>KZ308147.1:1881685-2443198 GCA_000376725.2 Ladona fulva | reverse complement strand
TAACTACAAGTGTCTTTGACTTGGCCCTTTTATGTGGTATCAGTACCAACAGGAAACCCGGAAGAAAAGTGAAACATCGATCATAGCTATCATAGCTTCGATTCCCAGAAGGCCCAAATACTCAATTTTTTCCGTAAAGTATGCTTTGTGCGGATTATAGAGAATTTATTTTGAGACCTTCCCAGAACGATAGAGAATTGATAATCGAGATATTGTCATTAGACATGTTTTCGTAACGCAAACGGCAAAGATTTTTTCAATATGAGTTAGTATGATAGCTATAATCGATGTTTTACTTTCACAATTGAGTTGAACGGCCGGGCACGTGTCTGTTATTTTGGTGCAAGGAAAGTGTCCTGAAATTTTCATGTAAATCCGTGTTACACAAACCTGACGTTCTCCTTGTAAGTTTTCATGGCAAGCGTAGACATAAATCGCAGAATATATCCAGGCATATGTATACACGTAAATGTAACAACCATTTCCATTGTACACCGTTACAACATATACTTCATTACAATTAGGAAAGCCGGTGAATCTTTTAATTTTTTTTTTACTTGTCAAATGCATTCATCGTATTTCGGTGTCACAATGAAGAAAAGTCTCTCTGAAATAGGTTTCGATGTTGATCCCGCTACATTGATCATGGAACGCAGTTTAAAAATCGCATGTATTAACTCTTTTCTTTGCGATCTATAATATGTAAGGATGTATAGCCACAAAACTTTATTAGATAGACCTTCACAGTACATCCATCTACAGAGCTTCTCTTTTACATGTTACAACTTGCCACTGTAACACTTATCTCCAACTTGGTCTAATTCGACGGCAGTAGTACTTGCTGGTTCAGATAACAGTCATATTGGTCAAATGTCTCGGCAATGACGAGAATTTATACAGTAAACGGAGGATCTTAAGCTAATTTTAGTACTACCATAAAATGCAGATTGATACTGCGAATTTTTTTCACAAATTCCTAACACTTTCTACATAGTTGTATGTCGTTATCATTATGTGTCGATTGATCCATTACGCATCTAATGCAGTATATATCAATTACGATTAAACCATTCCTATATCTGAGAGCTGGAGAATCTTTAATGCCATTCACATAATTGAGAAAAAAGCAGCAAAATGTAAGCCGACCACAGTCCGTGGATCGGGGTCAGCGAGAAGTATGTACGCCACCTGAGGAGAGAGGAATTTCCTAGGGCACTTCTGGTTCACTTTGGTTCCTCCAATCGATTCCAAAGAAAATCGATCAACTCTCCATTTCACGGGGGAACTCGCCTTTCCCTCGCCACTCTTTTTTCATCCCATCCTTCTCTCTCCTCTTTCTCTCTGTCGCATTTCACATTTCCATAACAACAATTTTTTCGTCACGCCCATCCCCTCTTTCTTTTTTGCCTATTCCATCTTCATCCCTTTTTTTCTCCCCCGCTCCCTCTTCTCCTTGTTATTTCATCCCTCTCATTCCACACGACCGTTTTTAAGGGCATTTTTTTATAATGATCTTCTCCCTGGCCGATTCATTAACCGTGCGGCTCATTAATATACGGCTGTCGGCGATTCTTCACTACAATGAGGAAGGGAGGGCGGAGCGGGAGGGTTGGCAGAGGAAAGAGGGGTAAAGAGGACACTAAGAGGTGCCGCGGACTGAGAGAGAGAAGGGTGTAATGCGGAGGAAGTGTGAAGAGAAAGAGGACAAAAAAGGTTTTGCGAAAGTAAACGGAGGAAGAAAGGGGAACGTGACTAAAAGAAAAGTCCGATAAAAGGAAAGAGTTGAATTAAGTACATGTATACGTGTGGTTTGTTTTTCTCAGCAAGTACGCTATTGAAATTGAGTCTGTACTGTTTTATAGCACATTCTTGCACCTTTAATGGCAAAGGAACGAAAATACAAGTAAATATTATCGGTTTTTATCGTTCTTAAACGGAAAGATTCACCGCACGTTGTTCATTGCGAAAGTGAATAAGTTTTGCATACAATATTATCGGAGGAAAAGGGAAACCGGCGGTGTCAAGAAGTGTCATCGAGCTTTCTCTTTAAAAATGTGAGATTTCTGATATTTTTGAGGAAATTATAAATAAAGGTATTATGATTATAATTGGGTATTATACACGTTTTATTCTTGTAATTCTTTTGGAAAATAACTATGAAAATGAAGAGAAAATATGTCTTAAATGTATGTCGTGCCGTAGGGTCACGTTTTTGCACAACTTTCAAGTTCAAATTCAAAATGGAAATCTAATATAACTTAATCTTCACGATATTAATCCATTTTCAAAGTATTTGAAATGTAAATTGCTACCTATGAATTGTTTACATCATTATCAATTATATTATTAACTATTATATTAAATATAAATTATTCATGTTTACCCAGATCGACATGATACTGATATAAATGAGATAACGTTACAGTAATAGATGTATAACATCAATTATTTATTGTATACTTTCATAAATTTTTAGCCATTATATTATATGAATTAAATGATAACAGGATTTGAAAGTCGTGAAAATTATCAATTTATATGAACTCTTTAACGTCATCTCAATTTGTCTTTTCTCCTATAAAATTGTCTGTTTTCCTTTAATTACGTTCATTCTTTACAGAGCATTTGTGAATTTCTTGTAATAGCACTTAACAAAATGAATTGCACAAAGAATAATTTCACCACAATATAAATAAAATAAGAGCAATATACTGTAGTACAATATAAATATAAAACACCTAGTAAGATATACATTTAAGTCCCGCAGGAAATTTAAATTTGTTAAACCAATGGATAAGATAAGATTATTAATTAAACTTATCACTTTGCTCTTGCTATACGACATTGCTTTTCATCAGGTGTGATGAAGATCAGGTCGAATGAAGATTATATGTTATCCTGTTTTGAATTTACAAAAGATATTGTGAATAGGAAAAACATTTTCAAAACCAATTTCATGTGATGTTTTTTCCTTACCGCTGTTATCGTATCATTTTCAAATGTATATTATAATATTTTATTTAACATAATATCGTTATAATCTTATTCATTTTCTAACTGAAAATAAAGTAGAAAAAGTAAACACAAAAGTACCCTTCTCTTAAGATGTAAACATCACGATGGACTTGTATTAAAAATGTTTGCCTATAGCATATGGTAAAGGATTCTATTTTCATCTATGGATATTTTTATAAAAATCTATCAACTAAACACAATATTCCACTGTAAATTTCACATTTCTTAAGATAAAGAATAAATCGACTTTGAAACTAAATGTAACGGAAAATTGTTCAAGATGGAAAAGTATAAGAAAGAAAGGATATTATATTTCAAAAGAAATATTATTCTATACAAATAAAAGTGAATATGCTTTATTAAAAATTTTGTATTTTTAAAGACAGTATATTTTATAATTGAATTTGATTAATACTCAGCTCGTTAAAACCGAAATAATGGGGGATGGGAAACAGCGCTCTTATTCGCGTACACTTGTTAATTATTTTTTGTTTAATGAGGTACCGAAAATTAGAGGTGCGATTTTGATTGGTGGAAGGTGTTGGTGCGATTCTCTCAATGATTCTTTGTGCCAGGAATCCCACTGGAACCTAAAGAGATACTTGTAATCTTGGATCATTATTAAAAATTGTAACTTCTACATCCATTAATATGATACATATTAGTAGATAACCCTAATTTTAAACCCTAATTTTAAACTAAAACCTGCTAGAGTAATTCCTGCGATAATAGTAATTAATTTAATCAACATTCAACAAAGTCTCACTTACCTGCGTACAGTAGGACCCCACTTAACGCGGGGAATACGTTCCAATAAGTTCGAGCGCTAAACGAAACAGCGTTAAACGAAGTCGTCTTAGTACGTAAATAATGGGATTAAGTGAAACAGAACAGAACTTAAGAAAATGTATGCCCTTTTATTTTAAAACATTTATTGTTCAATACTTCTTAATTATATTAATTACATACTTATTCATTGCTGATATCGATTTATGCTTCTAAACTACTCATGAAAATCAAAGAAGTTAGAGTAAAGAGGATATGTCTGTGATGAGGAAGGCTCGTCTTCGTTTGACATCTTTTGTTTCTTTTGTAAAGAAGTCATCTAACATCATTTGAATTTTCCTGCCTCATTCAGCAAGTAGCTGTTTATAGCTGGACATCACATCAATTAAACTTCGCCTTTGAACTTCTATCAAAATTTAAATCATTTTGTATAAACTCATCCATAATTTCCGTTATCGTGGCTAAACCTTTTTCAGAAAATCTGTTGAAAGTTCCTCTTGTTCCACATCTTCAGAAGTGCTAATTAATTTGGATAAACGAAATCGTGCGCAATCTCTGGAATCACAATACCACGTTCGATTTCGAGGAATCCCAATAAAACCGCGCAATACTGAAACAGCGTTAAGTGGGGTCTTACTGTATTTTGAAGTAGGTTTGCTGGTCTCGAGTCGCTGGCTAACTTTTAAATAATATCTTCGGTTTAAGCGACGTATTGTTAAGCGTTCATGAAATCGTAGAGCTCAACTTAAGTGAAATTTAACCTTCTTCTCTATTGTATACCTTCAGCGAAAACCGGTAGTTTTTCCTAAAACAGTTTTCACATTTAGAGAGAGAAATAATTGTAATTGACTCAAAAAAGCTCCTCTTGAAGTGATGTGTTTTCTTTTAGACGGCTTTTTCGATAACTTTTGTTCTCTTGTAATTCCCCATCTAAAAATTTTATCAATGAGACCACCTACGAATAAATTGTCAAAGGAAGAACTATCTGCATTTACTTTTTGCCGTGGCCTCCGGCGTCCAATTCCAAGCTCCAATGCACAAAAACCAAAAGAGGTTGAGGTACTTAATAGGATCTGTTGCTATCATCTTATTTGATCCAAAGAAAACTTCAGTTAAAGAAAGTTATAGAATAAAATTAAATACAGGAGAGGGGATGGAGGTGAATGTTGAATAGAATAGCATTATAAGGCCGAGAAATGTTTCTAACTTAAATAGGAACTCTTATCTCATTATTCTCAAAGTATCACGGACCTGCAACTTTATTTCGTAAATCTATTTTCTAATAATAGTTCCTGAAATAATACCTTAAGGCACCTTCCGAAAACATGGAAAACTACCTTATACTTATGAAGTGGATATGATCACTTTTTGCCGAAACCCTGATATTGCAGCTATTTGTTGACTACAACTGAGGCCTTTAAATTTGCTCTCTAAGTTATCTTTTACATTCTCTTATTCCTATTAATTTGTCTGTAGCTTGATTTCATTTCAAAATTTTCAATCTCCAATGTGATATATATTTATATGAGAGATATATTGGAAGTCGCGTTGTCAATTTTCGTACGAAGTTGCGCGTTTCAAGCTGGCAGACGCCAGATGGAAAGGAATGTAAACTTTCCCGTCTTCTGAACTCTTCCATGTATTCTCAATTGTTTTTACTCTAGGTGAAACCAGAAATAATCATTTCCTCTCTGGAAAACTCTCCTTTTGCTTTTCAAATGCGGCTATCTTCATAAATGATGCTCATTACGACATCATGCTCTTTGTCATTCATACTATTGAATGCAAAATTTACCGAATGTTTTCAATTAAGTCTGTTTCCTAATCTACTATAGATTTCTATTGCGATTTTTAAATATTTATTGACTCACTGACTTACTGTTTTATAAAACTGAACTAATCTTCTTATCCTATCTCATCCAAAACCCATTGTGCGATATGATAGATGCCCATTCAGTGGTAGAGCATCCTATAAACCTTGGATTGTTTTGGTTAAGGAGGTCATTGTAAAAGCAGGCATACAGAAAATTACCTCTTGATGAGGGTAATAGGTTAGTTTAAGTAATCCTAGAGTAATACATTCAGATTTTAAAGAGCAAGAAAGCAAAAAAAGATACGTATACAGCAAGATGAATACAGAAAACCAGCTTGGCATATTAAACTCCCATAGCAACTTTGATTTTTTATGAAATTTTAACATTTTAATACTTTTTAGGTGAAACTGATATGCTTGTATTTAACAATTTAACTTCTCACATCTTTCAATAACGATTTGACCTTCATTTTCGAGGTACAATTCTTATAACGCGTTTCCGTAAGCCTAATTTTGGTACAAATTCAGAACGCGAGAGTGAGAAATTGTCATTCGCGTAATTCGAGCAAAAATAGAACAATTTCTACTTAGAAAATGCTAACATTACGAAGTTGCTAATGCGATTGGATGTTAAGATGCATTTCAACATTCAGTACGTTATGTAACGTTACTAGGTAAGCGGAGCTAAATGTAGACTCACCCTCAATCTTCGGGGATATGGAAAAACCGTAAGAAGTGGCGTGGAGGGTGTGAAAGTGCGATTGAAAGTGCAGTTCGTGCGGTGGCATAAGAGAGGGTTGACGCGGCGTTGAGGAGTTCTCGTCTGATGATTTATGGAGAAGAGGAGAGAGGACGAGGGAAGAGCACGCGACGCGAAATCGGAGCATTTTAGATGGAGACGGGGTGTCATGCGACGGCCGAAGAGGAAATAGTTAAGGAGAAGCACTATAGGTGGCGCAGCACGCGATCCCGAAGGCGCGGGGGATAACGAGGAGTCTTTGCGATAGTTAAGGAGAAGAAAGCGGGGGTTAAAAGGAGACGAGGATAAGGGTGGAGGTTTTTAAGGGGTTGGCATTTCAGGATGGATAAGACGAGGGTGGCCGCAGATGAGGGTTGAGAAGATGGGCTCCTGGTTAAAAGACGAAGGGGATCATATATATGCGAGGGGTGAAAAGAGGGAGATTATTAAATGAAGGGAACTATTCGAAAATGGGGATGCGAGATGCGAAAAATCTTGTTAAGATGGGAGATGGTTGACATCTGTTGGATTTGTCGAGATTAGCTGTATAATTTTTTGGCTTGCGTTGTAAAATGGTTCGCTGTATTATGAATTTGGGCATGTTTCACCACGATTATCAATTCCCAAGGAGGAATAATTTTTGTGTTTCTTCACGTGGACGAAGTAACTTGGGCTTATAATTGTAATAAGTCGAATCCGTATGAATGTGTCTGAATAAAATGGTGTTGATATTTTATGTTTTCCAACACTAGGGGAATTCTGCTTCCAAGTTTCGCAGTCTTTCCGCACTGTTAAATATCAATTCTTGTAATATAAATCGCTAAGTTATAGTTAACGTAAGTTATAATTACCGAAAACTCCAAACGAGAGCTATAACGAGAAGAAGTTCGTATCCTTAACGTTCATCCATTTCTGAGAAGAAGTTATTTTAGAAAATCGATAACAATTTTTTTATTTTGAAACGGAATTAATCTTATACTCTTTGTTTCAGTCAAGAATAAGATTACAAATGTTATAGTATTTTTTTTTCGTTTACATAAAACTGTTTGAGAAATAAAGAATTCCCAGTTTCGCAGTTTCGCACGGGTAGTGTTGGCACTTTACCACTTCCTTCTTTAAGCGATGCTTGCTTCAAGAATTGGAAATACACAAATAGATATAAAGATGATGATATATGGTGAATAAATGAGAAAATTGAACTTCGTATTTCCACACGATTTTATTATTCGAACAGATTCGGCTTTACAGCCATCATTTGGATTTGGTAAATTTATTAAAATGCTATCGAATTCCTCTTAATATATAGTAGTAGTAGCGACTCACGTATGGAATAAACTAAATTGGTAAACTATGAAAACATAAGTTTCTTAATTATGCAATATAATATAAAACAAGCCAACGGTAATTTCCTTTATGAGCAAGAAAATTTCGTTCCACCTTCCTCATAGGGACGAATTTAAGCTATCAGAGACCCCAGCTGCAACGATCAGTTTGAGCCCCCCACTAGGATATAAGAGTAAACATCCGAATTGTTTCATAATACTCAAATATCCATCTCATAGAAATCACAGTCGCTTCACTACGGTAAAAATAAATAAACCAATTTTGAATTACAATATAGTGACTATAAATTACTAACAAGGGGAGTACCACTTATGTGGGAAACGGATTCGCGCGAGACTTTCAGGGTATGTTAAAAAATAATAGACAAGTGTCCGACCGTTGACACAACTAGGCATTTTTTACGAAAAATTGGCAACAGAAAATGGGAGCTAGGAAACCACGCCATACACGCGCATCACCATGGTTAGAAGACACGCTTCTGTAATATAAACAGGAAATATATGTAACAGTGGAGTAACAGCGGAGTGTATTCTGAAAACAACTCGGTTTTCAACCCTCTAGCATCCCGGGCAGTACTTAAAATAAATTTCCAAAAATCCGCGCAGTGCATTCTTACTGGAGAAACCGGGAATATTAGACATTAGTGGCATAAACAATGTCATGTACTCTATAAACACACTAGCTGAAGTGCCCGTTGATTCTCAGGTCGGATTAAATATAGTATACCAATTTTTACATAATAGGAAATAACATCTCGCATGTTAGTTTAGCACAATGGGACAGGCTATCGAAAACAAAACTTTTAATTACAGTTCGAAGCCGAAATCTACAGTCAAGGATAAGAATGTAAATCTTTATGGAATTTCCTTCTTATGAATTATGTCTCAAGTTAATGTGCAAGTTTGCAAGATTTTCAACTTATGGTTCTAATCTTAAAATTAATTGTAAAATATGTCGAGTCCGAATTGATAGACAAAAAGTAACTCATTCATCTCCAGTAGTTCATTACGGTCCTACGTATGTTTATTGATATAGCGATTCATCACTACAAATTGTTCGTGACTGTAATAGTTAAAATCTCTGAAAATTTCCCCCTCTTCATATCGGCAATTGCTTTTAAATGGGCATAAATAAACACGTATTTTTATGGGAAAATGCATTAACTCGGAATCAATTTCACAAAATATTCGTATATTTTATCTAAATTCTCGCAACTTCGAACCGAAAGCTATATTCCACGACAATAGTAAGAATCTGTATATAATTTCCCTTATTTTGGTACTTATCACGAATTTGGCAAAAGAAATAAAGTCTGTAACAGATAAAATCGAACTTTACATGCATTTCTTATGGAAATCTATCTGATCGATCTTGGTTCAAACCCAGCAAAGTTATCGAATAACAAGGTGACTGTATTTCCTTCCGGATCTCAGAGAAGGCGGTTTGCAAAGTTTGACGCAAATCGGACAAACGGTGTGAACACCAATCACAGACAAACAAACAAACACACAAACCCACAGAATGTCTGCTTTATATATACATATAGACTATGTAGGCTCAGTCAATAAATATAAAATAATTTCTTGAAGCGTAAAACAAGGATGAATTGTAGTACGTTACTGTGAGTTCGTAAAGACAGTCTTATTGAGGCCCTCCAATATGGATGATGCTCTCAGATAGCGCCTTTTGCGTCTAATCATAAATTCGCCCCTGCTTCTTCAGGTTGTAATACTACTCGCCATATGCGAGGTTGAAGAAATATAGATTTGCATCCGCGCTATCAAGATTCCGCCTTATGTGAGGCCTCTCCCGTAAAAAAACCTTGTGAATTTGCAGTCATTTTATGAAAGCTTCCGGCTTCTGCAGGTTTCCGCCTTAGGATTTACTGTACATACTTCTCTAAATTTTTGCTCTAGTTTTTCTTGTGAATACATTCTGAACTCCCTATTTATAGTTTCTTTATGTTAAAACTTCTACGACAAAGAATACTTATGTTCTGACAAATATAGTATCTGTAAATAACTATTTGAATTTTATTATTCTTTTTGTAGTGTTCTATCTATATACATATATATTTTTCTTATTCTCGTCTACACCTTTTACACGTTTTTCACATCACCCTTACATTTGTGGGTGTTTTTCTGCAGTGAAAATATTTTTTCTGTGATAAAAGACTATCGCAGTAGTTTTCATCCCAAAACCATTCTATTCCTCCCCATTTCTATTACCTCCACACTTGTTACAATATCTGTATAGATTATAGTTTACATTCTCATTTAAGATTTAAATCCATTATTAAATCATAAACATAAATCCATTACACTTTGACAAGGGTTATATGGAAAATAGGACTTTACGGTCCCAATTTGGCCGAATGAAGACGTTTGTATTGTATTGTTATACCCTTTAACCCTTAACGAAAGGATAGATGTTACATCCTTCTTTTTCCGGAATAGCCTTTATGATATCTTAAATATTTTGCGGCGCTTTTATCCCTCGCACTATCTCCTATCAGTTTCCCATAAGGCCCTCTCGGCAAAATTAAGACGGGAATGAAAATATATCGATGTTTACAGAATTTATGCGTGGGAGAATCGCCCCTTATTCGCCAAGGTAACTCCCTTCTCGACATCTGAAAATAGCCATGCATACTAAACGACAAGAAAAGTATCGTCGCCGATAATACCCTCGCCCATACTCCTAATTTAGCAGAAAAAGGAAACCCTTCGCTTCGTTGAAGCCGGTAAAACTCTTTGTCTTTGCAATGACGGCATTGGAAGAAAGATGCGCCCCGTACGCAAATCTCTCAGCATTAAATGTTTATCCTGGGTTTTCCGCCGGAGAGAAAGGGACTGGCCATGGGTCAAGCGGAGAGGGTCGCTTGATGCGATGTTAATGCGGGGGTCATGCAAATCAGTAAGGAGCGTGGAAGAAGGAGATAGGGAAAGGGGGGTCGAGGAGGAGGGTCAGTAGAGTAAGTGGACGGGGGATAAGGTTGTTTATGGCCGGGTAGGTAGGCATGATGGGAAATTTTAACGAAGAGAGATGTATGGGGAGGGAAGAGCACGTAAACGATAGATTGATTGACTTTCGGGAACCTCCTGCGTTGTTTGCGCTTGTAAATTTCTGGGAGAGCGAGAGCCAAAATTCAGTTTCGTTGGTTAAACGAGGAGTCTTTCGCCAAACTTCTTCTCGTCCTTTTGCTCATATTACGAGAGAATGCCGATACTGTTTTAAAAGTAAAATCTCCGCCATTGCCGAACGGATATTTATTTGTCCCCTCACTTGATTCTTCGGGACTCCTGTTTGTTTTGGCTCAGAGTGATTGCTGAATTATCCCGGCATCTCTCCGCTTTCTTTGGTGTAATTTTGTCGATTTAGCTTTCCAGTTAGGAACTCAGTTTTTCTTTTTTACCGATGATTGGAAAATAAATTACGATGTTATCCTCGCTTCTTTTTCGGCGGCAATAATTCTTAATACATCTTATTCGGAATATGATCTCTGAGTCTTAAAATGTGGCCGATAAACTAATTTGACAAGTATGAACAAATGAACTAAATTGCTCTGCCGAGTAGAAGTTGGAGGATATTTTTGACGAAAGAATTGGGACTCAAAGTTATGCCTTTGTTTTCAAATTAGATTTTTATGTACTAGAGCTTTAATTTGAATTTATTTTCAAAAAAGTTTCTTCTCTGCTTAAAAAATATTTCTGATGAGATTAGTCATCGATTCCTCGTAGCTTTTCCTCTTAAAAGTGGTTAAACATTTTTAGGATCTTTTTCGAAGGTTGGATTTTCTTCCAGGAATCATTGACATAACAATAAACCATTATTTATTATTCCGATACGGAATAATAAATAGTCGACATTAATCAGATATCGAAATATATCTTTTCAGAATATTCCTAAGGATTAAATAGCCTAAATACTCAATTATTTTTGAAGTTTTAGTTTCGTATTGTCTAGATGTAATGTTTTATTTTAATTTAATAACTAATTTTCTACTGAAATCTGCCTTGAGAGTAACTTCTCTGTAAGTTAAAATTGCTTCTGTGATTTTCCAGGCATAGTCTGCTTATGAAATTTATTTAGATTCCATAAGTGTTTTCTATCTCGTATTGTTCCTAATTAGAGTTCGAGGGTTCTCCTTAATATTATGTGCATATAAATTATGGTTTCACTTCCTTTATATTACTCGAAGGTAAAAATTAAAAGCCAAGTCTGTACATGCAATTACAAATAATTTCTTTATAATTTAGGACGAAAACCGGACGTAATTTGTGTTTGTACGTTATACTTTGTTGAGCATATAGTTTCAGAAAGAATTAAGAGGATAATAATTGAAAGTCACGTCATCTTTCGTTCATATTTTATCTTCGTCTCATTTATTATCAGTCTCATCCATTATCGTAATATTAATGACATCAAAACGTAATTATGGAAAGAAAATCAGAAACTGATGTTTTTAGTGAGTGAAAATTTACTTTCCATTTTCTCGTCTTGATACAGATCATCAGTTTATATTCAGGAGGTAGTCTAATGATAGCGAATCGTTATTCGGAGAGCTGAGATGACGTTGAAGAGATTCGAATTTTTAGTTTCATTCACCTATATTTACCCCATTTTTATATTGTTTTTTAAATGTGGAATATGATTGCGTGCAAATTAGATGTATACTAATCGATGCTACTGCATAATAAAAAATAGTTTTTCCTTGATAAATTACGTGGAAACCTTTTCTGGATCATATCTAGAAGTAACTGAAGCCCATTTAAGCAATGTTAAAGGGTTTCAACATATGCACGAAGTTAGAGCAAGTGTTGAATATTTGATTAAAAATATCAAAGTCACGTGTTGAACTCCAGGACGAACGTTTTATCAATGGTACAAATAACTCTCTTACGAATCATTTACTTTGTATTTACTCAATTCGTATTAAATTTTAAAAAAAGTTCGAAAATCATAATTTCTCTCTATTTTGATCCAATCTTGAGGCCGTCCAAATATTTCGACATCATGGCGGAAAAACCCAAGGTACGCGCTGCCTTAATCACGTTTAATTCTGTCCCATTAGATCAAATACTCCCTTTTGCGGAGGTGGGCGTAGCAGTAAAACGGCACCCCAGCCTTTGACACTTAATCAAATCAGGCACGGCGAAGGTAAAACAGCGCGCCTAAAATTACCAACACAACCTCTCTCTCATCTTAGATTATCCTCTCCCGTTTTATGCAGTAACTCGGCACTGTCAAAGTGTGCCGTACTCTTAGGTACTTCGTAATCCTCTATAATGTTCCGCAATGTCTCTTTCCCATCTCTCGCTCGCTGTCTGTCTGCGAACAGTCTCGAAGCGAGCCAGAGTTCGTCATTATTTCGAAGCCATTATGCAGCCGTTGTCAAAGCCAGAGTCTCTCTCTCTCATTCCAGCACTTCGCTAACGACGGTAATGTAACGCATAGATTCGGTTTCCCTCCCTCTCTCTCCTTCTTATCAACGCCTCTCATATAATCGCATCCGTCATCAAGCCATAGTCTTAATCTGTGCCGAAACCTTGAGGAGCAAGAGAGTAGTTGTGTCGGTAGACAGTGTGGCGCCCCCATCGCCACCCTTATTTAAGCTCATCCTCTCTGGATTATTCCTTTGCCGTATCTCTCCCTTCGACCCCATTATAGATGTGCCTCCTAAGGTCTGTCCTGGTGCTCTCCTCCCTTTCCTCTTCGTCAGAGAAGACTGACACGGTACCACAATGGCGTCGCTCGTACCGATAACGTTTCGGATTGCCGCTCGGCGCCGGTAATCGCCCGCGTGCAGAGGTGGCGATTTGGCGGTGTGTGCATGAAACATCGGGTCATTGTAGGTTCGGGGTCTATTATTCCGCGGATTCATCGCCAACCGCTCGCTTGCTTCTAAAACCTGCTCGGATGTCTAAACCGATGTCGGTGTTTAGCTCAGTTTTAGTAATATCTGTCCGCATTGGTTCCAACGCGGATGTCAACCGAAAATTCAGTGATACCTCGGCTTGTGAACATAATACGTCCCGATATTTTCATTTGCACGTACAATTTTTTCATAGTTACAAATCGGTAACTGCGCATCAAATCTCCAAAAGAAAAAATAAAGTTTAGGAAGTAAAGATTAAGAAGTTGATTACGAATATTATTTTTATTAAAACCCCCGTCGTAAAAGGGGGTAATCCTTGATTTCTTTCTGCACCTGTGTGAATATACTCTAATCGTTCGTTAGCTGACTCCAAAATCAGTATTATTCATCTTCGCTAATCAAAAAATTCTTTCACAGAGTCGCTCATTCGTCGATGCATCACTAAAATGAGTAAAAACAATCGATCATATTTTTTTTGATTAGAGTTAGTCTAAGTTTTAATGATTTATCGAACGATGAATCGATGAATTACTTCAACTAAAACCCTCTCCTCCCCAACCATCTACATAGCCTCTCTTTTTTCTATCAATCCAAATTTACTTTTTCCATTATATGCCACACCCACATCTGGAAGTACTTCAATCTCTTGGTGTCCTCCTATCTAAAGGCCCACATTTCACACCCAGTATGCGCACAGCAGTAGTGGTGAATTTCAATCCTCAGGGTACTTGGAATCACAATCAGAAATGTTCTTGTACACTCCACACCAAGGATTTTGGCAATATTTTCCTGATTCCTTTATCGAGGCCTCTGGTCATCAGTTCCCTTCGCTTCACGAAAGCTTCCTCAGCCAATGCTATCCTTTTTCGAACCTCATCTGCGCACCTTCTATTCCAAGAAAGATCATTACCAAAATAAAAGAACTAATCTATGTTTCGTTTATACACTCTGGTCGTTAACTTGAGTGCTTTCGTTGAAAGTAACGGAAACATGCTGTTTTTACACGCTGTTTAAATGCGTATTTTACCTTGAATACTCGTTCAGAGCTTCTTCAAAGTTTCCCTCCCATGGAATAGAGGCGTCCTATTAATTAATATCTTCAAATAAAGATATATTTTATTACGATGTTTTGATCTTTGTCATTTCTTCAAGGTTTGATGAAACTAAATTTTTTAAATCAATCAATCAAGAATTCAAAGAGTGGATTCGATGGGCGAATGCAATTGCATGATTCACCAAGGAAATACTTTTGAAGTTCTTATTGCTCCTGAAGAGAACTGCCAAAGTTTAACATTCAGGCTAAGATTTGAGAATAAAAGCTATCACCCAAGGATTTTGTTTTAGCTTTACAAAATTCTCTTGTGATTTGCAACTAATCATTTCTCTCTTGGAACGAGATATAAATATCGCAAATTTACGAGTAATTTTTTTGAAATACCATAAAAGAATGGTTGCTATTACAAATATTTAGATCCCTAGAGCAACATTGATACATTTTTCTCATATCTAAGATAAGAAAGACGCAAGAAATTTTTCATATTAAAAATCCCATCAATATTAGAAGACCATCTGCAGAGAAAACCACCGTGGTCAGGCTGAACACCCGAGGTATAAAAACGAACATTTTTAGCAAATGAAAAATCGCAACATGCAATGCGCATGCGCCAAATAATTTCGCCCTTGGAAGGCGTTCGATTTGGTGGTCGCCTCGTTAAACAAATGACTGGCGCTTCGCCGCGCGGAAAAACTAAAGAGATGAGAACCCACAAAAAACGAAGGGGAGATAAAAAAATCTCGCACGCTTTCATTTTCTCCATGGAGGGAAGGCGTTAATCTTTTTAAAAATATTCACTCCTACATTCCGAATCCTTTCTAGATCTCAATCAACTCCCTCGCCTCTAGGGAAGGAGGAGATCCCCATTGTCGAAGAAAAAGACACCTCACCTTGGTCTCGAAGACTCACTCTCTTTAGGATACTTTAAGTACTCTTAGAACCCGCAGGAAATTAAATACGATTGGAAGTAAGCCCTTAAAGAAGTAGATAAAATAATTGCTATTATGATTGGAACCTAGATTGACGAGATCAGATCTGTCTTCCATTAAACTACTCGTATTTTCACGATGTATTTTTAAATGTATTCATACACGTAAAAGCAAGACAATTGATTTGGAATAAGTAATAAAGGATTGGTGCGGAAAATTATTTGAATTGGAAGTTTGATATAAAAACTCTCGTTACAGGAAAACACACGAAAAGTTTGGAGAAAAATACCTCGAACACGCAGAGATTGAATGATTAATTTGCTGATTAATACCAAATACCTGTTCGCTAATACTGTAAGTTTCGTAATAAGAGTTAAATAAAATTGTTAATACCATTGTGAATTTCCAAAAAATGCAAAAATTTAAAAAATACATCTGAAAAGAATGGATAGAGAAATAAGTAGCTGAAGGCGTTAGCCAATACTCTATAAATGCTAGCGGCAGTTGAAAAATTGTCCTTCCCTGGAAATGTTTTCGACAACATTAAGATCCTCGTCTGGTAACGATGAGTAAGATTAATATGATACAATGAATTAGAAAATCAAGGAAAGAAGTGCACATGGCATGAAGTAAATAAACACTATCTACCTTTCAAAATTATATTATTTTAGACCAACAATTAACACTTTCCAGTATAGGATGACCAGAGGTATACAATGACACATGTATTTTTCAAATAAATTAAGTTCCAACATGCTTAACGGGGGCGTTTACTACTATACAGATAAAAATCACCACAGAAATTTGACGAATGAGTAACCAAAATCTACAATGAGATGAGTCGGGAAGTTCTGGGGGAATAAACGCAACGGGGGTCGAAATCGAACGAGGTTCACAGCTGAGGTGTGTGGGTGGTGGGAAAGGGAATCAGGGGTGGAATTGGTGAGGGTAGTTGGGAAAAGACAACGACATTCGCTCACCCTCATTTAAGGCGCCTTTGGACCCCCGCGCGGCCCCATTAAAATTCCTGATTCCTCGCGAAAGAGGGAAGTCCGGGAGATTGGAGGGGAGGGAAGAGCAAATCCAGGAAGGGATCTGCGGGAAGGGGTAGTGATTTTTTCGTAGCCTTTGGGCATCCCTCTCCATATCGGTTTTACCCCTTTTAGAGAGAAAAAAATGGAATATAAAGGTGCGATCTTTCGTCTCCCCGGTAACGATGCCAAATCCGCGAAACATGGTACCAATGAGAGAGAGAGAGGAAGGTTGATGGAGGACTTTGTTTTTGGGGCGAGAGATAGTGGGCGGTTGATTATTTGAGGGAGTGGCGTGAAAATAGGTGAGACGGGAGAGTGTCCGTGAGGTGGAAGGAGAGCGGAGTCTCGTTTTGGGCAGTCAAGGGGATGATTTGATTCTTTTTTGGGGAATTTTACAGGTGTAGCGTTGGGATGTTTAAGATTGAGATGATTTGATCTGCGGTTTTCGACAGAGGGTTCCAAAATACGGTCTACTAAGGCTTTGTACGCGAAGTGAGAACACATTAGCTTCGTAGGAAAGGGTATTAGGATATGAAATTTACTTTAGCATGTCTATTATCGTCATGAATGTTTTATGAATTTTTGTTTGTAAACCTTGTTGCAGTATGCTTGGCGGTAGGTAGAAGCCTTAACCCTAATTTCGATTAAACAGTCCAACTTTACTCGTACTTTACTATAAAGAACTATAGCATCAGATTCGTGAAAATGAATAATTACTTGCACATATTAAATATTACTTGCAGTACGGACACGTATTAAGAATTTTTGTGCTATACATTAGAACTGATGAATCCGCCAAAAAAGTCTTAAAATGTTGTTTCCCGTTCGAAGCAAACGAACTGCATGTTACGCAAGGTTGAGAAGGATTTATGAAATATGTTGAAATTGATATGTTACGAGCTTAACAACGCACCATAAATTGAATTTTTGCGGATGAGATTCCGTGATCTTGGCTTAGTTTGGTGGCTATTTTTAAGTAGATTGTTATATTATTACCTCTTTTGGTTGAATTTTAAACGCTTCTAAATGCTTTTAATCGATCAAAGTGTAACAAAAGTTTTGGAAGGTTGTTTGTACTTTTGACCCAATTTGATCCATTCGAATGACGGAACAGAACGGAAAGTTGAAACACTAACAAGATAAAGTACCACTAACTTTGAAGAATAAACTTCAGGTTTTTGAAGGTAATTAACATTTCCAAAGATAACCATTATAAAGGTATTTTCCTAAACGCATGCTTTCAGATTACGTACAAAAACTTAAAATGGCTCAATCTTCATTTATTACCGACATTTTTGAATTTCGAGTTTCATAGAAACAATTAAATTTGTAGGAATTATTCAAAGCTCGTTTGATTTTATGTAGCATACTTAAAGCCTTTTTTATGACTCTCGTCTAAATATAGATGAACTAAGGGTGTTATCATGATATTTATTTTTATATAACTTTAAGTTTTTCCTTTTGTAAACTGGAGATTTCTTTTTTTCTCTGCAGCGATTTTGTGAATTTAGAAAGTTCTAGAATCCATTATTACGACCCCGAATATTTAGTAGCACTCCATTACGAGAGAATAATAAAATAAAAATTTGATCAGTATCAAGCGGGTTTATTTAAATGATTCGATGCCAAGCGTCGACATCCGGCTCATTAAATGTACATACATAGGTATTTCTTCAGTCCAAGTAAACAGATATGTGGATGCTACATGAGATTCCTCATAAACTCCCATCCAGCAGAGTGCACCATTACAAAAAACAATACAACTTCGTAAATTTTGCGAATATTTACATCGGACTGAATTTATTAAATCACTGTAAGAGTAGTCTAGATGTTACAGTAAAAATGCATAAGCGTCGGAAAAGGATAAAAAAGAAATTCTAGAATAAAAAGAGATGGAGCACCATACCTTTGCATCGCTCAAGAAATACTATATACAAAGCATGGAATTGTGAAATGTTCAAATTATAACATTCTCTGGGGTTAAATTTCAAAAAGTAATTTTTTATTCCCTCGTATCTCAGATTTTAAAATAACTAATATATTGATATAAGAGGACTATTAAGTAAAGGGAAAACTGAATCTTAACCTTAGATATTACGTCGGTACTGATGTTGGCAATAAATACGGTATAATTTCAATACATGAGGGATGCGAAAGTTATATCTTTGGGAAGAATCTTCTAAATTCTAAATCAGGCTCTTTCTTAGTATGAAACCTTTCCAACATATCTTCCGTAAAGGGTCCGTCCTCTCGTGTGAGTTTCTTTGAAATCCAAGTACCGTTACAATACCCGGGAGGGGGGGGGGAGTTATGCTACGGCATTGCCAGATTGTGAACTTTCTGTACCAACGGCTGCATAAGATAACGGGGCAGAAATATATACCCGTTCGGTTTTATAGTAATCCGCTGTACCTACGTGGTTCCGAGTAAACTTTTTATTTCGTTCCTCTTTTATTAGTAATATATTCCTAAAATTCTTGTAATGATTAATTAAATATCTCTTTTTTCGATTAATGATTAATATTAATTAATAATTTTAGTTAATTTTTTTAGATTTATCGTACGAAATTAATCTTCTCAGCATCCCGTCCGTAATGTGAGAATTCCAAGATTGATGGACCACTGATCTATCTAATTATTCGTATAATTGTCACGTATTGAATTCATTCCTAAGTAGTTTTAACATGATCGCTGATGTGTCCACATTATCAGCGACCTCTACTCTCGCAGTCACCACTTCCTTCGAGCCATTCAAAGCTTCCCATCAAAAATTGATCGTTGTTTCATCATTATGACTTAATTTTCATGTTTAAATGGGCAACATGTAGAGAAGTCTCACTTATTCGATGAATTATGCGAATATTATGAAATGTAGCGAATCTCCCGCACACAGGGTCATTTTTATAAAAATAAACGAGGTAGATTTTTAAACCGAGAGAAATGAAATATCCTTGGTAAGGACAATAAAGGAAAGAACGTAGCACAAAGTGATGCCGTGTTCTACGAAGATAATTCACTAGTCACTAGTAGTATAAGTAGTTAACAGTTCGTTCTAGAACCATCTTCTTGAGCCGTAAATGCGATTTCTCATTCCCCATGGGTCCAAATCGTTGAAAGTTGAATGCGCATGCAATGTCAAGAAATGTCTACTGTGCATTGTGATTGGGTAGCTTGGATAGTTTTGAGCACGCTTACATTGTTATTCCTTTAAAGGAAACAGCAACCCTTAATTATATCCGTTTTAATAATTTGGACTATGACAGACACAAATGACGAATACAAACGTCTATGCCCAAGCCCGGATAAACCCGGTTAGCTGGAACTTGAACTAGGGACGTTATTGTTAGAAAGCTAGCGCACTGAATATTCCAACACAAAGGTTGGCAAGTCCGCGCTTGTTCGAAAACATTTCGATTCGTTAGCAGAATAATCCTCGTTGCTATTCACTGTTGATAGCAAATCTTTTAACCTCTTTAGTAAACATAACTATGCGTTTATGGTAGGTTCTGCAGGCTGGTTTTTAACCACTTTAACACATTGTGTTCCCATAGTGACGAAGGCGATTTTGTTGCATTAGTGTCCTCGTTTAACGGTCGTTAGGTTCCCAACCATTACGTACGGAAAATTTGGTCACCTTGATTCCGGACTGCATTCTTCATTTTCCTCTATTCATGCACTTTTCATTTTCCTACTGAAAACTTTTCATTTTCCTACTGAAATTTATTCATTACCATTTCGCTCATAGACAGTGTTTCCCTCTCTTATTTATTTATTTATTTTCATCTTCACTGCAATTTGGCCTTTTAGCCAGGTGGCAGTGCTGGAGGGGAGCATAACATATTAAACATAGGATTGCCTGGCATTTGCACAAGGACGGTAGGGAAACCCCTCCAAAAACCTCCCGTAGGCAATACATTACATAATGTAATGTATAATAATCTTGTTTCACTTCATGATACATAGACCTTGCGGCCAAAACTCGATAATTTTTGGAATTTTAATCTAAGTTAAAATTTTATCTTATTGTTTCCCTTAAAAAACCTAAATGCTAACTGATTTGCATATATTATAACGAGCATTATAAAGCTCACATACTTCCTGTCTCATCTAGAAGCTTACGTAGAACCATTTATTCTGAATGCGCATTAAAATCTGTAAAATTAGATGCATTCTATGCGTGATTTCCTAGATAAGGGGAATAATGAGAACGTCATTTTAAAATTCATGCTAAAGTTATTATCTTTGTTCGTAAATTGAGCTTCATCCATACAGTCATCTATGTCGACTTTTTTGGTAAAAAATTCTCTTCCTTCCGCAAGGATGCCATCTATATTATATATCGCCCGTTATTTCAAGGATTTTGTTGTACCACCGAATATGTACATAGCTTTCTTTCCGCTTTCTTATGTTGGTGAATATTTGATAAGCTGGAAAGTTGAACTTTATCGCAGGGTAAATCACACATTCGTGAGTAGGAAAACGAAAGAGAGCCAAAGTGCAACCAGTATGACCATAAACTCCAAAGTATATCATCTTCGCGCTTTCCAAAATGCCTGCATCTGGTCGCATAATGTTTGCGTACGATATGAGTATGCAAGGATTTATCTTGGCTGTCCGTTGAGTCATCTGATCGATCGGAATGGCTAAAACTTAAATCACACCCGCAAATTTCTTTCAAGCCTCTCGCTTCGCTAGTAGGTAGTAGCTTTACGGAAAATATATGTATAAATACGAAAACTATTCCGCACGTTTCGTCAGAAGATGTTTTCTTGATGTTGAAAGTAGTAACCTGTTATAGCTGTGTTGAAGTACACCTAGCTTTTGAAAATCCCGGTATGATATTAGTATCGTAATCGACCGAAATCACGAAAGAAAATTCTCTCGCTCGTTATCAGCATTCGTATCGACGCTCTCTTCAACTAAATGTGACTTTTGGCGAAGTAGCGTGCTCGTAACGAGAAACAATGCTCAGAGTACCTAGTTTTCGCGGCAGACCAAGTCTTTCAGCACCGCAGCGGTCTTTTCGTCAGCTCTTTACCACCGGCAAAAGCTAATGGGTGCTCCTGGAATTTCTAATAGTCCTTGATGATTTCGCAGATGCAGTAGTTAGGAAACCTCTGATGGCATCCGTGCAATAATCCGAGGGAAAAAGAGAGACGTAGAAAGGGAACGTTTGGGACCATTCGTTCCTTTGCCGATTGACACACAGCGCCACTCACGCGGACAGCGGAGGGATCCGAAAATAAGAAAACAGACGCGAGTCGAAACTAATGACGCCTCATTAAGGATCCCACAGTAACGCGTCAAGGCTCGGTTGCAATTAGTGACGTGTACCCAGAGTCGCGATCGATCATCGATTATTGGGGAAATGCCCCATTATATTCGGAAACATTTCTCGGATCGATTTTCTCCCTCTGTGAAAGCCTCATTAACATAGGTCATTCATATCTCGCCTCGGGCGGGTCAGTCAGCCGGCGATGGCGGCAGAGAAAGGTCAGAAAAAAACCGAACCACCGCGAGACGAAGGGAGGCACAAAGTAATTCCGATGATGAACGTATTCTATCGATTTAGTTAAGTATTTCAGCGCGTTCGTTAAATAAAAAATAACTTTCGTTTTGTTTCTCGTTGCCATCTCGCTTGGAAGTGTTTTCAGGGTGTGCAAGGCCCCAGGCTGTAGTTATTTCTGCCCCTCCGCCGCCTCTCCGATTCTGCCCAAGGCGTCGTTAGTTCGCTTAAAAACTCGGGCCCGAACCGTGCGGCATAACTTCCGCGTTATGTTTCGTCGATCTTCGAATGTTTTAATTTCCTTCGGGTCGTTATGCAGATGTTCAGAAGGCGTCTCCTCCCCGAACGCAACCTGTTCATCGAAGTGGAAGGAAGAGCTAAACTGGTTTGTCGAATAATCTTCCGAGTTTCGATTGCTTTTAATTTTCAGGCGTACGCGCGTTTCGAGATATGTGCGAGATAATTATAAATGGACGAATCTGAGCCACAGCATCGAAACTTTTGTTCCGATTTGGATTTTCGTCCACGTAGATGGAAATAAAACGAAATTAAATACCATATTGCAGGCTTTGGTGCAAGGTTTGATTAAATACGAAGGTCGAAGTTTAACCAACTTCAATATGAGGAATGATGAAGTTGAGAAACGTTGCCAATGGTTATCATCAATACGAAATGTCATTCATATTCATATTCCTAAATTTCTTGATGTTTTTCTTTGTGACAATTTGAGAAAATTAAAATAATTTTAGAATAGACTTCGAATATATTTTCCTAGCTGGAATGTATTTGGAGAAGGTCGGCCAATCTAATGAACCTTAGTATATAAGTATCAATGCAGAATCATGAAGACCTAGGAAAAGGACATTAAGAGTAATGAAGTTGTTAAGTAATCGGAAAAGAAGAAATTTTCGAAAATGTCTGCGTAAATGTCCCTGTTAAATGAAATAAATAATTAAATGAAATAAATAAATCTAAGCAGAAGTTAGAAGAAATTATTACTGAGTAAAATCCTCAAATTTTGCTCTGTAATTTCTGTGTTTACTATTCAACGAAAGAGATTCATTGTATTCTCAATATAATTGATCTGAATAACGCTTATTATGATGTATCTATTAAGTATTGAACTTAAGAGCGTGTTGAAACCCTCTATGCCAATTTCTGGCTACTCCACTGTGAAGTCACAGTTTGTTCTAAGCATTGGGAATAAAAGACTCCTGGGCATCATAGTAACCCGGCCATCAAGAAGATGAAGAATGGAAAGGCAGGAGGAGGTGATGGAGTTTTAGCAGAATACCTGAAACTTGGTGTTACAGAAGTATCTCCTGTCCTAGCGCAGTTATTTGCAGTGTTCAGATAATAACAAGATAAAGAAATAGCTTGAACATCCGGTGTTTACACCCTCTGCCACACGCCACACGTATACGGTTGCTCCAATCGCTAATAATGTTGCTCAGTATCATTAACAAAACCATTGGAAAGATTCAACCCTCTTCTGTTGACTGTCATTATTAGTCGATGTAACACTCATATACAGATACATGCATCAGAAAGATGATAGCAGTATCCTATAGAACAACCTTTGCGTTATACCAAGTTGGTGCAAATATAATCTATCGAAGCGGCCGAGATGTTGTGGAAATTCATAACTAATAATAGATTTGTACTTTTCCACAAAATATTTATTCAGAACTACCGGTTTCGGTGTAATACCATCGTCAGTGTATATAAAGAAGTGCGTTTGACTTTCACCTGTCTGACCAACTTTATCAGCGTACAATACCAAATTTCAGGATATCCTTTAGAGTTCGTGGGCTACCTATAAATACCTAGGAGTTACATTCAGCAGCACCTTATCGTTCAAAGAACATATTCGAGATGCAATATGAAAAGCGAATAGAATGCAAAGATCAACGAGTAGAACTTTGAGGGGATGCCTATCGAGAGTTAAATAAATTGCTCATTTTTACCTAGTATCAAAACTGCTACGCGATTTGAGATCCAAGTGATGTAGGTAGAATGGAAGTAATCACTGATGGTTAAATTAATTCATATTACAAACCCCAAAAGTCATCATAAATGCGATCCTGCCCAATGCGTATTTCGCCATTGATTCTGATAGATGTTCTGTCTCTTTCCCTGAGGTTGCTTGTTAATCTTAGTACTTGACTTGTTAGTATTATCCCAAGGAAGAATGGACTTGAAAAAAGTCTGACGGGACCGGGAAATTTTTCAGACTTTTTTCAAGTCCATTCTTCCTTGGGATTTTTCCTGGGTGCGCAAAATCACCCTTACCCGTTTTCCTGTTGTTAGCATTATTTAGATTTCACAAAATACGGTCTGCTGTCCACTTCAGCAGTAATAATCCTCTGCAACATATTATGATTTCCCCTGCCTTCTTCAACCACTCCTTCGAGATAAGTAAATAAATATTCATCTGATTTTAAACAGCTTCAAGGACGAAAACTGATTTGTGATTTTGTGATGAAAATTAAACAGTTTTACATAATGGGTTCAACTACAAGAATCTCGACGGTAAGGAAGGGGGTAAAAAACGGGAAATTGTCCCAATTATTTTATTTATTAACACTCTTCGAATAGTTCGCACAAAAAATAAGTTACCAAAACGATTTCGTCGTCAGATCGACCGGAGAAGCAGAAATGTCGCATAAACTTGATTGCCTCCTCAAAATACTCGAAGGATTTTAAACCGCCACACTCAGGATTATTAAGATTAGTTATATTTAATAACTTTAAAATAAGTTTATTGTTTTGCAACAAGCTAGAAGGTATGAATGTTTGAAACTTTGACGTAACTAACGTCGAAGTAAGGGAAGTCGTTTAAATGGAATCCATAAATTCATATTCATAAAACATTTGTTTGAGTTCGTCCATTTGATTGTTCCTTAAAAAATTTTCTATATTTTAATGAAAGATTTTACACGTCAATAAATTTTAGTGAGGCGCAAGAAATAACCATGCATGTTCAGGTATAGTTTGAGAGGGTAATCTTGGAGGGCCACCAAAGCAAGTGGAAGCTTCCCTTTCTCTGCAGCTGAACAATTAGTATTACCCGTACTGGCAGAGCTATTTCTTAAGTTACTGGTCATCATACTTCGTGTTATCACACTGCGGACATTGATCCACTATAGGAGAATTGTAATGGAGGACATCTGTGCTGATAGAGCGTTGCTAAGTCTACCGCGACATTTTTTTGGTATTTTCAAGTATCCTAAATCCTATATAACCCGCAGGACTGTTTTCGTCACATTAGCTATGTGTCGATGCCGGAGTCTAAAAATATTTAAAGTGACTCGAAGAACAGGTTAAGGATATGACGGTTTAAAATATAATAAAAAATTAAAGCAAGAAATCTCTTCAAGTTAAGTTGATAACATTGCGCGAAAAGGCTGCATATGTTTGTCCGCCTTTCATAGGATGTTATTCTCCGTCTTAAAAGAGAGAAAGTGGCTTGACAAACTTGTTGACGAAACTAATCAAATAAAAATCTGCTGGGGAAATAGCTGTTTTCTTTCTTTTAAGATGTGTATACAAGTCAGGCTTGTACGTATTGATTTAATATTCTCCATAATGGCTCATAATATTATACCAAGACTAAGAAAAAAATATCTATACGACTAAATGTCGTAGTGAACCCTCTCTAACCACACACCTGATACTAATTTATGTCGTAGTCACATAAGGGGAGAATTAAGAGTCATTAAATTTGAATATCAATGTGGGATTTATTTCACATGCCTATGGCCCGGTCCGAGGTCTCCGGCGCTAGGGGCTGCCTGAACGCCCACTGACTGTGCCGGGGGGAAACACTCCTGCGATGGGGCTACCTTAACGCCCACTTCGCAGGAAGAAGCACTCCACTGTCGGGGTTACCTTAACAGGACAGGGTGTGGACTCCTGCTTCGGGGTTACCTTAACGCCCGTGCAGGGTGGAGTTGACAAGCGAGATGCTTAGTCGAGACTCCCCGATCCCCAAAAAGTGTCGCCTTTATATACGGTCACGGCCTAAAGATTTTCGCGCCTTTTTTGAAGTTTCCAGATGGGGGTGGGATGCTGCAGATGTGCAGATGGTGGAATGCAGGGCAAGCCTCCGCGAGTGACCCTCAGATGGCCGCGGGTCCTCGCCGCCTTCACCTTCTTCCTTGCCCTGCCCTTGCGGCACATCGCAGCATCCCAAGTCTCCAGCGGGTCCATCCTCACCCCATCCCCTGGCTCCGGTTTCCCTTAGGCCGAGCCCGTGGACGGACCCCTGTTCAGGGGATTCCGATGACCAAATGAAAATCCCCCGCCAGAAGTTCCATCCGACCTAACCCTCAAGCGTGTGGGAATCGAGGAGACTCGAAGCAGTCGCAAGTCACAACATCAATAGTTTTTTATAATAAAAGAAAAGTCTGAATTGATTAAACGACACAGAATCAGGAGTAACTTTGTGGTAATGATTAACGTTAAAAAACTCCATGTTCACAAAACTTTTACTAAACCACACATTCTTGTGGTTTAGTAAAAGTTTTGCGAACATGGAGTTTTTTTTAATCTGAATTGATTGTNAACCACACATTCTTGTGGTTTAGTAAAAGTTTTGCGAACATGGAGTTTTTTTTTAATCTGAATTGATTGTTGAAAATGACCTTAAGTGGTCTTGGCTCGTATGGCACAGGTTCTTCTCTCAGGTTTTAATTCCACACTTATATCTACATATACATATTATTAGCCTTAATATATATTTTATTATATTTTAGTTTTTCGACTTCTGATATAAGTTTCCTACACCGTGCAGTATATTTTTCCTATCAGTTACTGTCGCGTATTTTCTGCGAAAAATCTATTTGATGCACCTTCTCCTAGAATTTATTTTCTCTCTTGTTCTCGCAATCTACCTATGTAGAAAGGTGGACGTAGAGAAATACGTCTTCTGAGTATGTAACATATCTCATAACTTAAGGTGCTAATTGAACCTACATCTGATTTTACGTATTCTAATCCATCCTACCTCACGAAGGTAGATAAAAAAATCTCCAATTCACTATAAACTCTCTGGCATCAGGCTTTACTTATTGTTTCAGCACTCGCGGAGTACTCCCGTTTATAAGCACACTACGAAGTAAATAATCGGGCATTCTTTATTCCGTTTGAAGAGCTAATTGGAACGCAGACATCCCGAAAACCGAATCGCTCGCATCCGCCACGCAAGTGGTTTTACCTGAGTTTGCATTCCTAGTCTCGCGTGCCTCTCGCAACGTAGCCTCCATTACCCCGCGCACCCCATCCTCCATTTCTCCCGCAGATATGCCCATATCGTCCAGAACTCTTCCCTTCTCTTTCATCTCCATTTTCCCCGTAACAATGCCATGGATAGCGGAGTCCTTCAATCCACTTGCTGTTCTAGCTGGTGGATAAGGTCCTCGGAGATGGAATGCGCCCCCAATATAACGATCCTCCACATAAGGAAAACACACACATACAAACGGACCCTTTTTATTTTCGAGCGTGTCTGAGCGCGTAGGGATGTGTGCGCGGTGGAATTGCGAAGAGAACGAGGAAGGAAAGAGCTCTCCTATACCTTTAAGGGTCGCAGTATCGTATCCTGGTTTTCCGATGTTTGGTTCCAATCAACCGCCGGTTTTTTTGGTACACATCAGCGTGGGGGTTAGGCAGGGATGAGCCGGCGTATGTGGGATAGGGCGGATGCGATTCGGAGAGCTTTGTGGGAAGGGGTTGGAGAGAGGAGCGACGGTAAGCATATCAATGCCTCCTCTTCCGACCACTCGAGTAAGGCGGAATATGGGAAAATGTTTGGGGTCCTTCACGAGAACTTTTGATTGGCTTAACAAATCTTTGCTTTTTTTCGTTCCGTTTCTCGTGCCCCTCCTTATCGCTATTTCCCTAGACTTTGTTCGGTATTTGTTCGCTCGGATGATTTTTGTTCTCGATTCGCTCTAGTGTGTAGTATTGTAACCGTAGAGGAGATTTTTAGCCAGCCTCGAGGTTCATTTAATGCAAAATTTAGACGTGAATTCCCTTCCCTATTAATTGTTGTATAAATACTCAAAAGTGGATTTCTTTGGGGATTTAAAACGTACTTTAATACTTGGGCTAACAACGATAAGAATTGAATCCGTTATTCGAAAACTTTCTCAACCGAAATTTTGTTTTCTATTATTCAATACATCCTGAAATTAGGTAGCTGAAACACTGCCACTTTATTTCAATTTTTTTACTAATACACAAGAAAGGGGAAACATTTTTTTTTGTCTTTCCTGAATTTATCATTTGCGCGTGAAGCTTGCTCCAAAATATTCGTTACCCGAATCCGTAAAACCGAAATAAATTTTCATTATCTATGATACCAGTTAACTGTGTCATTGTATTGTATTGATATTAGCCAAATACATTCTGACAAATGACTAGGTGCACGCAAGATAATCAACTGTATAACTTCATGTTTGACTCCATATTATTATTGTTCGTTATTGTTCTTATGCTTAAATTTTATGTAAATTACCTTTGAATTTAGAATCATTTTAAAACTTAAAATTTCATATATTTCTTATGATCGTTCATGATTATGTTCTTACCGTATATAGTCACGTATATCATTTACCATTCCATATTACATGGGAATAAAATTATATAATAATATCCCGAAAGAACTTCTAGAGAAGCATGGGAAAAGTATTAAATCTTTTAAGGAAAAAAGGCTGCATATGTTTGTCCGCCTTTCATAGGATGTTATTCTCCGTCTTAAAAGAGAGAAAGTGGCTTGACAAACTTGTTGACGAAACTAATCAAATAAAAATCTGCTGGGGAAATAGCTGTTTTCTTTCTTTTAAGATGTGTATACAAGTCAGGCTTGTACGTATTGATTTAATATTCTCCATAATGGCTCATAATATTATACCAAGACTAAGAAAAAAATATCTATACGACTAAATGTCGTAGTGAACCCTCTCTAACCACACACCTGATACTAATTTATGTCGTAGTCACATAAGGGGAGAATTAAGAGTCATTAAATTTGAATATCAATGTGGGATTTATTTCACATGCCTATGGCCCGGTCCGAGGTCTCCGGCGCTAGGGGCTGCCTGAACGCCCACTGACTGTGCCGGGGGGAAACACTCCTGCGATGGGGCTACCTTAACGCCCACTTCGCAGGAAGAAGCACTCCACTGTCGGGGTTACCTTAACAGGACAGGGTGTGGACTCCTGCTTCGGGGTTACCTTAACGCCCGTGCAGGGTGGAGTCGACAAGCGAGATGCTTAGTCGAGACTCCCCGATCCCCAAAAAGTGTCGCCTTTATATACGGTCACGGCCTAAAGATTTTCGCGCCTTTTTTGAAGTTTCCAGATGGGGGTGGGATGCTGCAGATGTGCAGATGGTGGAATGCAGGGCAAGCCTCCGCGAGNACATTTAATTTAATCGATTCTCCGCACAGCATAACCGTCTCTTCGAAATCTCTGCAGAATTTTATTATTTATACGTATACTGAGGTGTTTACAAAAAATTTAACCGAGATATTATGTAAGAGAATAGGTTCTTGTTTATATAGAGACATTCATATTACGAGATATTTTTGCTTGTCGAGACATAGTTTATTAAAATTTTGATTGGGAGTTCCCCCAAAATAATTACGACAAGTGGGACATTGCCTCATTTATACGCAAATCAGGTCAGTGATGAATATCTGTTTTGGCACTGTCCCATGGTTTATTCTGTTCTAGATATGTTTTAATCATAATCTTGAAAAATCTGAATAGTGATATTCTTGAAAAATCTGAATGGCAATCCTGATTTTGTGCTGGATTAATCTGTTTGACGCAGAATTTTCATTACTGTACATCGGAATTCCGTTTTCATAAGAATTTAATTGCAGGTTACATCAGTTCCCTAGTATTCCCAGCTATTCTTCGGATAATAGGCTCCTCTCCTCCTTCCATCGAATGTTACGAAAATAGCAAGCAACGCGTAGGAATATTTACCTTGCCCTTATTTCGAAACGATCTTCCGAGGAATGAGAAGTTCATTTCGCAACGTAAGCTGCTATTATCCATTATTCCAGAATTACTGTAATTGATATCCAATTGCATAAACTGATGCTCAGTTGCTTTGATGGTAGACATAGTGGAAGAGCCTAATTGACATCAAGACGCGAATTCCTTCTGGTGACGCAATGCCCTACTTCTGCCGTCGCATTGTCATTCGCTTTGAAGATTATGCTCATTAGTATTGCCAGGGTGAGGCGCAGTTATAGCAACGAGCAGGATCGAGTAGGAGTTCTCTCGTAGGTTATTTTGGGCCAATTTCTGGAAATAAGAACCAAATATCTCGTCGAGTTAAAATGGCTGCTCCAATTAGCGTTGATTTGATCGAGTTATACCAAGTGAAAGACGGCTAATGAACTTAAACGAAATAATCTAATGAAACCGCCAATTTGTATTACACGTGTGTTCACGAAAATAAGGGTCAGAGCTATAAAACGTATTTCCATCTCGCGTTTTAAAGTACTTCACTAGAGCCGATCTTTGGAGCTTTGGGGACGAATTCAATGTAAGGTAGGGTTGATATCCCCATTCAGTATTTCTCGTATTTAATAAAATTTTCTCACGATCACGCATATTGGAACTTATATTTATAGGTAACAATATTTTATTTATTTATTTGTAAGTACGTTGCGATTAGGCCCAGTGGCAACACTGGAGGGGAGTATGACATAAAAGGGGAGTATGACATAAAAATTAATTTTGATAATAACTGTCCGGCATTCGCCCAAAGACGGGAGGCAAAGCCCTCCAAAAACCTTCCGTAGGTAATAAATTACACATATAAGTAACTTAATAGCACTTTTAGCATTTATAAAAAAAACAGAACCACAATAATACATTTCTGCTCTCATGGACAAATTTCTAGCAAGCAGATCGAATCTGAAGACTGTAAGATACCACGTAGAAGTGACCACACACAATGCCACGCATACCACAATAAAGTGTTACTTTATAACAACGCAATACTCCCACGGCATATCATATATTTTTACATCCCATCCCCGAATATACCTCTTAAATTACAGCTTCCACATACATATGCTCATGCATATTTGTTATGTTCGTGCGTGTGCACGTGCGTTGAATTTACTGTATGTCGCGTCCTAATGGAGGCGTAGTAGAAGTGAGGAGAAATTCAAACTGTTTACCGGATTAAAGAAACAAGAACCGTCCACGCGCTCGCAAAATATAACCTTCCCGCCAACGATGTGGACTTAAGGAGGCGAATGGCATAAACGGAAGCCCTCCTTCTCGCTTCAACACTCCCTCTTTTTCATTACCGCCGCGAAACAATCACAGGTTTTCCCTTTTTCATTCCTTAAGTAAGGAATCCTTCTCCCCGTCCACTCCCCTTCATTATCGCCTGAACAAGACGTCTCAATCATTCCGGTGTTAATTGACTCGCATCTCTCGGCGGTACTTAGGGAGCGAAAAAATAGACCGAGAGGGAATATAGGACTCGAATTTGCTCTCATTTTTCTCTCCTCATTTCCCTCTTTGCTCCACTCGGCGTCGCCTCCCACGAACTCCGCTCCCACGCCGCCTCCGCGTCCCCAACAATTGCCCAACCTCTCTTTTCTTCTCTGCCCCTCTCTCCCGCCCGCCGCTTTTTCTCCCTCATTATCTCCGCGTATTAAGACGCTTACTCCTCCCATTACTTAGCGAAGACCCCTCAGAACAACCGCGAATAGACAAACTCCCCCCTTGTTATCTCCTCCTAAAAACCTTTTGTTTTTTGGGCTCGAGATTTTTATTACTCTCGCATCCCGCTCTTCCACCGTCTCGATTCTCTCTCGTGCATGCGTCTCGCTCGCTTTATTCGTTAATCTACGTTTGAAATGATTGTCCGCGCCTCAGGTCTCAATCATCGTGTTTCTCGTGAAAGGAAGAAATTGGTCTTAAGTACACCCGTGCTTGTCCATGCAACCTGGGATGCCTCGTATCGTTGAAGTCTCAAAGAATTTGCTAAATGGAAGACAAAGAATTGAGTGACGTTCGTAAATATGATTACGAAAAGGGGTACATACAAGGCTATTTTAAGAGATAAAATGTTCGAAAATAAACGCGCACTCCGGCATAAGTAATTCTCGGTGTACGTATGTGCAAATGATTACAACATAGGGTTACATACTTCGATCTTTAAAGAGATAAAAAGTTACAAAATAAAGGCGTATAAGTAAATCTCATTTAATCCTGAACACATATTATCTGAATGAAATAAATAATAATAATTGCTGTGGAAGTGTACGAAACGGTCTTTATTTCATTGTAATGGCCTTCCACGAGGTAACGCCTACCCATATTGAGTTTACATATTATCTGCCTTCGCACAAGAGGTACTCCACTGTAGTCTCAGCACCTCTATGATTTTCCACTACATCGCGCTTATTTTTTATAAAAATGTTTCATAATTTTGTTCAGTTTGCCATTTCTCAACTCGAGTGCGTTTTTGTTAACAGGAGAAGATGTTATAGAAAACAATACTAGCGTCATCATAGCGAAATGTTCGCTGGAATAAAATCCTTTATTTCCGATTGGGTGAATAAGCTGCAGTTTCATCTAATCCCTGTTATTACTCACGTCCCATTTACATAGAAATCTCAATGTATTTGTAAAAAAACTATATTTTGGAAGTGATAAAATTGTGTTTTTCGTTTTCCTCTGCGGATGAAAGCAATTTGTATAAATGCATGACCCTTAATTGTACATTCTGGTAGAAATTTAGTGCGGAAATGCAAATTTCAAGAAGCAATTTCTCGTGAAGAGAGGAAATATGTTAGCAGTTTGGACGTTAATGACGAAAAGTATCTAATAAAGCGGGCAAAGTTTTGAGACACATCCGAGCTTTTCCTAATTACCCTCATTATAATATTTAAATCTTATTATCATTCCTGCAGTCTCGATAAATCCTACTATCTACTCTCGAATCAATCCGAATTTCTTTCTCTAAGATATTGTATTTTTTTGCACTCTCGTCTTGTCCCACCGACTTACAAATTATTATTCATCGCATTCGTCCATTTCTCTATCTGTAGTTCGATCTTATGTGCCATTCACATTGTAGTATACATGCATCTCTCAATAAAACATAATCTCTTCCTCTCTCATCCTTATTTTCTTAATTGCCCTCTTCCTTTCATTCATACTGAATGTCTCCTCTCTCGTAATTTCTTTAATCTATGCGAATACATTAGCATTTTTCTTTAAATGCTTTCTTAGCTGTACAAATATATATAATTGAGCTTTTACGAGGGTGTAATTACTGCACGGCTTTTAAATCTGCTATATACAATCCATCCACTGACCTCTTAGCCGTGTTTGGTCGCCAATAAAACATCACTTTTTCATTCTAACTGAAACTGAGACCTGGGCAGTGGTAGCTTTTTCGGTTTTTGTTCCTCCAAAAAATAATAATGACTTCAGCGCTGCAGTAAACGTCCCATGAAATGAATAGTAGGTATATCATTACACCGCATCATAATTATAATAACGCAAGAAAACAAGCTACCTGCAACTAACTTGAATTAAGATTTATGAATTTATATCGTAAGGCTCTGTAGAACAGAATATCTTTGATCAGAATTAAGATGCATAAGCTGTGGAACATTTTATTGAAGAAATTAAGAGAAGGAAACACGTTTGAATTATTTACCTCCATGTAATAAAGTAGGTGAACTTATTACCCTGAACGAGAATAGCTAATTACATCTTTTCAAAACCTTTCATGTATGTCCTAAATGTTAAATGCTTAGATTCTCTCCTTTAATCGAACTTCTATTTCACTTCTTCGTTTCACCGACATGTCTTCCGTAATATGTGGTTTTAAATTACGCAAATTATTCCGAATATTTATTATTGAGTAAGTACTAAGTCGTTTGCTAGGGATTCCTGGTCTTCCACGCTTGATATTTTCCTATATATATTTTGGGCCAATTTCTGGAAATAAGAACCAAATATCTCGTCGAGTTAAAATGGCTGCTCCAATTAGCGTTGATTTGATCGAGTTATACCAAGTNCTTATCCTGCACATTCTCGGCCTCTTTCTCTTCTTTCTCCAACTCTTCTGTATCCGTTCTTTTTTCACCCCTATCCTGCTTCATTATCACTCTTCATACCGTTTTATGCCTTCCTCAATGCATTTCCCCTTCGATTCCCCTGCACTATCATTCCCCTATATCCAGCCTCCCATTCCAACCCCTATTTTCAACCCCTGTTCGCAACCCCTCCCCCATGTTCTCCCCTCCCGTCCGCAACCCTTTGGAGATTCACCAAACCACTCTTCCTCCCTCCATCCCCTCCGACCACTATTCACTCCCGCCTCCACTCTGCGACAGCCTCTCTCATTAGGCGCGTAATGAAGAAAGGGAGGGAGTCCGTGGGATGGGTTAAGAGCACCGCGTGGGAGGGATGGAGAAGAGAGAGATTGTGTGAGTTTAAAAGAGAGCGAGAGAGGGGTAGGAAAGGGAAAAGGGATGCCGGTTAATTAGGGCGAAATAGGGATCACGCGGTGTAACCAATACGCTTTCAGAAAGGCCTCAACTCTCTTCTCTCTCCCCCTCTTCTCTCTCTTTTCTACTTCTTTCATTTTATATTTATTAAAATTTCCTTCCACCTCTCCTTTTCTGCCATCTTCCTTTTCTCGGCGTCTCTTTTTCCCGGCGTCTTTCTCCTCTGTTCTTCTTTCTCGATTTTTCTTTTCCCTCAATATTTGCGTCTATTCCTTTGCTTTTATCTTATTCCTTCTCCGTCTTTGTGTGTTCCTTCTTTCCTATCTTCACTGTCTTTTATAAATATAATAATAATAACACGTCTTTATTAAAGGGCGAGATTGAGACTAATTAGTCTCTTCTTACATCTACCACGCCTTTACGCGCAAAGTCTCCTCTAACCTTTTCCTTCTGTCAAGGATTGTCCTTAAATTAATTTTGCGCTGAAAATCTTTGAGCTTTATATTTATCGTAATGGTGTTCAATTTACTACAGCATTTTGCAACTTACATTAGGTTTTCACCAAAATTTGCAACATTTCATTTCATTACTTCAGTCATCTAGCTTTAGGGTTTAGGGATTTTGCGAGGAACTTGCAGAATTAAGGTAGCCCTAAGAGCGGCATTGAAATGGTCAAAAGACCACGATTTGCACACCCCTGGTTGTAACCTTTTAACTAGTGGAGTAATCAACATCTTATTTGAATTTTCTGCATTAGAGCACTTGACACGGATTGTATATTCAAGCTCAATATTTTGCAGGGAAAATTTTTTAATAATTAATCAGGCAAAATGTTACTGATTTTTCTTCGTTCGAAAGGATAAGTAGTTGTAGTTAAACTAATAGATAAAATGGGAGAGATAGATTAAAAGTCGTAATGTTTATTTCTTTAATTTTATAGTTAAGTCAGCATTGTGTGGAAAACGTTCTCAAGTCTTTGGGATAAAATAATAATATATTCCCTTCCTTTGCCACAATTGGGAGCTTTTGTCTGGGTACCCTTCATGATCCCCTAATACCGTCATCTAATGCATATCGCCTTCCCTTCTTCCGTCCCCACACATCTCCCAACCCTCATTTATCCCCCCCTGAAATTTGCTTATTTTTCCCTATTCTTATCCCCCCCCCCTTTCTGTTTTCTCATATTGGGATGCTTTTGCTATCTGCTTCGAACCGTTCGTACCCTACTTATCCGTCATTTTAGGGTAAGATTTATAATCAATTTCTTTCCACGTCCTTCTAATTATCACATTTCAACATCTTCTACAACCAAACCTTTGTTCGTTTTCCTTTTGGAATATATTTTTATTTCAAAACTTATTTCCTTCCAGTTATCCTTGTTTCTTCAAGTCTTTAAGTCCCATTGTTTCCTTCAACATGTTTTACATCTACATCTACGCATGTACCCTGCAAGCCGCCTTTCGGCGTTCGGCAGGGGGTGCATGCACCATAGCCTTACTTCCCTAATCAATCACTTTCACGTATGGTTGCGGAAAAAAATAATTTTTGAAGCGTTCTAGCATCCATTCCTGTGATTTTTCTTTCACTATATGAGCAGCCTATGTAACAATGAGGGCGCATTATATCAGCTACATCTTCAAAGGATGTGAAGATGTAGCTGATATAATGCAATGTACCTTCAGTGAACTTTTTAAGTAAATAAAGTCTTTGTGTAAGTTATTTATCTCCAAGAGATGCCCATCTTACCTCCTGAAGCATTCCTTTACATATGTTTTAGATTTGAAGATGTTTTAGAGTAAACTAAATTTAGAGTTGAAGATATTTCGAATTCGAATCGAATTTCGAATCGGACAACGAAGAGAACAGACGTATTAATTATAAGTGTACTTTCCAACAGTGACCGACTCTCGTCGATTTGTCGACGTATCGTTCTACAGTAACTCGATTATGTACTATGACGAAATTGGACTGACTTTGAGAATCTGATAGTGCAAAGAAAAGTTGGTGGATAGAGATCCAAAGGAAGAACATGAATGAGATGGTTGGACCAAATCAAGAAGTTCACTGGAAGTCCAGAGAAGTTCACAATGCTACCTTAAATGGCGAGCAAAGTATGTACACACAGGGATATAAGGTCATGAGATCATAAGTTGGAAGAACTTTATAGCTGCCAGTCCTTAATTTTGTTTTCGTTCAAGAGCGTTATTCTTAAGAAGAATGCTCAACATGGTATGCTCGAGCAAATATCGATACATGTGCTTATTGTATTTGAGAAATACGGGGATGAACTTCAAGCAGTTGGGGTGTCCATAGTTTATCACAGTTTTTAATAACCGGTATCTAAAATGAGAATTCCAATTCAGCTTTTCAGTTAGTATAAATAAGAGGCATGTAAATAGATAATTAAGTTGTAGCTTTCTACTTTAACTATTTCTTTATTCAAGTTCGTCTCTCAGTGATACATTCCATATCTAACTAACTATAAATAGGTAGCTTTACATACTAACTCTGTATAATATTTGGGAATTACCCAAAACGGCAGAATAACGAGGTATTTCCTGCAATACGATCAGCGACTTCCTCCTCCAGCAATCGCAAACCAGCCTTCATTAGTCCCCGCTGGACTTCTCTTTCCCTATTACTTCCTCTTCTAACCTTTCATCATCTTATCCTGCACATTCTCGGCCTCTTTCTCTTCTTTCTCCAACTCTTCTGTATCCGTTCTTTTTTCACCCCTATCCTGCTTCATTATCACTCTTCATACCGTTTTATGCCTTCCTCAATGCATTTCCCCTTCGATTCCCCTGCACTATCATTCCCCTATATCCAGCCTCCCATTCCAACCCCTATTTTCAACCCCTGTTCGCAACCCCTCCCCCGTGTTCTCCCCTCCCGTCCGCAACCCTTTGGAGATTCACCAAACCACTCTTCCTCCCTCCATCCCCTCCGACCACTATTCACTCCCGCCTCCACTCTGCGACAGCCTCTCTCATTAGGCGCGTAATGAAGAAAGGGAGGGAGTCCGTGGGATGGGTTAAGAGCACCGCGTGGGAGGGATGGAGAAGAGAGAGATTGTGTGAGTTTAAAAGAGAGCGAGAGAGGGGTAGGAAAGGGAAAAGGGATGCCGGTTAATTAGGGCGAAATAGGGATCACGCGGTGTAACCAATACGCTTTCAGAAAGGCCTCAACTCTCTTCTCTCTCCCCCTCTTCTCTCTCTTTTCTACTTCTTTCATTTTATATTTATTAAAATTTCCTTCCACCTCTCCTTTTCTGCCATCTTCCTTTTCTCGGCGTCTCTTTTTCCCGGCGTCTTTCTCCTCTGTTCTTCTTTCTCGATTTTTCTTTTCCCTCAATATTTGCGTCTATTCCTTTGCTTTTATCTTATTCCTTCTCCGTCTTTGTGTGTTCCTTCTTTCCTATCTTCACTGTCTTTTATAAATATAATAATAATAACACGTCTTTATTAAAGGGCGAGATTGAGACTAATTAGTCTCTTCTTACATCTAACCCTTAGTCATTACAGATAGAATGAAAGAGGTATTGGGAGTTGAACATTAAAAAACAAGCATTAGGAGAAGGAACTGTAGGGTGCATGGCCTTAATGTATGCAGTTGTAGTAAATGTGTTGGAAACGAAGAGATACGGTAAGGGAAGATAAGGTATGCATGTACAAAAAGATGTGGGCATTAACGCGTACGTAACAATGGAATACATATATACAGTATACGTGTATAAAAAGATGTGGGCATAAACATGTATGTAACTATGGAATGAATGGATGAATAATTCAAACTATCTTCGTTATCCAGGAGCACGCAAGTTCTTACATAATTTGAAAAGATTTTATAGGCTGCACTCAATCCTCCACCCAGTTCGCACTAGTAGATAACTGTGAATCGTTTCCGTTTCATCCCCTGTAACAAGAAGATAGTGACGACTTTAGTTCCATCGTTTAATATCTGCGTTCTATCATTATGGTTCGATGTCTACAGAGAAAGTTCGCTTCTTATTCTAAAGACCAGGTCTAAATGGAAAGTCTAAATGTACGACTCAAGAAGTTCTGATGTTTTCTTACGTAAGGACACCTCGGAATTGACTGAAGTGCCACATATATCGCGATTTTTGTGAACTAGGAACCACAGCCATTGCCAGTTGCTAACGCGGACAGTTGGCAAAGAAAATAAATGTTTGAATAGACAGGTCCTAGAGTCACCGAGATTTTTCAGTTCATCTCGAGGCATTGTCGGTAACAACTTCTGTTTTGTAGAAGACCGAGAAAAAATATTAAAACTGTTTGAAACTAGAAACAGAGAATTTTCTCAAAAATTGTCTTGCGGCTTGCAAACATAGAGATTTAGATTGTAAGTAAAGGATTGTATATAAAGGTTGTAAGATTGTGATATATGATATGTAAAGATTGTAAGCAAAGGATGACTCGAGGAAATTAAGATATGCAACAATTATATGCGTGTCTCGGTCAAATGTAATGGTGCTTTTATCAAAATGTAATTATGTTTCTGACGAGTCTCTCAACGAGATACTTTCCTGAAATTCGTTGGCAAACGCTTATTACCTCGCGGTTTCTTGGCTATTCAAATCTAATGAATTCACAACCGAACTTAAAAAACGTTATTATTATGGTGGTCCGATTAATTTTTCTATATTACTTTTTGTTTCACGAACGTGATTTCATTTATTTAATTTAATTGACTCCAGTATTCCTTGTAGGTGAAATGTATGCTTTGAAATATATTTTTTAAAACCTCATTTCACTTTACATTGAAAATTAATTAATTAAAAACGTAAAAAATTGCAAACGTTCGAATCCTATTCTTAACTCACTGTGTTGCAACTGCTCTTATGATGCACTTGGAATCCACAGTCGTAATGTTCCAAACGATTACCAATGTCGGGATTTTGTTGTAAATTCTTTTATTCAAAATTTCTCTGAAAATTTTACTCTCCATCTTTTGAAAGTATAAATAGGTTTCTACTTAAGTTTTTATAGTGTTATAGTATATGTTAGTGCTTGTATATTATCAACTACATATAGAAAGAAGTTCATTCGATTTAATGATGCTTAAATCTAAGTGTTCTCCAGTACAATATCACAGTGTCCTCTTACCATCAACTCAGTATAATCACTCAGTATAATCTAATGATGTATAATAAGAGTTTCATATCACTAGGGATGTTTAACTACGAAATATTCTTTCAAATAATTTTAGTTAGGTGAAGTAAAAAAAGATAATTATGAATCTGCCCGCCGTTGAACCGACCGAATTAAAAAGAATTTATTCGTGTGTAAATCATTTAACTCTTACCTCTCTTCAATTCCATATTTAGTTCCTAGATTTTCATTTTCTTTAATACTCTAATAATTTTTTTGAAAAAATGAATCATTATATGTCACCGAAGTTAAAATCGTCGATGCTTAGATCTTTCTTAAATACTAACCACTTCAATTTTTGCCTCAGAGTGTGATAGCTTAATAAAATTTTCAAGATGGTCTCTTAGGCGTTCCAAAAATGATAAATTTTCTCTTTTAAACAATGATAATGTTTCTGGCATAATTTATGCTCAGTATCAGAACCTAGGACTACACAATAGATAAAAAAAATATGGTCGGATTTTGCAGAATTGGTTCTATTTCGAAATTATTATCGATAAAGTTTTAACGCGAAGTAGAAAATCTTTCCAACACAACACTCGCACATCACACCTTTTGCTATTGTAACGTTGCAACGCACCCTTACTCTCTGGAATCACCAAATCGAGAGAGTGATAGAGCGTACACTCACCCACTTCCCAAAATGCGGTAAAGCGGTGACACCCAGAACCGATCGTAATTGGGTTTCCTGTGGGAAAAGCGTCGGCTTTTGCCTCGTGCGTTAATCGTCTCCGGGAAAGGATAATTATTTAATTTCCCATGCCGTAACTCGTTTAGCCCGCGAGCGCGACTGTGACTGCGGCGTCGGCGAAACGGCCCCTTCCCGTGATGCTTCGCGCTAGCCTTTTCCCTCCAGTACCTTTTTGTCAATTGATTGAGTCAGAGATTACATTCGGGAAATGTACACGCTCTGCGCGTCGTCACCGCTTAGGATATGTAGGTTTAACAGTTCTTCCGCTCAAATCCCGTCATCGGTTCGGTCTGCGTGGGAATGCGAGTGGTCGGAGTTGGATCTCGGAAATCTCTTCGTATAGCGAACGATGTGGGGCGCGGGGTTAAGTGGACGTCTTAGGAGGGCCTCTTACAGTCATTATGGAGGGTTTATCCACGACTCAAAGTGGCAGCTGTCAAATTTTTGATGTCCACGCATTTTTAATTCAGTTTTCCCTCTAATTTCCCCCCACGTGGATTATAACTTATCTAAGAAGAACAGTTTCTTCTTTAAATATGAATTTTCTCTCTGATCTCGAGACATCCACTCGGTTATTTTTCCCAGAGAACGCGTTTATATTCTTTCTGACAAATTTTCATTTCGTAAATTCTTTTCATCTTAATGTAAGCTTTTCCTTTCTTCTATTTAAATTTAGATGTAATGATTTTACTCTCACTTTAATTAGACCTGCGTTGTAGCTAAAGGACCCCTTTCATCATTTTTTAAAAGGAGTAGTGGTTGTAAAAGTCCTTCGACAGCCTAGGTCATTGCGCACGTGAGCCTCCACCAGGAATCGAACCCGGAACCTCTTTATCGAAGTCGGACGCGCATGGCTATCTGGAGGCCCTGAGTTTGTTAAGAGAATCGTTGTCGGACGAAATTGTTCGACTTCCTCTCAAGAATAAGCTCTTTCCGTTTAACTGTAAGGAAATAACTAAGAATGTCTTAGATAAAATACAGAATGTCTTACAACAGCATCTTAGGATAAGGTATCGAATTCAAATGTATTCATTCAAGTAACTCACTTTGAGGCGATAGCAACTGATTAAAATTGTATTTAAGTTAACAAAATTCTTTTTATGAAAATCAAAATGCTACCATTATGCTAATCTTAAGAATTTTCCTGTTAGCATTTGAGACAGAGTCGAGAACAAATTTACCTTACGTTTTGGGAGTTGGCGATTATAGGTATATTTATAATGGGGAGCTATTTCAAATGTAACAGAATATTTGAAAGCTATTTCTGTTTAATTTATCAAATAGGTATCAGCAGAAAATACGCAAATCCCGTACATTACTACTATAAGAAAGAAAAAACTTGTGAGCGACAAGCAAGCCCCCAGTTTTTCAAGGCAAAATTGGAAAATTGTGGAGCATAAAAAATACCAAATATATTAAAACACACAGAAAATTAAGTGCTTAAAAAATAGTAACATTATGGAGGTGTAAATGTGAGTTTTAAAAATATTTCCAAGACATATATAAACAATAAGAATGATAAAATGATCAAGTGGATTACTGAGAAATAGCTGATGTAATGTTAGTCATATTTGGAAAAATATAAATCTCTGGTAGAGACGAGTAGTTATGTGTAAGCTGTAAATAAGTATTACCTCTGATGGAAAATACTGGAAATAGAAAATTTAGTCTGCAAAAGATGTGGGCTCTCAATATTGAATGAATTGAAACTTGTACTTCAATTTCTAGTCTACGGAATCGGTATTTATTCATTGCTCGTCGATCAACATGTATGATTCGCTTAATTGTTGATTTCTCACACGTCTGAACTGTGTTCGATGAACTCATTCATTTTGATCGAAGCCTTGATTACACAAATTAGATCGATGTTGTTGCAACCTCTTCAGGGCAAATGATTTCGCTTATTCTGTTATCGAGGAAATGAATGAAGTGCGGAACTCATGAAAGGTAACTGAGATGCTAACTATAGACAGAAAATTTCAAATACTCTACACAATATCTACTCTACAATCCTCTACTCAGAGGATTCATGGAAGGCAAATTACACGATGAGCATGATTGCGAAAACAGATAATCGCAAAAACATTTTCAATTACTTTATCCTTCGTGCCGTCGGCCTTACGAATCGCTCCTTCACAAGAATACGCCATTTCAACCATCCATATCCTTGTATAAAATTTCCACTTCAATCTCGGCAAAAAAAGATCCTTTTGAATCAACCTTTTATGGCAATCAACAGAGCATTTCGATTAATTAATTCCTGAGGGACGGACAGAGGATGGCAAGTACACGAGAGCCGTCGAAGTCAACGGTAATGGAAGAAATTCGACTTCCGTGATTGCCCCAACAAGGGATGTTGGGATCTCGAAGTAATCCATCTCTTTTACGCGCTTAGCGTTATCTAAATTGCGCAACCTCGATGAAGATTGTATGGCAAAAGCAGAAGATCACGGTACTTTGATGCGCAGTACGGTGAAGAAGAAGGGTTAAGCAGAGGAATTTGAGAGTTGGAAATAATGGAAGACAGCGTTATCATATAATTGAGACCTGGAAATAATAGCAACTGACTATCTACGACAGGAGAACATTTTTAGGAAGTGGAATTGTCTTAACAAGAACTCGTCTGTTGCTCAAGAGCCAAAAGTCTTTAAGTGGCACATACCTAATCCACGAAAACGGCTTTCGACGGAAGAAACGAGCGTAGGTGTGTCTTTATTTTTTTCCTCTTCGCTGAAGGTAATCGAGCGAAAGGCTACGTTTTTTTTTTCAATTGTCCGCCGCTGATTATCGATTGTGTGCGAATGAGATGGAGTACTCTTCCCGGACAAAAAAAAATTACATCTCCTTTAACTTGGAGCAAATGTTCATCTAATTGGAAGCTATTAGGGTGTTTCGAGGGAATGAAATGTTGCCCCGAGGCAAAGCTTTTCCGTGCAATGTTTCGAGGACTCGTCTTTCATTCTACTTACACTTTGAGCCCATTAGCGTTATTAAATCAATATGTCGGCGAGGTAATAAGAGAACATTTTTGGAAGAACCGTTATACACGTGAGGGAAAAGGGTTCTTTTTTTTAATCATCCCCGTATTATGCGTGGAACTCTTTCTCTCTTATTGAGAGAGGTGGTGGGAAACGGGAAACGAAAGGAAATGAAAATAATTACGTAATGGCGAGAGAGAGAGAGAAGGCCGTTTCATAAACTTCGAGAATGTAAATTTGAAATAAGTATCTACTTTCCGAATTTTCCGTTGGTGCTAGAGAACTTTTTCTAACGGAAAATTTCTATGATGGCGCTGTATAAAAGAAAGACGTAGCATGCGCAGATGAATATTTCACAAAGCATTTGCTAGGGTCAATCGGAATGGGGAAGTTACTCACTGGTTTCACAAATGCTGGGCATGAATAAATTATATGGTCAAGGAGACTGTTTCCTCTTTCATGTGTGGTTATTTTTTCAGGCGTTTATTTTCATAGAATTCAAATATTATACCCTCTGTTTCACTTCAATTATTTCATTACTTAGCGTTGACATTCATTTTTTCTTTTTATTTACAGCATATTTTTGGAGCTATTCAGTGCAATAGGGGAACCTCGATGCAAATTTAAATCCAAAATGGATGATATTCTAATACACATAATCGAACTTTTGACAGCAGGATTCAAGAGAAAAAAATGAATGGTATCAAAATATACTTGGTACTTGGCATTTCATTAATTACGGAGGGATTCAAGAGCTCATGGTTGAGCAGTTAATGGAAAGGAAAGGTTGCTGTCTTTGCACATTGAAGTGTGCGCTTAAAACCCAAAGATAAACAGATGTGAAAAATGACTAACCCATGTCTCCTACTTTCCGAGGTATTCTACCAGTTTATGTACGTTAAAGTCTGTTTATTTGAAGAAATTAAATTATCCCACTCAAAGGATGCTATCGTCGAATTTTATCATTTGGATGAAAATATTCTCTTTTTCTATTTTTGTTGCTATTTTTACCGTTTTTCAAAATGACAAAAGGTTAGATGCATGAGGAGTCTCAATCTCGCCCCGATAAAGACGTATTCTATTTTATTTTGTTTCTATTTAATTGCTCAGAAACAAAATTTGAAATTCTTCAACCCACCGAAATCGTCTTCTTCGGGGATAAGTAACTAAATTATTTAATGCTTATTTTCATTCGTTCTTTCATTTTATTAAAGATATGACTCAGAAAATATATCATCTAAATAATAGCGTTAAATGTATATATTTGGATGTTTTATTTCACAGTGTGAAATCAAGTTCAATACTTCTCGTATCGTAGCAAGTGGACGCATTGTAATGATTAACAAGGATTAGTGGTGCATTCACGTCACTTACTTAGCAATTAAGGTAACTAATGATAAACCTCTTGTATCGCCAATTGCATGACACATGGCCTGTTTTTGTTGAAATTGCAAATTAGTACCTCTCCCTTTACTGATTCCTCCTATATGCTATGCAGAACTTTTGGTCTCTTTCCTCTACGTTGTTTCGTGAGGTTTTTTCCTTTGTTATTTTCTTTTCTGTCCTTCGCTCTGCCACTTCCTCATCACAATTCTGCTTCTTGACTTGAATTCCTTTCCTGCTCTACTATTCTTAATACTTGTATTCTTTTTTCCTTCCTATTTCCTTTACTCAATATCCGTTCAGTATGTGATTTCTGAAAGCTTTCCTTTGGTCGGAGAGCCTATCTGATGCCGTTTCAATTGCGTCATTCATTTCTGTTGACATCTCTTAAGTTCTTTCCGACCCCTGAAAGCTTGCTGAGCTATTGCTATCCGCATCCTATTCTCCTAAGCACGCAATTATTCCGATATTATATACACTTCTTTTATATCTGCTCCCTCGTAAAATTCACTTGAAGTTGCCAACCGGTTGAAGAAACTTTTGGAATAAAATACTTTTTTGACAAGGGTACTAATTGTTATTTTTTTCTAAAAACATTGTTTAAATACTATTCTCTACTCTGTGAATTCACATATCCTTACCACGATACTTTCTAACCGACGCAATGTTTTGGTCAATTTATTAAATATAGTGAAATTTACTCATATAATACTACTAATATAAACATTTTCCTTTCGTGCTGTAATAAATCAAATTTTACTTCAGATATGTATAAGAATCGATGGTACGGAAATTTCAGGTTTTACTCAAGCTCACAATGTTCGGAAACTTAATTACTGCATTCAGTCAATACTAACCAGTCGCATTATTTAGCTGCATATTTTCAGAATCATTATGCAAACTACGTCACACCTGATTTGTGGCTCACTAATATAGATCTCGTATGTTTCGTATGTTTGATGTCTTTTTTCCTGAATGTATGAGGAAATTACGAAAAGAATCTTTTGTGAAACCTTCCATTTCCTCAATTTCCCATTCCTATTCCCTGTTTCCGGACTATTCTCTTGAAGTTTTGCCAGCCTTGATAAATCCTATAATCCTCGCATTAATCAACACAGAACAATTAAAACTACTATACATAAGATACGAAATACTCATTTTGGAAATTCGAGGAACTCCATCTCTTGACCGAAAATAAAAGGAAAGCAAAACGATGCGGACGGACGCGTAGAGCAGCAAAGGAAAGAGGAGGAGAAAATAGGTGTCCGGCAATCCATTTGGCGAACATCAATCGGCCGTGTTATGCGATTCTTGGCCAGCCGCACACAAGAGGAAGGGCTCTATGGAGCGGACGTTAAAAGGGCTGCAGGATAACATTTACACCAACCATCTCCTCCCCACACACAACGGATATCAACCTTTATAACGAACCTTAGTAACTCACGCGTTTCCAGGGATCGATAACAATAATTCCCTCCCTTTGCCTCCTTCCCCATCGCCACCTCCCAATCGGAAGGACAGGAACCCGCCTTTTATCGCATTCTGGGAAAGGTCCGGTGCAAGAGGGGGTCGGCTTCCTTTATCAATCAACGCGCCATCATGACACTCGTTCAAACACAAGCTCTCTCTCTGGAGAGAGGGGATCGCAGATGACTCATGCAATGCCATTTGCGCTAAATATTGAAAGAGAAGAGGAGCAATTTCATCTGCGGCTCTTTTAGGATCGATGGTCACGATAGGGGAAAAAGGTGTCGGGCGTGTGCGACGGCGGGGCAAAATCGTTTAAACATTGGGCACACAAAGGACGCGGACGATGCGGAATACGAAAAAAGTGAGTCGCGTGGTGCGAACAAGTTTCCGCATAAAAGCGTTTTCCTCGATTCGTTCCTTTTTCTCTATCGCTCCTGCATGTAGATTTTTCACGGATACAATGGGAGACTTGGTAATTCTACCTCGTTAGCTCATTAAAAATGAATTTCTCGAATCGATAATTCTCTTTTATGCACCATGTGAAATACTTCGGTGATTATCATGTCAGTGATCTTGGTCAGGTTGTTCCGAACCATTGAATGTTACTAGGATCAAGCGTGCTCACGTGGGCCGTTCATTTTTCACGCCTCACGCAGTCTAATTGAAAAGAAACGATCGTAAACACGTATTAATCATTAAATCCAGCTTATGAATCCTCAGAAATGAAGTTGCCTTATTGCTCGAGAGTTTTGGGCTGGTTTTAGTTGCGTTCGTGCGCACAGCAAATTCTCCATTGTTTTGCTCAATTATTCTAGAAAGAAGGATATCGAAATAGAATGTAGGAGTGCATGAGGAGCAAAAGTAGTAGTAATTTTAAATGTGCCTTGACAGCTAAGGTCATTTCACCCGTGGACCCTAGGGGAATCGAACCCAGAACCGCCTTTATCAAAGTCGAACGCGTCGCCCACATGGCCATCCGAAGATGGCCCATGAAGAGCAAATGATTCTAAATTTGTACGCATTTAATGGTAGAAGTGGAGGAAAAGGATTGTCCACATAACATTATTGACATTTTTATCGATGATTAGGATGGAATTGTCCGCTATAAAGTAAATATTCCAGGAGTGTAAGACCCATAAGCATAGCTTATAAGGAGTAAGTTGTTAAGCTTCAGAAGAGTGTAAGTGCTCGGTTTTACGTACCACGAAGAATGTGAAGCAAAAACTTCAATCTTCACATATTATATTGAGAGTAATTCCTGGCAGAGCCTACAACACGGGTGTCCTAAAGGTCTGAACTCAGAAGCTCTTTGACGCCGCTTGCGGATTGCTTATTCCTTATAAATCCTGTCGGTCTCCTTTTAAGAAATACGATTCTAAATATGTTAATGAAATTAATTCTCAGTTTTTATTTTTCCGGATGTTCAGTTATGAATTATAAACGTTTTCCCTGTTATCAATCAAATATTCATGATTTTCGGTGTGTGAGTTACTTCAGTAAGTTTCTATGTTTTCGGTAAGATATTTCATTAGGAATTGTTTGGTAATATTTGCTAGTTCTCTTAAAACCGTGAATCTTGCTTTCTAGCAAAAAAAGATATTCCTAAGGAAACGTTACCTTATATTTATCATTGAAATTATTTTCATTTAGATAGACAATATCACGGAGATCACAGCTCCCTCTTGATCGGCCGTTTCAAGATATATTTTTTCTTTAAGCATCAAGATGTTTAAGCTTAGCTAGTTTACAGTTATGGCGTACCAAAATTATCAGTCTATTATGATTCGTAAGTTACTATCAAAGGCTTGGGAAAACCATTGCAATTATTGTACCAGTTACATAACAATCACTTACGGAAATAGGCATTATTTCACAATATACTATTTCGGCCTTAATGTCATATTTATTTCCTATCAATTGCCCTCGGTACTTTTCCATTACAGTAATAGGAAAGGAAATAACTTTGCAAAAATTCCACTGTTAAAGTTTAATCACATGCGACCGGTCTCAGACTGTTAGTCCATCTTCAGGCACAAGGTTTTTTACAGGAGTACACACATGTATTTAAAGAATACAAGCCCAAGGCACCAATCAGCCTTGTCTGACTGACTAAAAGTCTGAAACCGGTCGCATGTGATTAAACTTTAACAGTGGAATTTTTGCAAAGTTATTTCCTTTCCTATTACCAGGATGGAGTTCCACAAAGTGAAAGCTTTTTGATTGATTTTTTTTCATTACAGTTTTTTTTCCACAATATAAAACGAAACAATAATACGTAATTGGATTATTATGCGTGCATATCCTTATCAATTCCGGCTGCACCATTTTACGCAGTATAGGAAAAGAGTACTTACATACATACACATGTATTTATTGTTATTGTATTAAGAGTAGTGACTTAATTAATTACTGCGATTATTTGGAGAAACTGTGAGTGAATGGCAGCGAAATTTTAGAAGCAAGACACACAAATTAGTTTTAGAGAAAGAGAATAATTATGCGAATAAGTTAATTTATCGGGATTTTTCAAAGGAATGCGTGAGGATGTCTGCGATTAAAAGAACAGCACCCTTAGCGGCTGGTATGTATATATAAGTGAATTTGTTTATTTTATTTACTACCTTGAGTACGAATGTGGGTGGTTCCTACGACAAAATAGTGCTATTTCTTTTGTTTTCTTGAATACTTACATCAGTAAGTGATTTTTTCAGTGTGTACCTGGTTGAGAGCAGTGGAAACGCTCCTGGCTCTTTCATAGCATCATTCACATTCTATAGAAAGGTTCAATGCACAAATAACACGAGAAGAGCAAATTTACAACTCTCTTAAATCTTACATGCTGAATCATAAATTTGTGGATCGAAATTGCGCGATTAATTTTCCTTAATATCAAAGTCCGTAGTCTTATGCTATACTGAACATGCTTAACGTGGTTGAATGCCTCTGGAAACACTAAGGCTCAGCGACTGAGAAATTCTGTTTTGTGCCGTATAATTTTGTTGAAGTAGAATTGATTCTATGTCTCAACGAAACTATGAAAAAATGAAGTGGAGATGAGATTTAATCAGAAGAATGTACACATCCCTGGCTATCGCCGTTCGGTTTTGTAATTAATGCGGATAATGTTAATGTGAATAAAAGTGTTTTAGTTTGATTACAAAATTTCCAAAATACGCATATTAAAATACGATCGATTCTATCACTCACTTTTCAACCCTAAGATATTTTCCTAAAATCTTTGAAACCCTAAAATTTTTAACATAACAGAAGATTTGTAAGGTTGCACAAGTGCCAATTTAGGAAAATAATAATACGATTGAGTAAAACGCTGGTTTTATCTGAATCCGAGAAAATACTTTTTGTTTTTCAGGTACTTTTGTCTGAATACGGTAACGTTGAAGCAGCCGTAAATATTAAGAAGGATCATGTTAAGGATTAAAATTACTTAGATATTTTATTGTAAACAATAATATTTAATGACCTGTCAGAGAAAATTTTCCCTGTGTATGACATTTTAATTCAGCTCGAGAAATTCTTAAGAGTTGCCTTTACTAATTAAGAATTTTACTCCTCCGAATTTGCGATTTTTTAAAATTATTCATAGCTCATCTGTTAAAGTTGTGCAGTCGTTTAGCGGAGGCACTGCACTTTTGAAACCTCTATGCGCATGCGCTATACTTAGTATTTGAAACGTTTAAATCTAACGGTTAATGAAGCTACAGTGTACGTCTCTGGAAATGAAAATCACGCTCTATTCCATGAAGAAAACTTAAATAAAGCTGGAATCGCAGTATTAACTCGGGACAGTTTCACGAAAATGGGAATGTCCTGGGAAAAAGGGACACGCGAGGACCATAAAGTATCCCCACTACGAATGGACCCTTACGGACCGCACCGAGGGAATATTAGCGAACGAGAGGCTGCAAAGACGAACGGCGATGATAAAATCAACCCCTCGCGTATCGGTACGAAAGAGGACGTTATAGGGAAAAAGACAAATTAGAAGCTTTTCGGAGGGAAAAAGGAAGGGACAGTGCAAAAATGTTGTGGGAGAGGCTCCTGCGAGAAAGAGCGGGAGAAGAAAGCATTAGGTGTAGAAAGGGGAGAGCAGTTTAAAAGGGGATCTAGAGATTAATTTAGAGTGGAAAGAGAGAGAGGATGGACGGAGGAAAGCGGAGAGAGTGCGGCTTGAAGGCATTTTAGATCGAAATGGGAGTGACGGGAGAGTATGCAGCAGCAGAGGCGGCGATGTGTGGGTGGATTGGGGTGGCGAGAGAGGCCCACTCCCTATCTCTTTATCTGGGAGTGTTGGGGTGGTTTTTAGATGGGACATCCCTGCGATGAAAAGGCCCCAATCCGTGTGGGTGGAATCGATGAAAGGGTTTATGAGAGAAAAAGGGGAAGGGATTCCTGTTACTAGGGACTCCTAGCGGGTGGAGAAAACGACCGATGATTTTGCGTGGACGATAACGGCTTGCTTGTTTCAACGGAGATTGGAGAGTCTAGCGATGTAAGTCGGAGCTGAATAAAACGACGATATTGCAGCGGTGGTCGGCTGGGTGATATGAAATATTTTTATAATGATCTCGATATCGGTGATAGTTTAGTCTTCCAAGGGCACCTAGTTTGGTATTCATATGATAGAAAAGGTGCTGGTTCTTACTTTTGCCATTATCACGAGTATAATTGTTATTAATCTAGGATTCATATCTTAGCTGAGGTGACAATTATTGTTAAAAGTTATAATTTCCCTATTTCATAAATGCTGTTTCTATTCTAAGAGATAATTTTCCTGTAATCGGAGTGGTCGATAGTCTAAATGTTTCAGTGTAATGTGTTCATTTTATGTTTAGATACCACTTTTCTGTCATTTTAAATTTATATATAATTTGAAACGCAAGAAAGAGAAGACTGCCGAAAAATATGCATTTATTTAATGCTCTTTATTTTGCAAACAAATGTTTTATTTGTAAGAAAAAACAAAACAAAAAAGGTGTTTCTTTAATCACGAAAGTTGTCATCAATGTGAATGATCATCTCGAAGATAATCATCTCATCTCACCTTTTTTGTTGTTTTATGACGATTATGTTACGCCGATATATTTCAGAAAAATAACTTATTAGCTTATTCTGGGCTAAACACAAATAATAGATCAATAATCTGCCTCTCTAATCTCAGATATAATATACGTTTGTCTGTGCGTGTTTGTGTTTTAACATGTCCACATACTTACAAACACTAAGTTATGTTTTTTGCATCATGTTTAGTAATCTCCCTAATAACTGTTGAAGATTCTTTCAGACTGGTGAAATTACATGTACGACTTCAGAACTTCAACAGCCTTTAAGTGTAAAAATTGAACGATTTTATCAAAATTAAGAACATTTATTCATCGTATATAAACTCAGATTACATTTATCACTGCTTAATGTGATGTAAAATATTTGTACTCTACTCTAGCATAGAGTTTAAGCCAACTGAAGATAGAGATGAGCTCCAATAGCGCCATGTATGTTAGAATTGATAAAATGTACCAATCAATCGTAGTTAGAAGCACGATTCAATTTCATATGGTAAATGAATTCAGAGATGGTTTAATCTCAACTAATGGATTCAAGAGGGATTCTCCTTCCGCTGGGTAAACATACTGTCGATTTCCATCCTGCTGTGATGTAATTCTTACATTTTCTCTTTACATATCATTTTCGCGTTCTTTTTTCTCCATTCCACGTCGTCGATGTTCACACAGATATAAAGCGAATCCTTTCGTTGTGCAAATCAGTCTCGAAACTAATTGCGACATTTCACTGCAAAGCAGCCCTTGCCAAAGAACCCTTAATCAACGAGGACTTCAAAATTTTCGATCAGAATTCTTTATTCGTAATTTAAATAGATTCCAGAGTAAAAATCGGTCTAATTACTTACGGATTTGGGTCTCTTCCCAGCTACTCAGATTTTCAGAGTTAAAAAATAATTTCCTTTCATAACTAAACTTATGAATCCAATCCATTAAATTTTCCAATGGTATCTCTGACAGATATCATCGACCGATTAGTTTCTTGAACTATCAACGGCAATTTGCAAATTGCCGTACCTTTAATTTCATTAGATATAACCACTCTATATTTTAAGCATCCTCATGTGGAAAGGGATATATCTTTAAGTTTGAATTTTAAAACTCTTCGTCCGTTCTCCCTCCAAAGCTTATTCTGGATCAGTTTTTCTCTACGCGCTGCGCACTGAATCCCTCCCTTTCCACTACCCCGGATATTTCAATTTGATAAGAGCTTCAATTTATCCATTTCACGGATGAATATGAGGATAACGGAGCATTTTATATGATCGATTAATTAATACTCGTGTACAGAAGGTGGAAGGGTGATTATACTTTGGGCTTATATACGAAAGCGCCGATGACTTCCGCATAATTTCATGTTTGGGGGACGCTGGGAGAACTGTTGAAATTTTCCGCTATGAATCCATATAGGATAATTTGGCACCTGATTCCGTTTAAATTTCTGCCATCATTAGCGATTTGGATATCTCTACCTCTCTTTGATTTCATCTGCTTATTCTCTGATTCCGATACCGTAATATTAATGGTATTTTGTAATTTGCACCCCAAATTTTTCTTGACAAACTCTACCATCGAATTTTTAGATTGAAGCACATGTATTTAATGAATTCACCGCAAAACTTGAATACAACATGTGATATTGGCTCTAACGTATAATTAAGGGTAATTCTACGTACTTTTCGAGGTATATTTTTTGATACATGGATTGAAGTTTTAAAATACTGAGGAAAAATATTTGAACCCAGGTAACCCAAAATCGGTAATTTTTACAAGTCGCGGATTCTCGATTTTTTAACATTCAGTTGCTATGAAACTGCACAACTCATGGCCACCTAATTTTATCTTTTATAACTTATGGCTACCTTATTTTATCTGAGTTGTGTATATGTTGTCTGATGGGGATTTTTATATTTCCAAATATTGGCCATTTTATATTTAATCTGACAATTATAAAGCTATCTACTCTAAGAGTTTTTGTCTTAGGAAAAAATTGTTCCTCCTTGCATGTCATACCATTAATAAGTGTTTCATGATAAAAGAAAAAGCACCTTTTCCTTGTAAATAAGAGTAAAATAATTTGCATTTGAAGGAAGGTCTATCCTCGAGAGGATTTTCATTTTTTTTAAGTTTTCTCCATTTTCTGTTCTGTTTTTCCATTTCCCTTCCCGCGTGTTTTTTTCCTATACAAGCATACGGAGATATTCTTACATTTCTTACTTTGCACGCTTTCACTTCAGCCGATATGTTTGTCTATTCCTCTCAGTTTACTCGATTCTTTTTCCATTTTCCTCTGTATCCTTTTCTTTTAATTTTCACTCTTCATCTTTATTTATTCATCTACCACCTGTTACTCATTTTCATTTGGATATGATTCACGATCGTCTTCTGCCTCCCTTAAATCTGTTATTTCGTCGCTTTATTCCTTCTCTTTATCTTTCTTCTTTCAGTTCTTACATCTTATCCTTCTGATCTCTCTATTTATCATTTTATCAATTCACCAAACCTCTATCTAATGTTTCCACAAACTTCAGGAAACGGCTCTATTGATGTCAAAAACTATCTGTGAATTATCCAAATATTTTCCATTTTTAGGGTATATTTTAATTTTTAGAAACAAAAAAAGATGTGAACAAAATTTGCAAGTAAAGTTCTTAAATACTCTTTCTGCTGGACCTTCTATGCCGCACAGCTTTTATGCTACCTTGGACTATTTTTAGGTAAAACACTCCATCTTAAGAACTGAAAGAACTTCTTTTCCCAATTTTTCATGTAGTTGTTTCTCATCTGCATGTAATTGTATGTGAGTTGATAATATGACTCTCAATCTTTGTATATTTTACTTCCTAAAATTTTAGTGTTAAGTATGAAGATATTACAATTCGCACAACTATAGATCCTTGAACAGACCAAATGTCTTATCCATAAAACAATATGATACTACATTCATAACCATTAAATTGATGAATATTCTAGTGCCATGGTGTTTTTCCATCAGGCTAGATACCCTTCAAATTGTTCTTCTCTCTGTAGCGCTGATAGTTCCGGCCTTTACTTGGTGAAAATCCATAATAAAAAGAATAGTAGGATCGATGTTTTAATTTACACAACACCACAAAATAGATACATACACTCACGACCTAGGTTTAAATGCATGGCATCATCATCAGGTATCCTATCATGATGATGCTTTGCATTGAGACACATTACTGATGTCATCTGGCACTATTCATCACTGCTATCATCAGTAAGTATGCAAAAAAATTAATTAAAGAGACGAAATAAATAATTTATTTATCCTTATTATTTATAGTGTGGCTTTCTATCTATTTAAGCCGGAGCACAATGATTTAACTCGCTTTTCTCTTCACCTCTTTCTCAGTTTCATAGAACTCTTTCTCTCCTCCCTTGCCTCTTTCCCTCTTCTTTCCTCCCACTCCTACCGCCCCCTCCCTGCCCCTCGTCATGTTCCCACGCTCATTTCTTTCACCCCTCCCGCAACTCCAAGCCGAGCACTTCGGAAAATTATACTCCTTTCTCGGGATGCCCGCTATCACTCTCTCTCCCCATTCCCCCTTCATTATTTCGCTCTCTCCCCGTGCACTTTCTCTCCCTCACTCCTTTTGAAACTGCTCTCCCCTCAAAGTCACCGCCAATCCCATACTTCTCTCTCTCTCATTCCGGAGACAGCAAAGGCCAATCAAACTAATGACGTGTACATCAGTGCCTGGTGACCCTTCCACCACCTACACCACCCCTTTCCCCTTCATCCTCTCCCGTTTTCGCCGGTCTTTTTGAATCCGCCGTCTTCCTTTATCCATCTTTATCTGACTTTCCGCATCAAATTTTCCGTCCCTTTCCGTTTCGCCTCATTTGCCCCTCTGTCTCTCCTCTTTGGCGCGGATTCTGTTTCGTTTCTAACGATGCGCCTCTCGCGCTCTTCTCCCGCCGCCTGTCGCCTCCTCTAATTTAATTCCGAATCAATCGTATCAATTTGCGAGGTTTCTTCGATGCACGGATCAACCCAACTATCTCCGCCTTGTCCACTCTATCAGGTTCGTTTTTGACTTCCTCGTCCGAGGCATTAATCGTTTTTGTGCGCTTTAGCATTCCCTCCTCCCGCGTGGTATCTTCGAATTTTGATTTTACGCTGTAGAGGTAGTAGTATTGTTAGAAATGCTTCGACTGCCTAGGTCACTTCGCACGTAGACCCCCACCGGGAATCGAACCCGGGACCGCTTTCACCGAATTCGACGCGTGGCCCACTTGTCTACCAGGGAGCCCCTATTCGCTATAACTTTGTTGTCTTTATCAAGGGTCCAATCCGAGGATTGACTCGTTTTAATTATCCATACAGAACATTTTCAACATGAGATCTACCGGCCAGTACGTGTTACTTCTATCATTTTATTTGTTCCACCCAGGCGCGCACCCAGGGAGGTGGCTGACTAGCTTATAACTCCCTCTCCCCCCAATGTTTCTACTATTATTCAGAAACATATTCACAAGATTTTTATCAATATTTGGTCGCGTAGAGCATTTCTTTATAGGAAATACTTTCTTGCGGTGAAAATCGCTTAGTTTGCACTAAAACCTAAATGGGAGATTACTGGTTACTATACTTAAGTTCAGCCCCTCAAGCAAAAATTCTGGATGCGACCCTGGTGGAACTGCTTTTCATTTAGATTGCACAGCGTTGTAAATGTTATAAAAATAGCCTGTATTTGGTAAAACAAAGCAGAGCAGTACACAAAAATACAAGAAACAGTTCTATTGTTCTATGTTCGAGGGTTTCGGGAGGTAGTTCATGCATTGGAATGACATAGACGCGTTAGATCACATATTGAAATATTACCCTCCTAAGTATCCTGGTCTTAGTCAGTCGCTCCATTCCACTCATTAATTTTCCTCAGTATTGGTCATCGGTTACCGGGATTTTACTCTCGCCATTCCTTCCAATACTGTGTTCAGGCGACTATCCTGCCTCAGTGTATGCCACGGACTTCCCTTGTAGTTCGCTCATCGAAGGACTTCATTTTTGGACATTCAGTCTGTCCATTTCACTTTCATCATTCGCCTGTAGCACTAAAACTCCAATGCATCCAAGCTTTCGATCCTGTTGTTTACAACCCATGCTTCACCGGTGCAGATGTAAAATGCCGTATATCTTTATTTAATGGGACTATGGAACTCCTTCCAGCAGTAAGACCTCTCGGGAAAGAACCTTAAACGAATCAGCATATATTTCCATTGTAGTAATTTACGCTGCAACAATCGCAAAATCCGAGGATAAGCAACAAAAAAAATCATTGCTATAAAACTCTCAGCAGAAGAAATGCTTGTGATAAATGAGATGAAGGACGGATGGAAAATGGATTGTTGTGAAGCTTTTTTAGCTCCTTGATCCTTCCAGGTACTTCAGAAGAAGAAAGAGGAAATATCAAAGAAATAAATTCCAAGATAGTTCTATCTGAAAATTATTGATACGTTTAACGCAACAGTTACAAAATTTGAAAAAGATTGGATTGTTCTCGTACCCCCTGTCAACGCTCGAGAGGCTGCTCGTATGAGCACACGTAGAAGGAGACATTAGAGATATAGTTAAGACCATTATCCGAGTCAAAAAGTTGACAAGAAGGGAAGACCGTTAACATACCAGCCCTTTCGCTGGGTTCCACCTCTCTGGTACTTTTATTAATCTTTTAATCCATCTCGGAGAAGCTGCTTCGTCTACTCCTTCATTACATCCACTATTTCACGTTTCAAGAATCATGGATGAGTTCGATTTCTGCCGTAGCCATTGACAGTAAAAACGTTTTACCCGATTCCTATATGAGGGAGACTTGAATGTCTATCTAAAAAGCCCTCAACAAGTCACTTTGGGAACTCAAAGAGAAGCATCAGAAAAAATTCGGTGAATTATCATTGGAACATACCTACCTTATTGAGATATCGATTTAAATATTTGTCAATAAAGGAAATCGAGATGTATTTGTACAGTCGTTCAAGGGATGGCAATTCATTTTCAGGGGATGCAACTGAAAGATACAAATTATGAATGAGTGTTTTTTTCTATTATTTTCTTTCAAAATCCAGTACTTCGGCCTCAGCTTTGTGATAGCTATTCATGATGAAAAGAATAAGAAACTTGTATAAGTGTTTCTTATTCTTTTCATCATTATTTTCTATATTTTATTTGCCCTACATTTCTATTATCCCATTGGANATAATATAAATAATAGATCTGTATAGATCTAGTCTCCGAAAATTAAAGTCATTACAACCTCGCTCTCACGTCCCTTGACAATCGTGTATGTGTTACAGAATTATTTTTCGTTATCTCTGGTGTAAGGAAAAAGGTGTCAGCACAAAATTAACGGCTTTTCATCTTCCTCGAATCAAGACAGCTCTGAGGTTTTTATGAGTTATTCTTGGGGATGAATGCTAGTAAAAATTTAAATTTATGCAAAATGCAGCTAGGATTTGAAGTGACTCAAGTGAGATATTTGCTGACAAGTGATGGGTGCGCTACTCACTAATTCACGTATTTCTCATTTTTCTCTATTAGAATCAATCGGATTACTCATTCAAGCTTCCGAGGGAGGGGAGATCTGGAATTACCTAGTACTGAAGAAATTGACGTGTGATTCAAATATCCTGGTGAACATGCATAAACCTGAGTAATAGTTATAGTTTTCAGCATTATTTTCTATATTTTATTTGCCCTACATTTCTATTATCCCATTGGATTGTACATAATTTTCTGATGCAGTACAATTATTTATTAAATTAATTTATTTGTAATATTAGAAGAGCAATTTTGATGGGTATTTTCTTGTATGGCTGGTTTGCAGGCTGCAAAACTAAGTTGACAAATATTCTATGGATTAGTTATGGATGATCGTTTTACATGGGTTGATGTAAATAGATTTGTCTCTTAATTGGATCTCATACTTCAATTTACCTAATTTGATCTCCAACTCCGTTCTTCGATGACATTATTTACGAAGCTCTAAAATAATCCTAACCTTTAATGAGCTTCAATAAACTCCTCTCTGCGGGTATTTTTGGTAGATTTTCATTTCTAGTCATATTCCTGCATTTATCACTAAATATTTTTCATTAATTAACAAATGAGCTTTTAACAAGAATAAATCTCATGTTTAATGTGACAACCGGAAATAAATTGCGATTATCTCTATTTTTCGAGAGAATAGCCATGTGTGGAGCGAATTTCATTTGCCAGACTGAAGGAGTTAGGAATAATGCCCCGGCAATAAATCATAGCCGTTTCATTTTATATCCGTACGAGACGCCGTTAAACGTGGATTCGGCTGTAGCCTCAGAAAATAACGAATGCCAACCCACAAATATTCTCGTTAAAAATTCAAGTTTTCCGAGTTCATTCTTTGTACCAATATATTTAGAATCGCTGCAGCTCAGTTACACTTTCGAACTTTGCTATAATCCGTACCATATGAATGTACTTCGTGGCTGTCCTCACCTCCGATCCTCTCATAAATACCAGATTACTTAGTGCCGCATCCAGTACTCTTATCGTCATACTGTTAGTATATGACATGGGTCTCTTTAGAGAAAGTTTCTGCGCTCTAATTCAGCTATTAATTATTAAAATAAGGGATATTTCGTCACTTATATCGCTATTAGTGAATGCAAAATAATGACATTAGTAAGATATAATCTTTAATATTCTTCCACCCTTAAAGATGATAGCTTGGCTGTATAAACGCGTATCTGGTTCTTCTCAGATCGGCGATTTTCCCAGTTCTTGCTGTCTTTCCTGAACTGGTCTCAGTGTAAGCTCTCTTCCAGCTCTCTAACCTCATAAGGAGTATTTTGATTCTCTATTTTAATAACAACCGTGTCAATTTCTCTTTTTATATAGCATAATTCTGTAAGTGAAACGCAAGTGCAAGGAACTAAATCTTCTTATGAATTATGTACATAATGCAGTTAAGGTTATTTTTTTAATGTCTATCGATGAGAGTGAGGCATTTAAACTTGTACCGATGCATAATCCTTGGGTTTCGTGGCTAACCGAGACATTAAAATTCTTTTTTTACATTGCAGATAACCCTTTATTATCAGTTCGGCACTATCCTGCACTATTATTCCTACGCCTGCATTTCCATTCAGGGATCCTCTGTGAATAATTCTCTGGTTCTCTCTCCAGAATTTCCCTCTCCAGAAGTTCCCTTCTTCAGACCATTTCATTTAACTAATCTCTTACACATCTAATCGCATCCTTTGCATTTCTACTTTAGATTCTCCGACTTACCGCAAGCCCTGAGTGATTTTACTTTCGATGCTCCAGTCCTGAAATGTATATCACTTCCGAACCTCTCTCGACTATTCCCCCCGGATAACCAAATGGGGGACTTTCACCCCCGAACTATTTTAATCTAGGGAGTGCCATCATTTCTTAATATAAATTAGATTGGTGAGTTACACATCCTTAAGAGAGAGGCGTGTTTTCCCGTTGCCTTCTCCAACTCAGTGCTACTCCCGTTAAAGTAAATACTTTGCAATGCCTGTAGTTGAACGAGTTGAGCTTTACCGATCATTATAGTATAGGGATGCCACTGCCAGTAAATGACGGCAGCCGATCGCTTACTTAGTTACGGTACTTTAAGAGAAATTTGTGGGATTTACAGGCCATCTTACCCAGCGACCCATCGATTGCTTATTCGTTAAGTAAACTCTTTAATTTTGTGGCTAACCTCTATATTCTTACCTCAATTCACTATAAGCAGGTGGACACACTCGTTGTCAGTGAGCACAACTACGAGAAAAATTTATATCAGAAATATAATATATATAAGGAAAGATGTAATACTTTGCACGATGAAGTCGTGTGGCTGAATCCCAAAGAATAACAATGGTGAAAAATAGCGACCTGACTGGGACTCGAACCCAGGTCACCCATTTTCGGGCACGTATTCTGACCACTGAAGTACCATGCCGCGTCTCTTCCACACTGTTTGGGAATGCTTTGGTGAGCAAGGCGAGCAGCCTCCACATTTAGTGGCATAAACTGCCGCCAGATGGTCCTCACCTAGGCAGACAACTCACAGAGCTACGGAGATCTTATGAAGTAAACCCCCCAATGGAAATCACAAGGAGTCCTTTCACATAAGTTATTCTTTGGGTTTCAGCCGCAGTTAGTTATTCACCTTTGCCTAATCCTTCCAAGCAAGCACAACTTAAAANGTGTTACGGAATTATTTTTCGTTATCTCTGGTGTAAGGAAAAAGGTGTCAGCACAAAATTAACGGCTTTTCATCTTCCTCGAATCAAGACAGCTCTGAGGTTTTTATGAGTTATTCTTGGGGATGAATGCTAGTAAAAATTTAAATTTATGCAAAATGCAGCTAGGATTTGAAGTGACTCAAGTGAGATATTTGCTGACAAGTGATGGGTGCGCTACTCACTAATTCACGTATTTCTCATTTTTCTCTATTAGAATCAATCGGATTACTCATTCAAGCTTCCGAGGGAGGGGAGATCTGGAATTACCTAGTACTGAAGAAATTGACGTGTGATTCAAATATCCTGGTGAACATGCATAAACCTGAGTAATAGTTACAGACATTGGTTACATGCCTCGCGCCGTTTCACTTATTGATATATATTATACCAGTGCACATGCAGTTGAACCCAGGTTTACTAGTTATTCTGCGTATAGTCTACGCGGATAACGGTTTACGTAACTCACAGTTTTTGACTCGGTTTACGGTCATGGTATCAGTTAACTGTCCAAATCTTCACACTGTATTCCCTGCTAGGATGCCTAGTATGTGGATGTAGTTGAAGAATCTTCACTGGTAGGTATAACTAGTGTCTTATCCACCTTTAAGAGTGATTTTTTTTATTATAACTCAACACTCAGTGTACGGAAAGATTCGGCTGAGATTTTCGATATATTGGGAAGATATGCAAGCGTGCAAGTGCCCTCCCTCGACCTCCGCTGCAATCGACCGCCCACCGACAAAACGGCGCCTAAGAGCAACGACCCGATTTGCGCTGTCTCCGCGCCTTCTGCTACTATCTTCTATAGGCTTTGAAGGTGATTCCGTAGTAAAACTATTATTCTATTATTACTAGAGTCATTACAACCTCGCTTTTAGAATATCATTTTCTTATTATGACGAAATTAGACGGAGATAATTTTGCAGAGGCATAAAACCATTTGCAACAAACCGTTACGTGTACGTTTCACCCAGACGACGGCTAGCAGGGAGATAAGTTTCCGCGTAAAAGTTTTCTCCAGAAAAGCGTAATTGCTAGAATTAACCGTATAAGTATTTTTTCCAAAGAGTCAATTTTTTCAAGTAAAAATTTGCCCAAGGCGATTTTCTCCCGTTGATACCCACGAGACTTTCTTCAATATCCATTTAATAAATTACAACTGTGCTTATCAGTTTTTTTCCTTATAATTATTAAAGGAGAGGCCACTAAATTGTGTTTTCTTTGAAAGTGCATTCAAACAAACGGAGCTTAGTAGCACTACAACCTCAAGGTCCCGGGTTCGAGTACCGGCAAATCGGATTTTTCTGGTAAGGGAATCGTATTTCTCACGACTATCCCGTAACTGTCTAATAATAGGATTTTTGTGAGGGTATTGGAAAATAAATAAATATTTGTTAATGTTCAAATAATTTTCTTGTGTTTCTTGGCGCAGAGTCTATATTTAATTACATGATATATACGAGGGTTGGTCAAAAAATAATATCTCACATTTTTTTCGGGCCAAAACTATGCTAGTAATTCGAAATTGAAATTTCGAATTCTTTGTGGCTTCCCGCATTTATGTGCATAGTTTCAGTTTTCTCTTGCAGATAGCATAGCTGCTGGAAGCTTTCAAAGTGGGGTCTGGGCGTGATGAACGTCACAGACAACGTGCTGTGATTGAATTTCTGTGCGTAGAGAAAGAAACGGTAGGGAATATTCACTAACGTTTCCGCAAAGTCTATGAAAGTCTACATCTGTAGTCGATAGGAGCATAGGCGGTTGCTGGGTATGGAGGGTGAGAGAATCAGAAGGCGGTTGAAAGTGAAAACCCGGGATCGTAACCAGAGCAAGGACTGGTACCGACAGGGCATACATGCCCTTGTGAATCGCTGAAGGAAGGCAATAGGAGGAGATTATTAATATAATATTAAAGGAGATTATGTGGACAAGTAGATTGATCAGATAAAATATTATTCTTTCATGTGTGTAAATTTCATTTTTGTATGATTATAAATATGTTTTAAGAAAAAATATGTGGGGAATTACTTTCTGACCGACCCTGGTATGATATACAGTGTGGATCGTGGAAACCTTCTTTTCTTGAAGGAAAATTCCTTTATTAAAGGAAGTTACCTCGCTTCACCCTGTGTTTTAATTCAAAAGTGGATACCGAGAACCGGTTTTGGAATACATCTAGTGGAATAACTTTGAGTGAACTGTCATTTGCGCCTTGTGTGAATTTCTCTGTAGAATTTCGTCTAGTTCCAGCGATTGCAAGCGTCCTTAGGCGAAAATTCTGTTTAGTTATTCAAATTCTTACTATAAACGGTAGCGTATCAACTACCCTTAACGACCCTTAGTAATTGAGTACAGCAGCTCGTACTACTGATACAACAAATAAGAAATGTCGCCATAACAATGTTGGCTCCCTCTGTTTATTTTCATCAACAATGAGAACTTATCTACTGAGGCTCAGATTGTACTCGTACTGCGAGAATTCGTCTATCGAAATAATTCTGAACTACTCTTCTATTTTGCACAAACTGGAGGACGTCTAAAGTTGAGCAACTGTAGTAAATATCTTGAAAGAATGTGGTATCGTTTATGAAAGACGGAAGTAAGTATCTGGGAGGAATTTAGCAATGAAAAGGACATTGAAAACCAATCGTGAACTTTGAAACAATTCGACCATATTCATGTTGATGTCATTTTAGTGAGTTTTTGATAGATAGGTTAGGCTCAGGTTATTCTACTTGGCGTTTAGTCTGTTTACAGAACTGTAAGCTACGCACCCTTTGTTTTCTTCCCAATAAATACATACGATTTGGCAATATATTATATATGACACGTTTTCATACTTATCTTGTCCAAAATTTGAAGGTCGTTGCTATTCATCCCTTTTCCAAAGTTACATGTCAACCCAACTTTTTTCTGCGTAAGAACTTGTATATTATTCCAAAAATAAAGTATATTAATTAGGTATACATTTATTAATATGACTGAATGTATTTATGTTTAGTGAATCCCTTCGCGATCACTTACCAGCTACTCCTATACCATTTCTAGAAACGTTTGGATTCCATGCTTTCCCGCGCTGAGAGAGAATATACGTAAAAGTATCGGTGACATGCATATGGGTTGTTTATCGCCTAAACCAGGGGTGGGTAGTGCCCACTGGGCACGCATGAGGTCAATGAGACCCGCATTCCTGGTTTTCATGCGTTATTAAGAGAGACGATATAGTTCTATCGTATCAAATATAAATATAAAAATTTAATTTCACTTAACTATTATGAATACGTATTATACATGTGTCTTAAGCAATTTTGGCATTTAATGAAGACTTTGATTAAACCTTTTAAATTTTGCCTAAAATTTGTGGAAGCCATTTGCAGCAATTCTGTGAGATATTGATTGAACTATGAACGATATTTCGACTCCACGAACTTCTTTTTCTGGTATAATTATCTAACCATCAATATACTAGTTTCTGAGTCAGTATAATAAGATTCAGTGAACAAACATCTGAAGTTAAAAAGTGGATAAAAATGTGCAATGAGATTCGCACTTAACTCATCGAAGATACGGCGCTGAGAGTTACATTCGCTCATCGTTTTTCTAAGCACTGAACTTAAATTTGGTGAGTAGGTAAGCATAGCAATGCACAAATGGAGTAGCCCATAGCCTGGTATTTACCACATTCGGGAAGAAACCCATCCAAATCCTCCCACAGGCAGCATGTAGTATATACTTTTGGTCATAAAAACCGCACGTACAACCGACAGAAAGAAATCACGAAGCACAAACGAATGAATACAAGGAATTGTAAAATCTTCTGTTATTAATTAGAATTTCTTATAATAATTTCAATGTAATTAATCTATTCTTTCCTTTGATTTTGTCTGTAAATGCATTGTTGGGGGAAAGTGCGTAAAAACGTAATCGTGTAAGTTTTCTTTTTGTGCCATCATCTTACCAAGGTGAATTTTTATGCGTCGGTTCCCTGCCTTCGAAAGGGATAACGTTTAACTTAGACAGAGGTAATCTCGTTTCCTTGGTTTTTCCAGGTATTCAGTAAATTCTTCCCCGCAAAATTCTCTCGACAAATTCTTTATTGCTCAGCTTAGGAATCCTTTACCTGGTAATTTCCTCATACGTACTTTTCTCACGCTTTACCTGTGGTGGTCGAATGAAGATCGTTTCTCTGTTTCACACTTAGCATCCCGGGGACATCCTCGGCAGTCACAATATTCACCCACGCGTACACCGAATTAATCCGGACGACTTGCAAGAGGCCTCCAGCCTATGTACCCTTGTAATCACCTCTATCGAATAAACAAGTAGGGGAACGAGCAGAAAAAAGGAGCGGCGCGAATTTGGACGGAGCAAGATGAGCAGGTGGATTTAGCAGAGCTCGGATGACTCATTTTAATTTTTGATCCTTTGATGTGTGACTGGTATGCCTTAGCGAGGGGACCTCATTTTATTTTTCAGGTGCGAAGGAAAGGGAAGAGCCCGTTTCTCGTCGCCGTGTCAAGGGTGCGCGGCGTATACGGAATATTTTCGGTGGCTAGACTGACGCGATAAGCCAACTCCTCCGGGTGATATGGGACGGCGAGAAAATTGCAAGGGACACATATAAGCAAAGGAAGATAGATAGGCTCGTCGTATGTCTGTGTGTCAGATTAAGGGAGCGGGAGATGGAAGGCGACAGAAAAGAGGGAAAAATTGAAGAAAGGGTAGAGAGGAGGAAATGAAAGATAGCTAGGGAGGAAACGAGGAGATTGGAAAAGGAGTAGAGTAGAATAAAAGAAGAGAGAATTAAGTTGGAAATGCTTGAAGGAAAGAGTAAATGAAACATATGCACGTATTGATGTATTAAAAAAGGCGAATGTAAATATCAATTTCCCCAAGTAGCGTCGAATTCTTCATTTATGAACCAAAATGAGGAATCAACTCTGGCAACATTTGGTGGAACTTATTAATACTATTATTCAAGAGATTAAGCAAAATTTTACTACATCCACCGAAAAGAAAAAAGGCCTGATGATTACTTGGTAGTACCTTCGAAATCAGTTGCTGGTGTTTTTTCACTGTCACTAGTAACTTCTATTTTATCCTTCTGAATAAAAGAAGTAAAACGAGTCCATCTTTTTTCTAAGAATTTTACATGAAACTGTATCAATCAGACTATTACCTCTAGGGCTAAGTACGTTATTTGCCTCTTTATTCACAGTAATTCTCCGAATTTAGCAATCCATACATACATTCAACCGTCTAGTTCAGGGATGGGGAGCCTTTTGTGACAAGTGTGCCATATACGATAAATATAGATGACATGCGTACCAATATGGAGCCAAACTATATATAGAGATGCTCATGTTACCTATTTTATTATTTCAACGATGGCATAAAGATCTTATGATTGATGTATAGATCATTAATGATCACATATTGAACATTATTCACATTTATTTACCTTGGGCCTTCATTTTTTAAGTGGACGATATGAAGAGGATGGTGCCGTCAGAGTTCACCGTGCCAAAAATGTTTACCACCCATGGTTTAGTATCTTAACGTATCAATGAATTATACCTCTTAATGTATTATATGAATTTTTGACATTGGGATAATGGTGGATGGGATTTTCTAGTCCCTATTTCGTACAATACAGACCTCTGTTTGTATGTATATCATTTTTTTATCAAGTACATTTGTTAATTTTTTTCGTAAATTGTATTGCATTTTTAAACCTTCGTTTGTCTCATCTCCAACTTATTTGCTGTATCAAACCACCTTTTTCTCGTTTTTTCTCTTCTTATGCAGCATCTCCGTAACTTTGCTCCCATCCATAATCTTCGTGTAGCCTATTTTCATCTATAATTTCTCTCTTCCTTTAACAGGAATGAACGGGCTATTCTTTTAAAGGTCTATTGCGGAGTATTTGAATCGATTAACACTCTTTCTTTCGGTTATCACTCCATATATCTACATACCATGCATCGTGTTAGGCTTATTTCTATCTGTGGTAGACAAAAGTACTTTTTAAGCTAATTTGTTAATCTACTCCTGTTAACTTGCGGCTGAGGAAAAACATTATTCTTAGCCATCTGCTTGTAGCATCTATTTCCCTGATTTTTCTTCCCGTATCTGATCGGATTATGTTATAGAGTAGGATGGTGATAAGGTCCTGGGTTCGAATCCCGGCTAGTCGGACTTTTCCGATTAGGAAATGGTCGTGTGTGTTCGTTCTAAGTTATTGTTTGGAGCCGAACACTGTATTGGCCCAGAAAAAGGGTGTTTGGGGGGGCATTGAGGTGTAAATGTTTTTAAATAAATAAAACAATTCCCAGGAAATTGTTTCTCCGACTTTACTCATCATCTACTTCGCAATTCTTATCTTCATTTCGTCGTCATTCAACTATTCCCATATTTTATCAAGATGCATCTTGGTATAGTCTGCCACTATATCCTAATGAGACCAATGCAATGATTGGCTTTTTATGGCTAATTTTGTTTGTTTCGCGATGATTCCGAATATCATAATGATGAGGGACCATAGTGATCCAATATCTTTCTGTAACTTTTAGCAAACTCGACAGTTTTCGAAAAACGATTTACACGTGTAAGGATCAACGAATTCGTCTCAACGAAGAACGCGGTAATTGCTGTTACTTCAGCAGTCTTACAATTGAATCTGATTCTGATCCACGTCAGAATGGTCTTTGGTTTAACTTAAGTCTGAAGATTTTTCATCGAGTGTCCGGCTCTCGGTTAAAGTCGTACTTCCCTCCTTAAAAATATTTCCATCTCTTCCATAAAACATGTGCCAAGAAAGAGTGGAATGGTCCCTTTTAGTGAGGTAATGAGCGATGTTGCAGATGGAATAAGTAAAGGCTCTTAGTACGAGGAAAATATCATGAAGCTTAAGCTTCCCTGCCCTTAGTAAAAATTCGCCTCATTTTTTATAATCTTTCGAGGATTGCGTAAGAATGAGACAGAAGCAGTCCGGTGGGTAATGGACGCCCGACATGATTTCTGTCCCCGAAGGGGGCCTAATAATGCATAGGATGCTTGAATATGAGGAGAGAATATTTCCTTGGACCTCATCACTCAACTATCACGTGATGTAAATTTCCTCCTTCCTTCTCAAACCAAAACATTGCGACTTCCCAAGTCGCAATTTTTGAGGAATGAATGCGTAGTCCATAATTTTGGTCCTGACAGCTANGATCGAGCTAATTTTAAATAATCCTAGACTTCCATGAATATATTCTACATTTTTCCCATTGATTTCTTACAGGTCCTTTATTTAAATTACGATATGACAGGACCACTCCCTTGGAATAACAACAATAATGGCTGCGTCTGAATTTCCTTAGTGTGATTGGAGAGCATGCTGCGTAAAGAAAGCAGTCGTGATTTAAACTGAACGCGTTTGGTAAAAGTTCTAGAAAATCCATGAAGATACTTGATGATCAAGTACGGAAGGGAACATTACCGGTTTCTTAGCACGGGAGCGCTAACCATGCAACAAAAACATAGTGTTTTTTATTTGGTGAGAATGAGTCCCTCGCTCAAGATATTTGTAATTATCCTTCTCTTGCATTTTGAAGCCGTAATTATATATAACATTACCACTTAATAGGAATGATGAAACAGGATCTGGAATTACGCCTCCTTGCACCCATTGAAAGATTCGCATTCCTCTTCATTATCAATCCTTTACCTACTTTATTCTTAGTAGTGGATACATACACAATTTTTATTTCTATCTATTTATATATTGCCATTCAGTTCGATACTCTATAAGATACCTTTTAAATCTGAATATTCAGGTATTTCATATTGAAAAAGCAGATGCTTCACGAAGACATAAACGATGAAGTAAATGTTAAAGGTTGATAAATGCGAATTTCATGTGACCTGCGCCGAAATTCCTATTTCCTTTACTCGTGAATACAGGTGGATTAATCTGCTAATTTTAATCTGCCATCCAGGTCAAGTGGATAAGATCTGAAACAAAACTGACGGCTCATTTTCCAGCGACTGGTAGGGCGTGGGTCCTTCTTAGGCCGGAAAATCTCCGAGATGCGAAGTGATAAAGATCCGCTGATGAAAGTAGTTGACGTGCCGCAACGAAAAAATGTTCGTCTCGAGGAGATCGCGCTCGGATCTGCGCAGTTGTTTCATCACAAAGTAGGCCTTATATTCATACTTTAAACTCATATCTTGAGATTTCCATTCCGTCATAAAAATTTCATTCCATGTTTAGGATGTACTGATATTTCTAACCGTGTTACCAGCACTAATACCGATTTAAACGAATTCAGAAGTAGGAAAAAACACGTAATGGAGGTATTGATTAAAAGTTTATAAGAAGATATCTATGTAAAATTATTATTGAATGGAAATTCCATATATCAGATAACACAAACAACTTCCTTCTGTAAAGTAAATATCAAAATATACCGTATTGAAATACAATTATCGGTATGAGTCTAGGCCAGGGGTGGTGAACCTATGACACGCGTGCCCAGAGTGGTACGATAGATAATATAGTTGGCACGCGGAACGATTATGACTCTAGGCTCATGATAAATTATTCATTACAAGAATTAAGTCCCAGAATAAATGAATGTGAATTCTGCCCATTAGTGATAATAATTAATGATTATTAACGTCAATTATTACACATTAATCCCATCATTGACATAATAAAGTTAACATCAGTATCTCACTTTATGTTCTGGCACCATATTGGCACGCAAGTCCTTTATATTTGTCAAATATTGCACTCTTGCCTCACAAGGGTCGTCATCCCTGGTCTAGGCTAAGTATCAATAAGTAGAGATTGTCAACAGTTAAATGCTCAAGGTCGGATTGCGACCGAAATGGCCCTATCGACTTCCATAGTAAAATTGTTAACTACAAATAACCAGCGAAGAATCAAAGGTCAGTCAAAACCGTTATTAGAGGTTTAAAAACACATCGTAAGCCGAATTTCGGTAAGCGGAACTCGAGCTAAGAGAAAAACGGGAAGCTCCGGATTACCGATTTCTGGGAAGGCCCAATGATCATTTCGGAGACAAAGCCTCCATCTTCAGGGGGTCTTCACAAGTCTCACTTCCTTTGTGGAGACCCCCTGAAGATGGAGGCTTTGTCTCTGAAATGATCACTGGGACTTCCCAGAAATCAGTAATCCGGAGCTTCCCGTTTGTCTCTTAGCGTGAGTTCCGCTTACCGAAATGCGGCTTACGGAGTGCTTTTAAACCTCTAATTCACTAACAGCCTTGTTCCAACATTCTTTTTCTTACTGAAGCTGTTATAATTAGGAAAATAACAAGTGGAGTTAAAAGTCAGGACGAAGTGCGAAAGTATTTATTTTGAAGGCCTGGAAATTTGTTGATAATTTACTATTGCTGAAATGAAAATCCACCGTAAAGACAAACGTCAGGCCAATGAATCGGAGCAATACACTTGTTCTATGGATTCGCCACAAGACAGAAGCGAAGCTTCGATGATTTTCAGCCATCACGTGATAATATATTTGCATTAAATTTTAAGAAATATTGTAATAACGGTATTTTTGGCGAAGACCAGTATTAAAATAATAATAAAACGTCTTTATTGAGGAAAGATTGAGACTAAAAATCTCTTCTTCCATCTAATCCACGTCATATTTTTTACAGTTAATTATCTGATTGCAATAGTTTGAGAAAATGAGAAAAAATGTGGGTATAAGGAACCTAGGTGATCTTTAAGGGAAAATAATCCACTGCAGGAAATCACCCACTAAGAAGAAGGGAGTTAAATAGGGAATAATAGGGTACATATATATATACCGGGAGGTGAAATACTCATGTATATGTGAATTAAGGTAACTTCCGTCTCAATATGAAACATTTTAAAGGGAACTAGGATGATGATTTCCTTGATACTCAAATATATCCGGGAAAACTCAAATATTTTCCGACGCTCAGTTCTTTATTGCTGTTTGGAATCCGCTTCGAGTAGAACATGCTGCAACTTCCAAGTGTTTTCTTCGCTACAGCAAAAAGGCCTAAAAGTGGCCGACTGTAATCACGTTACAAATTCCCATTCCTTAATTTGTAAAACTTTCAAGCAGTCTAATTTTTGAAGGTCAGAAGATAATCTGTACCCTCGCAGTAGGCTTTCTTGCTTCTGAAAAGGTAACCCGAAGTGAGAAAATAACGTTACGACCTCGGTGGGCATTCATTCGATTGCCATCTGCAAAAAGCTCTCCTGCTTATGAATCATACCCTTGTAACCAATCTTAAGAGGTGGCTCAAGTTTAAAAGTCTTATTTCTCCAATTTTTACCATTCCGTCCCGTGAATTTGACGCCTTTGATGCAGCGTTCTAGGAAGTCTAGATCGTTCCGTCCCAGATTAGATTGTAAATATTCGTGGAAAGAAATGTAAGAAAGTTCACACTTTTTCCTCATGCAATGAGTCAAGTTATTTGCGGATCATAACTGTAATCTTCTCAAATCTCACGTCTTATTTTAAGATTTACTTGATGATTCGGCCATTTAAAAAGAACCCCTTTCTTGTGTATATCAAGTTACTAATCGTGCCTGGAGCCTTTGATATTAACCGAAAAAAGTGTTTCATATTTAAATCATCCTTTTACATTTGATCCTTCTTTGCGTATCTACAAGACTCCTTTAACAACCTACATACATTACATTCACCCTCATTCCACCGTATATTACTTTCAGAGTGCAAGGTAAAGTTAAACACGCCTTGCAATCAGTGTTGTGGAAATATGCCAGATAACTTTTACATCCTCTGCTTTGCTCGTACCTTTCAAACTCGCTCAAGATATTTGTAATTATCCTTCTCTTGCATTTTGAAGCCGTAATTACTCTGACTTTATCCATCACGGGAATAACCACGCCCCTTAAATCCCAGCAATCTTCTTTCTCCACTTTCGTCTCGTTTGAAGTGTAATGAGAGATTCTACACGAAAAGAGAAATATAGCACGCATGCCTATGTAACGCTCTTGAATTTTCTTTCCTCTTCATGTTGCAAATCAATGCGTTTATCATGTAATTGCGAAAGAAATATTATTTTCGTTTTTGTGCGCGAGTATACTGGATGAATGAGATCATAATTCTTTTGAAATGCTTTATAAACTTACTCATAGGTTACATAAGTTTCCACTAATATGCGCTCTTTTACCGAGATAAGTGTTGTATGTAAACCGTAAGAGTGTTGACAGCTTCCAGTAAATAAGTATGAGTGTCAGTTAAAAATATTTAGGAATGCTGTACAACTAATTTGTAAAAATGCATCTCCATGATTGCATGCCCAGTTTTCATGTAATGTTTCATTATTCAAATTACATTAATATACTGCAAATTCTCAAATTAATATTGAAAAAATCTTCGCTAAATCAAACTTGTGATTTCGAGAACATTACAAAATTCGCCGGAAAGTATTATTTATATCTATCTTTGTACTCTATAACTTTGGATCACTATGTGAAACTACTCAAAGTTATCTTCTGAATTGTATGGACATAACAGCTGCAGCTAAATAAACGATTTGGACTACGAAATTTAAATTTAAGCGTGTAGTTTTTATCTTTTGCTTAATATTTTTCCGGATTACGCAGCGTCGACGTATGATTAAAAGCAAATTTTCTCCTGTGATATTACCCGCTTCTTCGGAAAGTATTCTTTGATGTCGCAGGCGTAACTTAGCTTTTAATCACATGACCTTGCTGCGTGGTCTGGAAAAATTTACCATGCTGACAACCCGCAGCGAAAGCCTTCGCATCAAGTTCACTAAATATTTATTCGCCAATAATAAACATATATTGAAAGATACAAGTGATGAAATAAGTTCTGGGGTACCTTTGCATTCCTTCAGCTAGCCTCTAGGAAAAAAATTCTTTCTGTTCCATTTTTTCATTACCTCCTCATATTTGTTTTTCGTGAATACAGGCGGTTCTCGACTTACAACCTGGTTAAATTCTCAGTGACCGGTTGTGAATCGATCAGGACTCCGCCAAGAAATAAGCCAAGTACGTTGGTCAAAATTGAGCTATAATGTCTGCACTTATTTGGTTAATTTGCCTCTTTTACGGGTGTTATACAAGAAACTGATGAAATTTTACATAAAAAATATATTTAACAACAAAAGTTGGAAAGTTGCCAGTCTTTTGATTGCTGAGTTTTGGGTGACTTCCCACACATGAAAGATTAAATTAAATTGGTCGTTAGAGCGAGTATTCGTAAATTCCATAGATTGTAAGTCGATAATAACCAGAATCCTGTTAATGCTGTGTCGAAGTCTTCCTGTAAAAAAATATAAATGCATAATTATTATATTTCTCGTCGAAAGGGGTGTATTCTTAAAGTGTAATCGGCTGCATTTGATGGATTAGTTGTATTGCAGTGTTGGTTAGTCGTTGGGACTCTCACTCCAAGACTGCGTTTGACTGAAAGCATTAGTGGATAGAGAGGTTGCTGCAAGGACGAAGGTAAAGACTCGCTTGCTTGCCGAAGTCCCTTTGCTGTCGAGGTCTTCTAGCCCTGATAACTCTGTCCCCAGCAATTTTTCATACCCATGTTTTTGCGCGTAGGTTTATTTTTCAGTTGAGGATAGGACAAGTGAAGGAGTGGTTGGTGTGAAGTTTTGTGAGGTTATGTCCGTCAGTGGGCGTTTATTGCACAGCGGAATTTTCTCTGTTTCAACACTTTTCGCTCGGAAAAGGTTCGGAATTGTTCTTCTCTCAAGGAAATACTGCTCAATGTAAGTAAAAATTCATTGGATTTAAGGTGAATTTCTTTGCATGATGAAGTCATGCAACTAATCCCACAGGAATAACAAGTGTGAAAAAACACTTGTTACTCCTGTAAAAACTTATTGTTATAGTAACGTTTCATAGACTGAATGAAGTACCATTGTTGCTAGTAGTAGTAGTAGTAAATATTCGAAAGTGATTATTTATCGGCTGTTTGCATTTCAGCATATCTAGTTAGTACATTTTGCTGTCTCTCATTTAAATTCTACTGAAATAAAGGGAACTGAGTAAAGTTGTGATCGAAATATCACGTTCCTCATACATTGTCTTTGTTTTTGAGATCGAAACAGCAGTGGATGAATTCTTTTTCAAAATTTCATCTCCAGTATTCAGAATTTAGTTGTTTTGTTTTACAATCTTCTTTTCGTGAAATGAGCTTTCATTAATTTTCACGTTCGGTTTTGAAAAATATACAGGAGACGTTAAGGGAAATAAATTTAGGACGGATTGTGTGAAATAAAGTCGTATCATGAAATTTCACATGACAATTTTAAGAATTCCGTAATTGCTTTTAAACGTGAGAAACAGTCAATCCTTAGAAGCTATTATGGTGTGTAACTTATGATATTTTGATGAAAATTTCAGTCATGATACTTTAATACTTATATACAAAACTTTGGTGTATGCCAAACGATAATGAATCTTGAGACTCTGAAAACGCCATTTCAAAATATGACCGAATTTCTGTGAATTTCTGCTATGGGGTGTTCGGAATCTGAAAATCAAGCAACTCCGTATATGAGATACTCCGTATCGTATTATGTTTTTCTATACTTATATGCATATGATCGAGCTAATTTTAAATAATCCTAGACTTCCATGAATATATTCTACATTTTTCCCATTGATTTCTTACAGGTCCTTTATTTAAATTACGATATGACAGGACCACTCCCTTGGAATAACAACAATAATGGCTGCGTCTGAATTTCCTTAGTGTGATTGGAGAGCATGCTGCGTAAAGAAAGCAGTCGTGATTTAAACTGAACGCGTTTGGTAAAAGTTCTAGAAAATCCATGAAGATACTTGATGATCAAGTACGGAAGGGAACATTACCGGTTTCTTAGCACGGGAGCGCTAACCATGCAACAAAAACATAGTGTTTTTTATTTGGTGAGAATGAGTCCATAAAACAGCTTATGAGCAATGACTTTTGACAACAGATCGTTGGATCTCTGTCAGATTAATACAGGAACAAAGTGAGCCGGAGGAAAAATCATAATTTTCACCGAGATGGTGAAATATATCAGTGCTACAAATTATTAGACTGTGTGATATGGGATTTCCATTCCTATAATCGAGGAACTGTGGCATCTTTCGTTTGCAAAACTTTAAAGTGACATCTTAGGAAGTGGACTCAGGCAATCAGTACAAGTGAAACACATAGTGAACACCTTTAGCGGTTATTGTTTAGTTGCTTAAGACGCGGTGTGAAATGTGCCATCGATAAGGGATTGTTCATATACGTGCATTAACCGAAGCTGAAATGCACTCATACGGAAATTTGGAAAATAATCGACAATTATTATAGTGGAACTCCTCCTAAAGTCAAGGACATAGGTTACAAAGTCGATATTGTCTGCGTGACTTCCCTCGTGAATGAGTGATAAGCAACGTAAAGATAGGCGCCTGCAAAGCGAAATAAGAGAAGGAGCAACCTGCGATATTATTCTTCGCGAACTGAAACCCGGAGGCCTTTAAGACATCGGGGAACTAGACAGAAGGTGAGTTTTGTATAAAATATTTTTACGATCATCTGTAAAATAGTGACTGTCTAGATAGTTAACGTACCAGGCAATCTTATCTATTACTTTTGCTGGCTGAAATGGCTACGTTACATTCATGGATGTTCTCGTTTTTACCATTCAGTATCGTCTCTCAAATCTTTAACACTTACTTCATAATGTGCATGTCCCTCAAAATGACGTATACCAATAATTTCCAACTTTTATACTCAGACGGTTGGGCGATTGGAGAAGTGTAATTTACGTTTAAATAAATGAGTAAAAACATAATTTCGTAATGTTATCCGAACGTTTTATCATTTATCTGCTTTAAAATGCTTAAATCAGCAAAATCCACTACTTCGGCCTCAACTTTGTGGTAGCTATTCATGATGAAAAGAATAAGAAACACTTTTACACGTTACCACAGGATAAATTTAATGAAACGACCTAGGTTTCGACGCGTCGACGTCGACCTGACGATGACGCGACGCGTCGAAACCTAGGTCGTTTCATTAAATTTATCCTGTGGTAACGTGTAAAAGTGTTTCTTATTCTTTTCATCTTCGCTTAAATCAGCCTTGAATTATTTCTTAATCTTTAACTTATCAAGGCCCGGTGGAGCGTTAGATTAAAAATTGATTAACAGTGATTAATTTAATAATGACGAATAAAAGTAATAATTAAACACGATTAATGATGATTAACAGTAAAGATATATTCGCGGGTTCCCGGATAGACAAGTGAGCAACGCGTTCAGTTCGACCTTTAGTGAAAGCGGCCCGGGTTCGATTCCCTATGAGGACTCGCGTGCGAAATGACCTCAGCTATCGAAGCCCTTTAAACAGTACGGCTAACATCTTCGAGGGGTGGATATATGAGGTGGGCAGTATCTGGCTCATACGCCCTATGTTGGGAACCGCTGCCATGCATAATTAATATTCATTTTCTTCATATAAGATATGAGTAACCGTAAACGCCATTTCGAATTATTCCTCTTCTAAGAAATGATCTATCTATATGAAGAATTAAAATAATTTTTCTTCATTCTTTATGAATATTCTGCATGAAAAATTTCGTGAATTATCTTCGTTTTATCATTATTTATCGATTTTGGCTTTTTCATTTTCCTTTGTAGAAATTTTACATCTTAATTTATTTCGTTAATGTAGGACCTTAGCTGTCACCGCCTCTAAGGAGGATAGGGTAAAATCGTTGATGCATCTGATTTTCTTGTCGATTCTAAGATTTCGGTTAAGTTTCGCAGTCGTTCGCTAATGAGTCAATTAAATTTTAAGGAAAGAGGCTGCTTTATGTGGGAGAAGTTCATAAACCAAACACTGAGGCGGACTGAACTAGAGAGTCCGGAAGTACAAAGATATACATATATTTCTCGTCGAAAGGGGTGTATTCTTAAAGTGTAATCGGCTGCATTTGATGGATTAGTTGTATTGCAGTGTTGGTTAGTCGTTGGGACTCTCACTCCAAGACTGCGTTTGACTGAAAGCATTAGTGGATAGAGAGGTTGCTGCAAGGACGAAGGTAAAGACTCGCTTGCTTGCCGAAGTCCCTTTGCTGTCGAGGTCTTCTAGCCCTGATAACTCTGTCCCCAGCAATTTTTCATACCCATGTTTTTGCGCGTAGGTTTATTTTTCAGTTGAGGATAGGACAAGTGAAGGAGTGGTTGGTGTGAAGTTTTGTGAGGTTATGTCCGTCAGTGGGCGTTTATTGCACAGCGGAATTTTCTCTGTTTCAACACTTTTCGCTCGGAAAAGGTTCGGAATTGTTCTTCTCTCAAGGAAATACTGCTCAATGTAAGTAAAAATTCATTGGATTTAAGGTGAATTTCTTTGCATGATGAAGTCATGCAACTAATCCCACAGGAATAACAAGTGTGAAAAAACACTTGTTACTCCTGTAAAAACTTATTGTTATAGTAACGTTTCATAGACTGAATGAAGTACCATTGTTGCTAGTAGTAGTAGTAGTAAATATTCGAAAGTGATTATTTATCGGCTGTTTGCATTTCAGCATATCTAGTTAGTACATTTTGCTGTCTCTCATTTAAATTCTACTGAAATAAAGGGAACTGAGTAAAGTTGTGATCGAAATATCACGTTCCTCATACATTGTCTTTGTTTTTGAGATCGAAACAGCAGTGGATGAATTCTTTTTCAAAATTTCATCTCCAGTATTCAGAATTTAGTTGTTTTGTTTTACAATCTTCTTTTCGTGAAATGAGCTTTCATTAATTTTCACGTTCGGTTTTGAAAAATATACAGGAGACGTTAAGGGAAATAAATTTAGGACGGATTGTGTGAAATAAAGTCGTATCATGAAATTTCACATGACAATTTTAAGAATTCCGTAATTGCTTTTAAACGTGAGAAACAGTCAATCCTTAGAAGCTATTATGGTGTGTAACTTATGATATTTTGATGAAAATTTCAGTCATGATACTTTAATACTTATATACAAAACTTTGGTGTATGCCAAACGATAATGAATCTTGAGACTCTGAAAACGCCATTTCAAAATATGACCGAATTTCTGTGAATTTCTGCTATGGGGTGTTCGGAATCTGAAAATCAAGCAACTCCGTATATGAGATGGTGTGTAACTTATGACATTTTCATGAAAATTTCGGTCATGATACATTAATACTTAAATGCAAAACTTTGGTGTATGCCAAACGATGACGAATCTTGAGACTCTGAAAACGCCATTTCAAAATATGACCGAATTTTTGTGAATTTCTGCAATGGGGTGTTCGGAATCTGAAAATCAAGCAACTCCGTATATGAGATACTCCGTATCGTATTATGTTTTTCTATACTTATATGCATATGATCGAGCTAATTTTAAATAATCCTAGACTTCCATGAATATATTCTAAAATTTTCCCATTGATTTCTTACAGGTCCTTTATTTAAATTACGATATGACAGGACCACTCCCTTGGAATAACAACAATAATGGCTGCGTCTGAATTTCCTTAGTGTGATTGGAGAGCATGCTGCGTAAAGAAAGCAGTCGTGATTTAAACTGAACGCGTTTGGTAAAAGTTCTAGAAAATCCATGAAGATACTTGATGATCAAGTACGGAAGGGAACATTACCGGTTTCTTAGCACGGGAGCGCTAACCATGCAACAAAAACATAGTGTTTTTTATTTGGTGAGAATGAGTCCATAAAACAGCTTATGAGCAATGACTTTTGACAACAGATCGTTGGATCTCTGTCAGATTAATACAGGAACAAAGTGAGCCGGAGGAAAAATCATAATTTTCACCGAGATGGTGAAATATATCAGTGCTACAAATTATTAGACTGTGTGATATGGGATTTCCATTCCTATAATCGAGGAACTGTGGCATCTTTCGTTTGCAAAACTTTAAAGTGACATCTTAGGAAGTGGACTCAGGCAATCAGTACAAGTGAAACACATAGTGAACACCTTTAGCGGTTATTGTTTAGTTGCTTAAGACGCGGTGTGAAATGTGCCATCGATAAGGGATTGTTCATATACGTGCATTAACCGAAGCTGAAATGCACTCATACGGAAATTTGGAAAATAATCGACAATTATTATAGTGGAACTCCTCCTAAAGTCAAGGACATAGGTTACAAAGTCGATATTGTCTGCGTGACTTCCCTCGTGAATGAGTGATAAGCAACGTAAAGATAGGCGCCTGCAAAGCGAAATAAGAGAAGGAGCAACCTGCGATATTATTCTTCGCGAACTGAAACCCGGAGGCCTTTAAGACATCGGGGAACTAGACAGAAGGTGAGTTTTGTATAAAATATTTTTACGATCATCTGTAAAATAGTGACTGTCTAGATAGTTAACGTACCAGGCAATCTTATCTATTACTTTTGCTGGCTGAAATGGCTACGTTACATTCATGGATGTTCTCGTTTTTACCATTCAGTATCGTCTCTCAAATCTTTAACACTTACTTCATAATGTGCATGTCCCTCAAAATGACGTATACCAATAATTTCCAACTTTTATACTCAGACGGTTGGGCGATTGGAGAAGTGTAATTTACGTTTAAATATGTGAGTAAAACATAATTTCGTAATGTTATCCGAACGTTTTATCATTTATCTGCTTTAAAATGCTTAAATCAGCAAAATCCACTACTTCGGCCTCAACTTTGTGGTAGCTATTCATGATGAAAAGAATAAGAAACACTTTTACACGTTACCACAGGATAAATTTAATGAAACGACCTAGGTTTCGACGCGTCGACGTCGACCTGACGATGACGCGACGCGTCGAAACCTAGGTCGTTTCATTAAATTTATCCTGTGGTAACGTGTAAAAGTGTTTCTTATTCTTTTCATCTTCGCTTAAATCAGCCTTGAATTATTTCTTAATCTTTAACTTATCAAGGCCCGGTGGAGCGTTAGATTAAAAATTGATTAACAGTGATTAATTTAATAATGACGAATAAAAGTAATAATTAAACACGATTAATGATGATTAACAGTAAAGATATATTCGCGGGTTCCCGGATAGACAAGTGAGCAACGCGTTCAGTTCGACCTTTAGTGAAAGCGGCCCGGGTTCGATTCCCTATGAGGACTCGCGTGCGAAATGACCTCAGCTATCGAAGCCCTTTAAACAGTACGGCTAACATCTTCGAGGGGTGGATATATGAGGTGGGCAGTATCTGGCTCATACGCCCTATGTTGGGAACCGCTGCCATGCATAATTAATATTCATTTTCTTCATATAAGATATGAGTAACCGTAAACGCCATTTCGAATTATTCCTCTTCTAAGAAATTATCTATCTATATGAAGAATTAAAATAATTTTTCGTCATTCTTTATGAATATTCTGCATGAAAAATTTCGTGAATTATCTTCGTTTTATCGATTTTGGCTTTTTCATTTTCCTTTGTAGAAATAGGAAAGAGGCTGCTTTATGTGGGAGAAGTTCATAAACCAAACACTGAGGCGGACTGAACTAGGGAGTCCGGAAGTACAAAGATATACAATTGGATGCTTGGATGATTACATAACTGAATAAACAAAGAAGGAAAATTTCTTTGATGAATTGGAAGTTCCGCTATGTTTATGATACCACGAACTTGGCGATATAAACCTGATGAAATTTGTACACAACTACCTTTTTTCTAAGCTTGTCTGTCCGCTTCTCTAAAGATCCTATCCAATACAAGCTCACACCCTAAGATTTTCACATCCAACTACATTGCCTCATTTTTCCATTTTTTGTCATTCCATTTTCCTTTCTTATATCTCTATTGATTTTCATAAACTAGCCCTCTCCGAGAATTAATATGCGGAAATCAAACTTGTGCGAGAGTAATGCAATTTTGGATATGCAAACACGAAAAGTTGACATTGGCTTACGGATGGAATTGGAATATAATTCTGTGTTTATTTTCTACTCGAAATTTGATTTAAATTTAGTTATTTGACAAATAATTTGATCTGTTTAAGTATTTAAAGAGTAGTCCTTTAGTTACTTATACTCTTTGAAAGTGATGCGTTTTCTCGTGTACGTAAAAACAAAGATATACCGTAGTCAAATCTCGTTGAACTTGTTCAATTGATATTTTAACTCTGGAAAAATTTCTAAATAAATATTCTCTGAATCAGAATTGATTGTTATTTATAGGATTGTTACTGTATGTAAGTGCTAGGGAATTTAATAGAATCAACGATACTTTGAGTCGGAAAAATTAATACATTAAGGTTGTCAGAAAATATGAGAGAAATATGAGAGAGAAAATTGTAATAAATTTAGGAAGCAGAAAATGAATTCTACATAGTATACTGTAGCAATAAGTGACTCTTCAGTTCCTCTTCAGGTGCCAAGTTTCTCCAAATTTCCTTTCTTGTCTGAAAGTTAACGAGAAAGAGGATGGGGAAACTAGATAGCCAAAGGTGGTACACCAGAGGCTACTTAAATCAGGTTGGAACTAATACAATCCAGTATTACTCGTTATTATCTGTCAGAGAGTAAGCCCTTAATCCAGTTTATTACTTCTCCGTTGATACCCGCAAGTTTTAAATTATGTAATAATTTATTATATGGGATCTTATCAAATACTTTCCGAAATCCTAAATATATCGCGTCAACTTGCCTTTCATTTTCGGCTGAATTCAGGGCAAACTATTAACGCCAGGTGAGACACACAAGATCGTACTGCGAAATCCGTGTTGATTTCTCACTATCAATTTGGACGTCGAGAAAGCCCGTTAAAGAACTAGCAATTATACATTATTTTACCGTTCAATGACGTAAAAGAGGCCTACAATTCGCTGGATCCTCCTATAAGCCGCTTTTAAATATTGAAATGAATCCTATAATTATATTGTGGAATCGACTATGCACTCTTTATTGCATAATACTTTTTTTCATGCTCCTTGTAATTGTAATTGATGAACGCGACCAGCAGATTGACCATCAGTTTATTATTTGGTTGCATAGGATTTCGTTAAGTTCGAATTGGTGGTGGAGTTAGTTTCGGTTTTACGAGATATGTATTACGTTTTCGCGATTTCTAGTACTCATTTTTTCCCCTTCTCCTCCTTTTGAAGAAATCATCAGAAAGGGTGGGAGGTGTTGCTTACGTAAATCACGTAAGAATGAATCAATGTAACCGATTTGGAAGACAGACTATGCTTCTCCAATCCGCGGCCCTTGAACCAATTCCGTAAGAGCAAGTAGTCGATTCTATCCTTCGTACAACTTTCTTAAGAGGAGGAAAGATTTTTGGGTGGTTGTAGTTACTCTAAAGGAGAAACACAATATTCACCTTGAACGTATCCGTAAATAACATTGTATGCACCTAAATTACAATAAATCAAGAGGTACATTATCTGGGACATTATCGGCGAAGACATGAGAAGGAAGTTTAAACCACCCTGTGCTCGATGAGATATGTAGCAATCAGTCGTTAAAGAACGTCGTATTATTCGTAACAATTAGGAAAATAAAAAAACAGGATCTCTTTTCTCTATGAAACTAGATCTTATTTTAATATAAAAAACACTGCAGAATAGCACGACTAGTACCAACGCATAAGCGTCATCTTTAAGTGAAAAGATGAAACAAAACACGGAAATGTTTTGTGCTTCTTCTATACTTGAAGACGACGCTTACACGTCAAAACTAGTCAAGCTCTCTTGATTTGTGTGTGTGATACTTAGTAGTGTATTTTGTATTAAAATATTACGTAGTTTTCCCGAGAAAAATAGTTTGTTTTTTATCTTCCTACCGTTATGGAATACCACATAAGAACTCGTCAGACAGTTGTTTTATTCGTAGCAAATGTTTAGATCCGGAGTTCTCTTAGCTTGTACTATCAGTAGGTTTGGGCTCCCCTTCTGTATGGGTGTTTACTTGCTGTGGAGATATTTTTTTCTAAGTTAACAATTAGGTTTTTTACATCCAGAAATTCTTCCTCCAGAAGTTTTCCTCTATTTCTATTTACGAATTTATTCATGTTTTATTAACAAAATTGACGACAGGTTAGATGGAGGAAGAGACTTTTTAGACTCAATCTCTCCTTAATAAAGACCTTACGAAGACCTTGTTTTTTGGTATAGTTGAACGCCACGTTTGTTCTTTGATCGCAGAGGATATCAGTAAGCTATTTTATGACTGATTTCCTCTCCGTCCAATTACATTTCAACTCATTAACTACACGGAGTAAGCAACTTTGATCGCAGCATGACTCAAAAAGAGAGGACGTAAGTGAAGTGCGTACTGTGTCTGGGGGATCTTCATTTTGCGCAGGTCTGAACGAATGGGGTGCCCATCCTCGGAACAGAGGCGCAGGATTAGAGACGACGGCCTTTTTCCCTCACGAGAGCACGCGAAGAGAGAAACGGTGCTGCTCTCGAAACCGCATCTCATTCGAGTAATCAAAGATTTATTCATGGAAGCGGCAGAGGGCCATTTATCGAGAATGCGCTCGTCAATCGGGGAGGATTCTGCAAGGAAGATGATTGGTATTTGTTTTCGGCGGAGGAGAGGAAGTTCCGTCTGCAAGGCGACCTTGAGGGCGGCGGTTCGCAGCCGGTCGGATGAAGAGGACTCCTTTTATTTTGCGACCGTTTCGTTCCTTTTCTCTCTCCCTGAGCACGCTGTAGCCTTTTGCTCGTTGCTCGAAGCGAGCGATTTTTTACCTGGAAAAAATAATTCGCTGTGCCCGGTGATCTCAATTACGCGCAATCAATTTTTTGAACACGTGCGCAATTACGGAGGTAGTAAAATGGAATGGGAGTGATTAAGTTTAATTAGTTTATGTGCTCGGAGGAGAAAAATGTTTCCTCCGCGATGAATTTTATTCCGTCTTGATTTTGTGAAATGCGACTTTATGTAATAGCGGGGCTTTCGTTTAATTTTTCCGTGAAATTTGGGCTAATTGCCGCTAGAGCTGTTTCCGTTGGATGTGAATGGATATTTTGGACGCGAAGAGTGTTTTTCATGGCTACCGAGTCGACCTGTACAAACAACTGTAATGCATACGTGTGTGTTCAAGAGAGTTATCCCGGTTGGTTATTATGGAAATTTAAATCCACGCGGTGACCCAAGCGCTGAAAACACAACGAAAGTTACTCATTAATGTTAAATATCTCCAAAGTCTCCCGAAATGTTTCCTTTTTCTATCTATGCACTGGTAATTAGCTTACTTTCTCTCTTCTTCGATTGTGACAGAAACTTATTGTTGACCCACTGTCTACAGGTAAAGTCGGGCTGATTAAGGACGGAGGTCTCTTACGCGTAAGTTTGACGCAGTGATTCGACATTTTAACTACATGAGCTTAATTCTCAAAAAATTGCACCCTCCTCAGATAAAACCCCATACATTACTTCTATTACCTCTATATCGTTTTCTAAAGGGAACATTCACGAGTTACCTTTCAACAATCGCGTTGGTCTTCATGGTGATGAATTGTTTATAATCACAAAATTCTACAAATTCTTCATTATTTTCATCAAAACTCTCGCAATGTGGAATCAAAATAAACATTAATAAATAAGAATTTATATTCAATTTCCCTTTTGGTACTTGTCTTGACCTTTTAGATTGTAGGACCTTTATTTCTAATTTAATTCTGTGAAAGGAATAAAGAGTGCAAACAATAATTAGAACGGTACATATATTTCTTGTAAAAATACTTTAACCCGTCTAGGGACAAACTGGGGACCAATTGTCTTCTTTTGTCTATAAGAAGATAGCGAAATCACGTTAACGATAGAATTTTTCAAATAAAAGAATGTTTATTTCGACAATAATGCAATTATTTGATGAATGATGATTTAATGATGATCAAATTCGTGATCAGCAGATAGAAATTAGAAAATAATTCTCCTTTCATTTGGTTCTTAGAACCAAAATAGGTTTTCTACACCAAAATAGTGGAGAGAAACGTGAGCATGAATAACCGTTTTCCCCATATTAGACAGTAATACTCATTTTTGATTTTGATGTAAGGAATTGACATCAAATCAATAGAATATCAATGATTTTTTCTAGTATTTGGTTTGTCTCTCTTTATCCTTTCAGTATCCTTTTTGTTGGTCCCTATTTTAATTCTTAAAGAATTTTTTTTAAGAACGCCATATTGATTTAAAATGTTTTACTAGATCTCTCATCGATAGAGGCTCGTTGGCGCCCCGCCTTCCTTCCTCAATTATTCAAACGATAATAAAAGAGTTGTGATTTATGAAGTATGGCGATTGCGGTACAGCGGCGGGTCATACAGTTGTGTACTTTTCCTACATTCTTCAATAGCATATCCTCCCAAAAATCTCTCGCCAAAATCTCGCGAAAACTTCCATTAATCACTGAAATCTCTTTTATTCGCTCTTTGCTTGAATAATTTAAACCTCGGCGTAGGAAAGAGAACGTGTTTGTGCAAGAAAATTACCTCTTCGAGAGACGGAAAAAAGGAGCAGAGATTCAGGTGTTGCGTGTGAAGGGATATGACGCGGTGAAAAATTAGAGGCAAACGTCTCTCGCAAATGTGGAGTCAAAAAAGGGGACTTTCTTTCAGAGGGGAAGCACAGCTTCAAAGGTCGGCACAACGGAGACATGTGTCCCGAGATCAAAAAGGCATGAAATAAACCATTAGAGCGAATGAGTGATGAAGATATTAATACAGGTTTTGCGAACGTATTCTTGCGCGGAAGAAAAAATTGTATGGATGCAGAGTCCACATTTTCTCATTATGTAGAAGTAAGGGTATGCTCAAAGTGTAGCGGTTTCGAGTGAGGGTGTAGAGGTAAAGGTGGTGCCAGACATTTTTAATCTATGTATTAGCCTTATATATTTTGGGCATAAAATGAAACATTTGCCAAAAAATAATACAGAAAAATAATGCGAGTGAATTTTTCAATTTGATTACTTAATCTTGACACGCATAAATCGTATCTGCGTTCGCGGTCTTACGCCCATTCTGCTGGGTAAACCAAACCGCGAAATTTTGGCTCCGTGTTAAAACTATGGAAAGGATTTCTAAACATATCATTAAGAATAAATAATTTTCATACCGTAGTATGAAGTGTATTTACAATCAAAAATCTCTTTTAAGGAAAATGTTTTCTTAATGATATATTTCTCTTTTCCTTCGTAATATTTACGTCAATTGTCCAGATGCAATAAAGATGTTTTCACTTCTTTTCTTCGATTATCATCAGATTATTATGCCAACGTTTGCTTGTATAAGCTGGAATGGCATGGTGAAGTTACAGCAGAAGTAATATCAGGTGCAGTTACTAAATGTGTCGGTACCTATATGTGTAAGTGAGATGGGCAGAGCATACGGATAATCGGGACTCGGATAATGGAAACCCTTCTGTATTTAAGGGAAAATTTCCTTTTAAAAATGAACATCGCCGTCGAATTCCTTTATACTTGGCTCTCGGAGTTATAATTTAAAATGGGTTATTTTCAAAATTAATGAAAATCATGGTTTTAACCGACCTGTGTGTGATTGACACGTTTTCAGCTGTATGCGTTATCCTCCGAACTGTACTTCCTATTGTACGATAGAATCCTCAATTAATGCCAATTTCATATATCAGTACAGAAAAGATTCCATAACAGTTTTTCGAGAATGGCCCTTGCAATATTCAAAATATTATCAGAAAATAAGTTTATCAAAGTAAATCCAGCAATGCAAGTGGATTGGTCGTACTTAGAGAATTGGGCTAAATTTTACTCGGATTCTAGCTGTTATTGGCAAATCATTGCTAGAATTTACGTAGGATTTGCAATATTAAGTTGGACAAAGAAATATTAGAGTTAAGGCAAAGTAAATATATTTGAAATTAATTATATTCTATTGAGACATTTGGATTTCTAAGATAAACATAAACATTTTTGTCACAGAAACTATCATATGCCATGAAAAACGTGGTTACACCGATAATTATTGTAAATAAATAATTCAATATGCATAATATTATTATATATTCAATAAGCACATACGTTATCTATGAAATAATGTTATAGCTGCATTATGTTAAAACAAGTTTTTATTATCTATAATTTTCCATCTATAATTTGGAAAAAGATACAATAAATGGTAGGGAAATTGTAAGGTCCAGCATTTCATGTTGATCAGCAGTTTTCTAACATTTAAATTAGCTTAAATGTAACTTTAATTATTATATTGTGAAGTTTACGATCTAATTTTATCGGATAATGCATCATTGTTACATTTTGTAGACCTTAAAGATTAGACATTAAATTTTGCAGTAGTTTGGACTCACCATTCCGTCATCAATAACGATGTCAAAAACGATCTTTAGCGAGGATCATTGGTTCAAAGAGCAGTCTATTAAGACGTTCTTCCACAGATGCGAAATCTCCATGCTTGCTCTCCTATTAATTTCCTCGTATTGAGCAAAGCCGACGCAAAGCGCGTAATGATGCTTCATCCGCATCTCTCATTTCTGTATGTGACAAAATTTCCCATTCAAAACTCATTATTTACTTGCGCTTTGGAGTTGGTCCCGCATCCGGAGACCTAAGGACTTGCCACTCACGGATTTTTGCTTCATCCGCAGAACGCACGATGCAAACGATGGGAAAGAGATGAGGGAAGGATGAAAAATCACGGAGTCCTGGCGTAGTTTAAGCTGTAAGGAAGAAAAGGGTAGATGTAATGGGAGAGGAAGGTGGAACAGAAAGCGAAGAGTTGAAAGAATTGTCGTTAGTACGTTCAAATTAAATACATATAGCATTTATCCAGAGGTGTAGCCGGGATTTGCCCATGTAGTGGAGGGTTTAGAGCCATGGATTGGACTGTAGTGTAGTGGTCGAACTATATTGCCTACACACAGGTGTAGAAATACTTCCAAATATAATGAAAATATAAACTGATTTATTTCAACACGTATGCCCTGCGAATATCTAGCGGTTTTTTCTAGCTTTCGTTAATTGTTGGCTCTGTTCCCATGGGGTGTTTGAACTCCTGAACCCCCCAAAAACCCCATTGGCATTTATCTGCATTTATCCATCTATGTACCAGCGAGAGAATTCTGGTGACAGGGATATTACATATAACTTCCTTAATCCCATGACAATCTTCCTCACCCAGTATATATTGTAATCAATTATTCGTATTCTCANTTTTTTTATTACTTAATTTCATTTATAACTGGCAATCTTAGAGGTTCGCGAATTTTGTGTTAGTGCGTAAGATAATCATTGGGTGATACAGTCTAGTACTATCAGTGATACCACCATTAAGAAGAACAGAATGCGATTTTAGGGTTTAGACTCCTTATATTATAATCAATTATTCGTATTCTCATATTTACATAGCCAACAGGTCGTAAAATTCATATTTTTATTTTAACCATGTATTAATCTTACACTAAAACAAAAAGAGGAACCAGTGATTTGCTATGATGAAGCCTACAATTATATAGGATGACTACAACAGTTCGGGAGTCATTTAATTTACGTTTAATGACGTACAGTCGATTTTAAACTCAACGTAGGCTTGACGAAAATGTCAATCGTCTCGATACCAATTTCAGTCGATCGAAATCAATCTGTGGGGCCATTAGTAAAAGTTAGTCGATTCCAGCGAAAGATATGTTGACAATCTATATGTAGATGACAGAAGTATTTATCAAATGACACGCCTGATACTGCATACCAATCAATATGAGTCAATCCTGTTTACGTATATTGACGAATGGAATATTTTAGTTTGTATTCTGGTACAGGATAGTGAAAAATGTATCTTTCGTATACTTTTGTCTCGGATTGTTCATGGCTGTGATTAACTGAAAGGATGTATACTGAGGTATGTGTGGCTTTCATTGCCACTATAAAATCTCGCATCTAGTAATTGAACGCTATGGAAAGAGTTATTCATAAAGTCATTCTGCGGGGTTTACGTGCATGTTTTCCTACATAATTTCCAGCTCAAAAATGAATGCCAAGGCAAACTACCTCACTCCTCATCTGCCCTATTAAGCTCATTCCCTGCACAAAGCTTTTGGCGATGGTTAAGGGTTTGTTATTCAAACCAGCTTCCGGTCTGTACATACAGGAATTAGATGTGTACCGGCTATTGGCAAGTTTAAAAGTGTCGCAAAAAGAGAGGGGTATATGAATGGCAAACAGAAAACGGAAAGAAAAGAGCCGGAGAATGAAGCGTGAAGATCGGAAAGGGAAAGAGAAGAGCAGAAGAGCGAGAGATTGAAACGAAAAACCTCGGAGGATGGAAAGAGCAGAGGCGAAAGAGAGTGAAACAGGCGCAGAGAGAGAGGCGGAGAGAGCGTACGTTGAGAGGAAGGAGGAGATAGAATAGGCACAGTCACTGTTAGATTATTACGGCATTCATTAAAGTTCGCTAATTACTCTCTGCTTTAATGAATAAGCTCTAATGAACCACTTTCTGTTAATTAAAGGAGGGCGAGACGGAGGACGCGGTGAGTGGAGAGGGAGTGAAGTGGGGAGGGTTGCGACGGGGAGTGAAAGAGGTTTTGGGCGAGGGCGTTTCAGCGAAGGGGGGAGTTGTTAAGGAAAGCATGCTCCTGGGTCGGTCTATTTCATTAGGCGAGAGGGCGGAGGGGCGCGGGGGGGTAGAGTGGCATGGGTAGAAGTGTGGTGACCCCTGCTTCCCCACCACTCATATCCCAAATGAGTAGGTTTTGAATCTTTCCTTTAGGGACCCCTCCCCCGCGCAAATATATTCATTCGATCTCCCCGCGCCGCTGGTCGTTATTCCGCCGCGAAGGCCGATCGATCGGCCGCGTTAAGGCGAAATGAGAATGCGCTCGCAAGTTCGGTTTGTTGGGTTTTTTCGAGCAGCTTGAACTTTGAGGGAAAAATTCGGGGAACGGCTACCTTTTCGGCGCGGCGGGAGATAATAAGCGCGGGGAGAATTGTGCGGACAGGTAAGGCGATTCCGATCGATGTCGCGGGGACATTTGAAGGGAGCCGAAGATGCTATTCCGATGTTGTTTTGTTTCGCCTCCGGTTTGATCGGAAGATGAGGTCCATCGCCCTCGTGAGTGGCAGGAAGAGGATTCTCTGGTCGCTGGAAACCAATAAAGATGTTCCGGTGTATTTTTTTCGGACTCAAAGTGCTCGGGAGTTGAATATACTCTGGAAGGGAGTTCGCGCTCGTCTTCCATCGCGTGTCTTTGTACAGTTCGGGCATTCGCATCGTTGTACTGTAAATTTAATTTTTCTGTTGTTTGCAAGCTGTTTTAACTCGAGATGTTTTGAGCACTAATAGTTTGTGTGGATATGCTAAAGCTTCTCGAATAGTGCGCTGCAATATATTTTTGTGTGGTGTGCAATTTTTCTCGAGTTCCCTATACTTTTCATTTTAATCGATACTATTCCTTTTTTAAATTTTTAATTGGAGCAATCTGGAATATTTAATTAAGAAAGTAAGTGAACTAAACTGAAGAACTGAAGTCCGTGAACGATTCTAGTTTGCACTAGTGAAGAGCACCAAGTAGAATGTGCGTGCAGGGGGTCTGTAGACAAGAAGTGTTCTCGTGATTTGGTTAAGTCCAACCTAAGGTCATGGTTTGGGTTAACAATTGCTAGGATGGAACAGTATGCGCTACCAATGAGTTAGCTAGATAGATTACTTACATATTAACATATACATTAATTTAAAGTAGATAATTTCAAGGTTTCTATATTAGTGATGGGATTAGTTAAGAGAAATGGAGTACTTGGGCTAATGTTTCCTATTAAATTTAGGGGTAAAGGCGTACCATGCATCTTCACGCCCTCTGTTTGATTAAAAGATAATTCTAGGAAAATAGACTGAAAGATACAGCTCCCTATTTCATAAACATTCTTGAAAATTTGCATACTGACGTTAGGAATTTTTTTATTACTTAATTTCATTTATAACTGGCAATCTTAGAGGTTCGCGAATTTTGTGTTAGTGCGTAAGATAATCATTGGGTGATACAGTCTAGTACTATCTGTGATACCACCATTAAGAAGAACAGAATGCGATTTTAGGGTTTAGAGTCCTTTGAAGTGAAGCTTTATTTTGCAAGAATTAAACGTTGTACCCCCAGATAAGACTCATTCTGCTCAAAAAGGTATAAGACTTCTAATTCAACCTTTTTTATCTCTGCTATTTTATGAAGAGAATATTTATCAGTTAGGGCACCAAGCTAATATTTATTAGTAACTTAATACGGTTTCGGGTTTGGCGTAGCGTCAGATAGCGTGGGTAGAAATTATGGGGACCTTAGCTTCTCCATCACTCCTGTCCCAAATTAGTAGGTTTTGCGCACGTCCTTTGTATTTTGTCACCTCAATATGTTGAGTACAAATTATAGTCATTATCGTACTGCTTAACCTGCAAATGGCAATTAATTGATTATGATGTAATTATGATACCAAAAAAGAGCAAGATGTTCAAATTACTCCAAATACACATTCTTGGTAGTAAAATTAAATATTCTGTCAATTGTGCTAATAATATCAATAATGTCAGCATTAGCAATTGCAAGTCTTTTTTTGATGGTTTTGGGAGTTTTCAACATTGTTTCCAGTCAATTATGATGATCATCCGCCATCCTGGTCAATGATCAAGTCGAGTCTTATTCATTCCCACTGTCTTAGTCTTGGTGTTATTCATGTCGTTTGTCTGAAATTGTTTGCTAACATCTCTTAATAGCTAATTCATTCATAAATAGAAATAGCTAGTTCACGGTTCGACGTCAACTGGGTGAAGGACAGCTAAGCGAAATTACAAATCGGCGATAAATAACTTTATAGGTCATCTCCTCTATCCTTAATTTGTGTAACCACTCTTTCCTTTTGTAATTTATCTTGGCAGAGGAAATATGGTTTGACACTACCACTAGTACTTTTTCTGAATTTGAAATTTTCATCAAACAAAACGAATGAACAGAAAAAATGGCTACCCGGTGTTTCACTCGCTATAAAGCTGTGAAGATAAAATGAAGGGCGTAAGAAATAAAGTTCACCTGCCATGAAAAATCTTATTTTTTTTCCTTTTCGTTAATCTCTGATCAGTGGCGCAGTCTCGGCAAATCTCAACCGCTTAAACCTTAGCGGACTCCGTATAAGATTTATTAAGGAAAGCAAAGAATTAAATAGTTGCTCCTTTTAATCTTATGACACTTTAGACCATCTATCTTTGCAGAAAAATGAACTTATGAAACCCATATTTGATAAGAGAAGAGATCCCGTGAAACTTTCGAATAGAAAATAATGAATGCTTTAATTCTTTAAAGATCCTAAAAGTACTTATCGATTACGTTTAAATCAAATTAAAGTATTACAGCAAGTCCTTTTAACTACGGAACGTAGATAATATTTCTACTGGACCGTAATAAAAATTCCAAATCTACTTGAAGTAGGAGCCATTGTTTCATAGATAACAACTAAAGGTCAAAAGATAACTTAGTTTTCTTTATCTATTTTTCAGTTACAGACATTTAACCAGAGGCAGGTATTATTCAACCTAAGGACACCAAGCTAACGTAAGTTCTAAACCGTATAATCGAAGTTTTTATGCTTTAATTGACAATCAATACGCCTAACATAAAAAAAATAATCGTGTTTGTGTGTGTAGCTTTGGGTCTTCGCCAAGAAATCAAGAATTAGACTTCATGCAGCTTTAAAGCTTTACACGCATTTACATGTTGACTAGATTTGGTATTTACATGTTGGCTGCAGATTTCGAGTTACTTTTTTATCTTCCTAAACATCTCTGTCTCGATTACTGCCGATTGCTAAAAAATAGGACGAAAATAACAAAACGACTTTACTATTTATTTTGTTGAATCGTAAAAATCATCCATTACATGTTTTATTAAAATGAATTGCCACCATATATCGATTGAAAAGATTTAATACCGTAAGAAATGAACGTTAAGTTCGTTTTTCGTCGACTACGGTCTGTTACTTCCCCAAATATTAAAATAATGAGCTCAGAGATCGAAATAAACGTCATTCGGAAGAAAATTCGTTAAATATTGTTATTTGAATAACATTTCCATTAGTCTGAGCCCAAGAAAAAATTGATAATGAAGGCAAAATTCCAACTGAACAATTTACGTACAAATTTTTTGCTGATTTCGCAATTTTTTCGGAAATTTAGGCATCTTTTGTGCAAGAAAAAGGACTATTGAATACTGCTCCATTACTTCGTAATTTTTTAGAAAAGGGTATTTTATTGTACGACTATAATTTAACATAACGATAAATGTTCAATAATATTATACATTTCAGTAAAGTTATGCAGAGTGATTCAGCAAATATTGTCATATACTAATGGCTAACTTTAATACGGTAGATACCGATCCATTGTAGAATAATTCCTCAGCGTTCAATAAGAAACCATTAATTCTTCTATCTGCGAATTTTACGTTAGAAATCTTCACTCTTCCACGTTAATAGATATATCTCAGCTATCTTTAGGAAGCGAAACATAGCGCGGCACTTTTTCTTTCGACTTTTCTTGAGTTTTGCCCCTTTGTGCGGCTTATATGATGATAAAATAGAATCTCTCTCTAGTTATTAATGGCTACCACAGACGTTCCTCATTTCTATAATTTGACATCGCTGTTTAGTCAGAAATTCAAATGAACTTCTCTAATGATTTCCAGGGTGTATTTGTCACAGGAAAAAAGCTTAAGATATTTTTTTAATTCGGTCGGAGCGAATGGGTGGACAGAATCCTTGATTATGAAGCACTTAGAGCGAACCGCTTTCCATGACTCGCGCACGTTTTAATTATCTCGTCCTAGTTATTAAGGAAACTTCCTGGATGCTTGTATCGGGAAGAAAAAAAAGACATATCTATAAAGCCTGCGTGGAATCTTTCTTCCTTATTATTTGTCGGCGGAATTAATCTGTTTTAAATGCTTCCCTACCAGTCCTCACGCTAATCAATTCAAGCTCTATAGGAAGGTGATGGTAAAGTACTGCATAACTTTTAAGGAAACGAGCCAGTAAACCTCTAATAACTATCAAATCCAATGGCACATTCATTTCCGTGCAAGGCAGTAATAGTAAATACCGACAGTGTGTTTTCCTTAAGGATGCCATAAAACTAATAGAAAATAGTATGTGATTTTACCTTATTTTCTATAGGGTGTGGAGGTTTTCTAAGGAATGCCTTTATTGGGATTATTTCTTTGCTTAAACGATGTGGACAAAGAATTTGTGATCCAAAATTTGTAGCGATGTAAGCTCTTGTTTAAGTTATTAAGCTTATTTCCCTCCTTGATGTGGGTTTATGATAATATGTAGGACACAAAAAGTAACTCTTTCATCACGTCAAGATTTAAAATCATATTTGATATAAAATTCGAGTGTTTAAACTTTCTGGACGCTGTTTGTTATATCAATAGATTAATATTCAGATATAATTTGAAATCAATTTAAATAGGTTCTTGATATTAAAAACAAAGACAAATGTGTACTTAGGACAACAGTGTATCCATTTTTACCATGATAAAGCCATTTTTCAGTGGAGTCTTTCGCAGAGAAGTTACAGCTTTCTGAGACGGAAGGCGGAAGGAAAACTTTTAATGAAATGGACAGTTGTTGATTTGAAATTGCGTCCACTCAAATCATACTCGTCCCGTTAATTACTTCATTAAATCCGTTTCATAATACCGTTTTAATAACGTGTGCATTATTTTCGCTAGCGGCAATATTCAACCATTAAAAGTCCGCGAGGTAGAACTTCTTTTTGGAAATATGCTCATTAGCGTTATTAACATAACGGCCTCACCCATTTTGTGTGAATTTTTCTCAGTCACTTCTGTGTTTCCAACATGCGTCAACTCCATTTAACAATCTCTGGGTAACTTTTCCTGCGAATCTAGGTGATGAACTGACAATAGCTCGGTAAATAAATCGCACAGGATTGCACCACCTGTAATTAATTACTGCTGTATGAGCTAACTAATACCCATGGGGATTGACTTGCGACCTCCGGAGTAAAATGCGCGTGACCTACATTGCTACCGAAGCTATTACCATTAGACCAAGTTTACCTAGTTAACCGACCGCCCCCGCATACTGCTTCTGCGAGATTTCTGAACCAGAGCAAATTTTTGTGTAGGTCGAAACTAAGTTTACCAAACTTTGATAGCGAAAAATCGGAATGTATTAAATTCAGTAGACGGTTAAACCGTGAGGAAACCGGTATGCTACTTTAAAACCTTGTTATGCCTAACTCATGAGCTTTTTAGCCTACCTCAGTGTCCTCATAGTCTCCAAGTTATCAAATTTCTGTCATATACAATTAAATTGCACGATTTTTCCTCCAAATTTTCGTATTTTCTCAATGAGAGTATTTAATTCAAATCGGGACAAGTTGAAACATTGACCGGGATCATTCCTCAACATTAGGACGGTTCCAGCAAATAGAGGACGTGTAATTGCGGGCCGCAGTAGTGCAGGCCTGCCGTATATAGTGCATGCTCAAAAGAAAACGATCACCAGCAGGTTCTGGCTAGAGGCTGAGCGTTTTTAATACTGTAGCGACCAAGTCTCATTTCTCGGAGCCATGTGCAAGAATATTTAGGATTATAAAACTACTACACTAGATCTGAAAACCTCTAATATGAGCATTGAAATATTAAGTCAACGCTCATTATTTAATGTTCGAATAAGTACAGTAAATCGGTACTTATTCGAACTTGAGCCCTGGGGGGTTACTTAGACCCAAAGCAAAAAAAAAGGCTGGAAATGGCCAAAAGAAAGACATTTTGCAGTACAAGTGGTGTCATATAGACAGGAAAATCGTTCCACCGAAACTTGTTAAAAGGGTGTTTTTATCGCCTTGTAGATACTTCTCACAATTTGTTTGCCAAACATTATACAAATTCCAAGGCATTAATTCACATATGATTCCATATAGTGTTTTCGATTTATTCATTGAGTTTTTGCTATTAAATGATCATTTCATGGCCTCAGAATGTCTCTAAAGAGTTATATTTCCAGACCCTATGTCCTACTACTATGGCCCACTACATATTTACATTGTTTAGTCAATGGAAAAAGGAGCTTGGGTCCAAGTAGCCCCAACCTGGGGGTTTCTATGACCCAATTTAAAAAAAAAAATTTTATTACAATCAGCGAAAAATGTTGTTCACAAAAGCTTTTAAATCATCGAAAAATGTCTAAAACATAGTAAAGAATTTGTTATTAGCACAGGTTACGGAATTTAGGTATTGTTTTGTTCGGAAAGTCCAAAAAAGAAATTTTGGGTCCAAGTAACCCCAGTTTACGGTACTACTGATTAATCATTCCGTTCTTTATCAATCTACGAAGAGTCATTATAAATTGATCAGTTTGTTAATGATGTTGGTACTGTGACAAGTAGCTTCCCAAAGCTAATTTTATATTGCGAACGATGCGCGACAACACCCGATCGGGGAAGTAGACTTATTGTGCTGGAACCCACTGCCACATTCCGAATGGCGGCTGATTATAGATTTAGATGTTATGTGGGGTTAAAGAGCGGCGCTTAAGGGCACAAATGGGTCGCGAGGCTTATAATTTGACCGCGCCTGTTTTTTATAATGAACCGACAAAGAATTACGGCAAACTGTATGCTTACATAACGGATTATCTTGTCCCTGTGATGCCATTTAAGATAGGAATGAGGTTTTTCTGAATGCAGTGCCTTTAAGACCTATATCTCGTTCGTATCTTTCCCAAAGTGTTTTAATGTTTATTAAAATTGTTCAAAACTTTGTTTGCTGTCATTATCAGTAAATAGTAAATTATTCTTTAGCCTATAAACTATCATAACTGGCCGGATTTCGCGTAAAGATATAATTAACTAACAGACGAAAAGATTGCAAATAGTTTTTTTTCCGTTATTTTATTACTTAACCTCGTTAACGTCGTTACTTCCGCCGCTCATATTGTTAGATTTTTCTCACGTTCACCATTTTCTCTTCAATGGCGGTACATTAAAATCATAAATGTCTAAAATCTAAATTGTCTAATTCATTTTTCATATGAATATAAACATTAACGCAAGAAAAAATTACGATGGTTGAATTTCTGCACCACTGCGGAAACCGGGACACTTTTCTACCCCTCAGGGGCAAACAAATACCCCGTATAGAAGATAATCTTCCGCTGCAAAGCTGCTCAAACGTAAACTCCTCCAATTAGACTTCGGAAATGACACCTCTTCGCGGAAATAAAGGAAGTAAGATCAAATCCAACCTCACGGGCGCTTCATCAGATGGAAAGGCGAGCAAAAAGTCATATCTCGGGAAATAACGGGATAAGTGCTCGCCATTACAATATTTTTCGGCAATCCATATTTTAATTAAAGGAGGGAAAAGGATAGGCTTAATTAGAAAACGAGCTCGCTCGCGCTATTTTTCCGCGAGTAATTTCACCGCTGTAGCTACAGGGGGAGGCGTCTTTCTCTTCATCTCTTTCATTTGTCTCAATCTCTCTCCCTCTCTCACTTCTCTTCATCTTTTCCTCGTAACATCTCCCTCCCACGCGACTCAAGCAAAACAAAACACTCGGCGACGTCAAAAACGTCCTTAATTTTCCATAAGATCTCCATAAAATTGAATTACCTTGGAGTATAATAGGCGGTGCTGGGATTAATCCTTCCTCTTGGAATTGAAGATGGCAAGAAGCGGTTCCTTTTGCGTCTTATCTTTCTTCCTCTCTTCGCTGTTCTCCTGGCATATTGCTTATCTTTTTCCCTCGTATTATTCACCCTCATTTTCCATCTTTCCTTCTGTTTTATTTCTTGGTTTACGTCGGTTATCACCTTCCAGTTCTTTTCGATGCCACTGATCCCACTTAATCCCACTATATCCCTTTATAAAATCTTTTGGGCCTCAATTATAATTTCTGAGGGCTCCCGGATATAAGTGGGTAGCGCGTTCGTCTTTGATAAAAGCGGTCCCGGGTTCGATGGGGGTCCATATGTGCGAAATGATCTTAGTTGCCTAAGAGCTTTAAAGCAATAGTAATTCTGCAAATGTTGCCTGTACAGTTTTCATTCCGGGGGCCGGTTTTAACATCAAATCCTCCACAATTAAGTACCTCAGAGGAGGCAAGGAGGCTTACTGGACAAGATGAGTAATGTAGTATTTTGCTCTTGGTTTCCTATCTGAGTGGAAGACGTCCTCGTAATGCAGCATACTAAAATCTTACGAATATTTTTTCCAACTGAAAATTATTGTTAAAATTATACAAAATATTGAAATGAAACAAATATTAACGAATAAAGAATGACTTTCTCGATACTTTACCAAAATACAAATAAAAATACTCTATTCATGAAAATATGACATTTCATCATCGTGTAAATATATACACTACCTCGCAACTTTTCTTATAATTGTTGTATTCAGAATCAAAAGTTTTCCATGCCTTGCTATTTCCTCCTCCTGATAAAATTATCTTCATTTTTCGACTCGGAAAATTCTGTGACTTGGAAGCTCTTGGGCAAATTCGTGAACATTCAAGGCTCAAATTTAGCAACTCATTGTGCCTAATCGGATGAGCGTTACCCTTCTCTTTTCAATTGCAGTCTATAGATAGCTGTCTTCTCCTACTTTCTCTTTAACTGTGCATTTACTGCGTGTTTTAATTGTGTCTATTGTAATGTACATATTGCCTTGGTGATGTTCTTTTGCATCTTTAAGCTATTACTGTCGGTCGGCTCGCGCCAGCTTTTCACACCCCCGTCTTCCTGTAGTGGATAATTTTTCCCTAAGAATCTCTTAGCTTTTTTATATCTACATTAAAATTTTCTTTCTATCTTCAAAAACAACTGCATGAAATATGACGATGGGTTAGATGGAAGAGGACATTTTTATTCTAACTCTCTTATTTTAAGCTAAGTGTGAATAAAATTTTTAAACATTTCTCTGCAATATCTTTGTCACAAATTCTACTCTTACCCAAAAATAAAAAAAATAAATGATCGATAAATTGTTCCGCACGGTCGAAATTTTCTATTCTTTCTCTCTTCATGGCACCACAGACCTTGGCCGCCTCCTCAATCTGCCTCCATACTTCCTTATCTTTAGCTCTTCTCCTCCATCCCTCAATGCTCATTATGAATCTCGTCTGCCCTTTCTTCTTGAGTAGTGAAACTTCCTTCCTTCAATATTCTTTTAAGCATTCTTTCCTTCGTCATTCCCTCTTTATTGCCCAGCCACTCTATTCTCTGAGCTTTCACAAATCTTTGTCCTAGCTTCCAATTAAATTATCTAGCCCTGCATTATATCTTATTCTCCATTCATCGTTTTTCTTTACAGGTCCATATATCTTCCTCGGTATTCGCCCCTCAACAACTCTGAGGGTAATTTCATCAGACCTCTTCATGGTCCACATCTCTGAACCATAGCTGACCACTGGTCGGGCCAACGTCTTATATGTTTGCATTTCTTGTAATGATTATTTAAACATTTATTTGTTTTCAAAATGCGCACGATTGCCTGCCTGAATTATGTCCTTTATCTCTCTGTCCCATTATCATTTCATACCATTGCCCCCAGATATGTGAAGCAGGAGACTCCTTCAAGCTTCTTCCTCCCTATTGTCAGGACTGGAGGTACTCGCCTGGTCTCTTTATTTGGAAATTATTGTATACTTCTTCTTCCTTTCATTGGTATCCGTTCTGTTTCTTCGGCTTCTTTTCTTTATTTTTCCTATACATTTGTTTCAGGTTGTGCGTTGACTTTCTTATAATTGCAATATCACCTGCGTATGCACATATTTATCCGTTTTATGTAGCGTTCTGTTTCTATAACTTCAAACTCACCTTGGGCGAAACATAATTTGCGTCTTAACTACATTCTGAAGACGTGAGGGACAAAGGGAAAAAAACTGAACTTTAATATTCTAATATAGTAGCGAGTAATGGCATTCTAAAGGTAGTTTTGTTTGTTTTAATTTGGAAATTCTTTTGAAACAACCCCAGTTCGACTTTATTCCACCGATAGATTTCTCCAATTACGTTGGTACGGAGTCGAAAAGTATATCCTCAGTTTTTCCTAAAATACAGTGAGCAGTTTCTTTCATCAGCATGATCACAATTGCTTTCCTATTCGTCGCGAAACATCGATAACTTGAAAAATAGTGGAATACCACTGATAACTTACCGAATTATTCGCATGTATGTAAACGAAAACTTAGTTTCTCTTTTTCGCAGTTCGAAATTCGGCAAAAAAAATGTGCTGCCCGTTTTAACGTTTTTTTACGTGGGCGGAAGATGTTCAATATCAACGGACGTGTGAATAATTCTTTTTTTACGTTTTCTTTTTCAGAAGTTTGCACTGCTGGGACTAAGTTATGGGGACTATTCTTAAAATACAGACAACTCACTCTCAATTAAATGCCATTGTAAGTGAGTTGTCTGGATTCCAAAATTGTTTCGATGAATACTGAGCCCAGCAGTGCATCTTTTTTTGAGGTGGTAAAAGCGAATTACTCGAAATAGGAGTTTTTGCCGTCGAAAAAGTAATCCGAAAAACAAGTAAGAAATGAACGATTTGGCCGCCCGCCAAGCGGGTTCGAGGGCTGGTGCGCGGGTCTTTTGCACCCGCAACACTAAAGTACGGGCTCGAATCCGTTTATTTCGAAGTTAGGATGAAGAAAAAGCTTCCGGTGGGGTTGGCGGCCCTCTAATCCCGGAAGCGCCCGCGACCGGATTCGAACCCGAGACAGTTAGCGTCGCACCTAGGTGCTGCGACCCACTACGCCAGCCTGTCGAACGGTGAAAGTGAGGCAGAATATCGTGCCGGTTCGTCCAAGGCTGTTCACGAGGAGGGAATTCAAAACGTAGAGCGTGAGCGTTCAATTCTGTACATCATACGTTATATGCCTTAGTTACCAAATTATTAATGACGGACTGACCAAATGGCATTGCTTCCGCCTGTTTTCTATTTTCTGTCCATGAACTAATAAACAACTAATTTTCGCTGCCTTGATGGTGACAAAGAAGAATGTAAACGATTCATTTATAATATTTGGATAGTTAATAAACACTCCTACCTGGTAGTAGTTCCTAGTTTTTCGCCTACTTGCTCCAATCTCTGTCGTTTATTCCATTTCCTTATTTTAACTACTTTTGTTTTTCTCTCCATTATCTCTCTCTCTAGTATTCAATTCAAATAAACTTCGTTTAGTCTTTTTGTCTCTCTTTTCGCCATAATTATCTCTGTGTCGCGCGTACATAATGGTTTAGGTGTCATTCTCAGTTACATTTTGTCCCCTTTTCCTTATAATTGTTACTTTACTTTTTGTATTTATTCATTGCCAGCTGTTTTAGTTTTCCAGTTGTCATCTCGTTCTCTTGCTTGAATTCTTTTGGAATTAAGGAATGCACCATTATACTTCCTACTGATATACTTCCAGAGCTTTAGGTGTAGAAAGTCAATGATCATCCGAATAGGCTACGAATCTCTTAACATTCAATCTCACTTCGCTCTCTCCTTAATTATCTCTAAATCTTACTTTTTGACTTCACTACTCTCAAGCGTTTAGGAACTTTTGAATGTGGGATGCTATTTCGATAGTTGATTTACGTAAATATTTACACTTTTATGGGAGTTAATCGCTGTACTTGATCACTGCGAATTGGTTTTCATACCCCTATTAGGTATAAAGGCATAAGAAGTCTTTAATTTTTGAGTGAGAACGTTATGAAAATTCAAAGGGAATGACGGTGGTATTTGACCAGAGAAGGGCGTCTCTTCTGCAATTCAGGTTCTTCAATGTAAACAACAAAAAATTCGGTAAACTGCGTCGTTATGCGAGATCTTAGTTGCGTTGGGCATAATTCCTTCGGAGGTAGGAACGAGCTTCATCTTTCCAATTATGTCGAAGGTTTCGTGAAGGAGAATAAAGAGCAAAGCTGGGATCCAGGTAAGTCTTTGGATAGGGTCGTGGAAATTTTGATGTGGAAAATACAAGGGGACAGAGTGGAAGGAAAAGGAAAGGAATAAACAAAGGGCTGTCAGAGGGCGAATCCGCATCCTTGCGGTTCCCTCTCCCCCCTTCCGAAATCTTTCATTTCGCTTCCTGTCAATTTTTCCGCCTTCGCGCTCCTAACAGCCTTTCCGCCCTCTTCATCTTCCTAATTCCCTCATCCTTTCAGTTTCCCTTTCTCTCCCTCCCCTCGCTCCTTCCCGATAATTAGAAGCTCCCTCTCGAAGAATATTTAGTCCTCTTTACTTCGTCGCCTTCGCTTATGTGCGGGATTTTGATTTCAGTCGCATTACTCACGCGAAATATTTCCGAATAAGCTGACGCACAGTGGGCTAGAATCGAAAGAACTGGCCAAAGATGCAAAAAGGGTCTCTTTGAACGAGGACTTTGAAATCTCGCATGGCTACTCTTGAATAAAGTCTTCATATAACAATAGAATTCATTTACGTTAACTCCTACGCATCAGAATGATACATGGGGTCTAACATGACAACGTTTTGCGAAAAATGCCGGTCTTCGATTTTTTGCGAAATTCTTCAACTTTAACGTTGGTGCTGAACCCAAAAGAGGAAAATCCTCGCGTAAGATACAATTCCATGCCACAAATATGTAGAAAGAGAAGACAGGATGGTACTTTTTCCAGGATGGTCTCTTTCGACATGATGGAACTCCACCACATCTCGCCTGACTCTGTGAATTTCACAAATTTGTTCTTTGTCCTTCATTATAAGCTTTGTACAGCCGATTTTAATGACTACGGTTGAATGTTGGCATAATTCACGAAACATAATGACAGACCCTTATTTTAGAGCAAATTTTTACATAAAGCGAGGAAAATAGTAGAAATAGACATCAAAACACACGGTTGTTCCACGGTATTCTTTGTAGCTTTCTGAAGAGGAGTATGGAATAAAATCCTGCCACCGTTAGCGACGCCGGTAATAAAACGGACTTTTCGACATCGATGCGTGGGCCGAATCCGCGCGGCGGACGACCGCCCTCCGTGACGTGTCTTTCGATTTGACGTTTTGACTGTCGATTTGCATTCGAATTTTTCTGTGGCTTACTTGAATCAGAGACCTTCGTATTTGCAAGGAAAGGAGTCATTTTCCAGTTTTTTTTTGCCCACGCGTTTTTTTTTGGGTTTGGTCGTATATCTTGAAAGTTCAGCAAAGGTAGTCATTACGAGGAGGTTCGTACATCGAGTATTTAGGAACTCCTTAAACATGAGATTTCATGCGGTATATGTGCCGCACTGGTGTAAAGACGAAGACGTGATGATTAAATGCGACAATAAAAATGCTGCAGAGGATTATAAAAGTGGTTAACGATCAAGAAGGGCAAAGTTTAGCGGCATGAAACAATAATAGCACCTCCAAGAGATGTAATGTAAAAGAATGAAAAATGAAATGGAATAGAAAAAAGGAAGCAGGTGAGTTCAGTATTCAGTGAGTACAGTGAGGTATGAGGATTAAGCAGTCATAAGATTAAGTGTGGTATGTTACGAGTTTGTCTCACGTACCACCATTGCAATTTTCCGCGTCCGGCGAACGATCTTTCCAATTTCAATTCCAACGTCGATTGACTTCCGTTTCTCTACTCTGAGAGGATCGCAGATGTAACATACGTTTTTTGCTAAAGGTTTAACATATTTGTTTCATCTTCAGTATCTTGGTTAAAATGAAACTCTGCGTATAGAATCGAAATTATCTACACTTTGACTGATTGGAAGATTGTTATCATACTTAAGTTCATTTCAGGTGTATCAATTATTTTTTCTTAACGGAAAAAATCTCTTTATACGCTTGCAATTACAGACGCACACTAGTAAATAAAATAGATGGATAGGTGAAAGCATGACGAGCTCGTATTAACATAGATTTTACTCTGGAAATATGAGACCCAAAAATGTATGAGAGATAACTAACTCTCATTTACCCAGGAATAGTATTACAGGTTATTAGACTGGAATGCAACGGCTATTTTCCGGTCAATAATTGCAACTCAGCCCCTTCCGACCTTGTGTGGACTTGTGGCTTTTATTTTCAATTTTGAAATAATGAAAAACGGCACTCAACCTACCNAGAATTGTTTTGTCTAGAAATCTTAGTTTTATCAAACGTACCTATATTAATTACATATGATGTAATGTTTGTATTGTATATATCAAATTTTGTCTAAGGCTCATATTAATATTTAGGACCCATGTTCATGTTTAAAGTTCTTAAAGCTACCGTTCTTTTTTACAAAAGGTATACGTGTCCTTGATAGTTTTTCGCCGTTGTTTCTCGTGGAAGACTGAGAATAACGAAGGCCCTTAAAAACTCTTTCTCTTTGGTAAAGTTCGTAAGGCGCTTAGAGAGTCTCACGGGAGTTAGTTGAGTGGGTGTTTTGTCAGTAATCGGATCGCGATCTCAGCCTGTCTCATTTACATCATCGTCTCTAGCTTTTTTTTGGCAAGGTTAAGGGCGGAGAAGGTTTAGTTTTTACTTCGCCTGTCTCCGGGAAAAAGAGTTGGGCTAATTATTCCGTCTTGCCAACTATGCTTCAGTGCTGCATTCAATAGCATCGACTTGTTTCCTACATCTGTTGCCACGCGAGATTCCCTTTAGGTTGCTTGGTGTTTTTTAAATATTTGCAAGCTCCGATATGAAGAAATTCTATAGTATTAGGCCTGACTTCGTGGAAAGCCATAATAAGAATTAAAGAAGGCACTTCGTAGTTTCCACACTAAATGTTTTATTTATCGGCTAACGCCATCTTTAGGTATAATGGCGTTAGCCGAAACCGGTCGTGTTTAAATAAAACATTTAGTGTGGAAACTACGAAGTGCCTTCTTTAATTCTCTTAAAGTCAGGCTTATTTCCTTAATTCTGGGAAAGTACTTTCGTAGATGTTACGGATGTTATACGTCCTCTCTGTTACATAGTCCCTCCTGATACTGCGAGAAAGATCACGGAAATAGATCCTAGAAGTATCACGGAAATAGATCCTAGATGTATCACGGAAATAGACGCTCGCTCGAACTAGTCGCTCAAGAATACATTTTTGCAAATGATATGCGAAAAAATCGATAATGGAATTGGACTAATGATGCATGCAACACGCCCGAAGTAGACTTGCAGGGAACATGCGTAGATGAATGCCTCACCGGCAGGAAATATTTTCTATGGAGTACTTCAGCTACATACGAGCCATCAGGTTAACACTACCTTGAAATGTTGCGGATTGTGTTGCTATTAATAGCCCATGATCACTCTCTTTCGCTATTATCAGTATTAAAAAGCGTAATGCTCGCTTGAACAAATTCTGAAGGAGGCATCATAATGAATAGAGACAAACGTATCCATTCATAAGAAATATAACCCTATGAAATTGTACTGAATAGGTTTTCCGTCGTCATTTCTACCTCATTCAGAGTGGAATCGAATAATATGGTGACGCATTCATATCCTTTCCCTAGGAAAACAAAGAGATTCAGTTTTACCACAAGAAAATTATGGAATACGGAGTATAGAACAATCACTCACGCATCGCTTCAAGTCCTCATTACTCCCCCTTGATTGTTAGTCTTATTACATGCGTTTCGGTCAATTTTCCGCCTCATTCTAATTATGCGCCCCTTTGAGTTTTTCAATCATTAAATCGCCTAAGTTTTGTTTACTTTTTATTCCCAAGCCGTAATTCATCACATTGTAACAGGCAGTATCTTTCGAAACTCTAATTGGAATAAAAAATTACCCCCCTTTTTTTAATGGTTCCAGTTCCGCATGTCAATTGGATACGTCACTCTTGTTAGACTCACCCCGTTCTTCGCGGCGCTATATCGCCGAGCAATTTTTATTTGCGCATGCGCAGCTGAGCAGGGATATACGAAAACATCGAGGGAATATTCTTCTCTGTCATGATTAAACTTTTACTGTCACAGGTCTCTCTGGAGAACTTAGCTGTTGTAAAAGTTGAGTGCGACTCCCTTCGAATAAGTATGATTCACTTACACGCACGTGACCCGGTTAGAGCTGTAACTTACGACAGTAAAATTGGTTCTAATACAAAAATAATAATAATAATAATAACAAGTATTTATTAAATGGCGAGATTGAGACTTAGTAGTCTCATCTTACATCTACCCCTTAGTATTATTGATAGAATGAAAGAGGTGTATGTCTATGTTTGAACCCTGCAAGCCGCATTTCTGCGTCTGGCAGGGGGTGCATGCACCATGACTATTTCCTTAATCGATTATTTTAGCGTATCGTTCGCGGAAAAAATGAGCTCTTCGATCTATTCGTTCTGGCATCCATTTCTCTGATTTTTCTCGCATTATCGGAACGGCCTATGTAACATGATGAACGCATTATATATGTTACATCATCTCTAAACGTGCTTTCTCTGACTTTATCCAGTAAATTGATCCTTTGTTGAACTCTTCTAACTTCCAAAGATTCCCATTTTGCGTTCTGGAGCATCTGATTGTGAGTGACGCTCACTGATTTATCGTAGCAATTCTTCACAAAAAGTATCGCCTTTCGCTGCACTTTTTCTAATTCATTAATACAACACTTATCGGCAGAGTCCCATACACTACACGCATACTCAAGATGAGGTCTAAATAACGCAAGATAACCGCTCGCGAACTTTTTCGTCGCTCCGACCGACTATTCTCTTTACGAAGCCGAGTTTTTTAAGTGCCTTTCCGCATATATTATGGATGTGAGTACTCCATGTTAAGTTATTCGTGAGATTTACTCCAAGATATTTCACTGACTATACTTTTAATAAATTTATCCCACGGAGACTGTACAGATAATCTTTAATAATAAATTTTCTTTCGAAGAAGTTAACTACTGAGCATTTGTCTACATTTAGCTCTAATTGGCAATCATCGTACCATTTCATAATGTTATCTAAATCATTCGACAGGGTTAGTCTATCCTCTTTACTCTCTATTTCCCTGTAAATTACCGTATCGTTCAAGTGAGTGAGGTATTGGAAGCTGAACATAAAAAAAGCAATACAAGAAGGAACTGTTATGCGGTTTACAAAAAACCTGTCTGCAATTAGGAAAAAATTAAAACCCTGCAGGAAAACACCCACAAGAAGTGGGGCGTGAAAAACCTGCGAAACCTACTGACAGTAGCAACTAAAATTTAAAAGAAGAGGGGAAAATAAGTATAAGAAAAATTTCAGTAACAAAGCGGAAAATTAAAATAGGCAAAAAGAAATGCATAATTATTACGAAAATTCAGGCAAAAACTGATGTTGNTTTGAGTTTCTCTCCGCGTTGTATCTCTCCCGATCGTTTTCCGTTTGTTCCATTGTGTATAGCACACGCGATCTTTGAAAGGGCGGAATGTGCTGTAATTGATTGTTTTCTCAATGCTTTAAAGTGGAGATTTGCGTTAAGTTTCAAAAATACTTCGAGGTTTTCAGGTTCCCCTAAGATCTGTGATACGGTATCGTACCCCAAGGTTTCCTGCAAGAAAATTCTTATCGTTTTGGAATGCAGGCAAATTTGACGTGTCTGGAAAGGATTTAATTTCCAAATTGCTTCATTAGCCATTCTTATTTCAGTAAAACGTGAGCTGAACTTGAGATGTCAGAATTTCTTTAAAAGTTATATGCGGTGGCTGGTTTGATTCTTATTTTCGACATTCATAGAAGCATTAACTTGGATCATTTTATGATTCAGGACTTATTTTCTCGTTACGTCAATTAATTCAAGATTTCAATTATCTCCACACTCGTTACGTCAATTAATTCAATATTAATTCAAATACATCGGTGAATTTTCTATTCCAAATAAAATATTAAAAATTTACCAAAGTAAAAAGTATAACTGTGTGCAACTGAGTATCCCAGAATGTTTATGTAACTATTTTTAGCTGACCTTTAGGGTTGAGATTTATTCGGAGTCATAAATCAGAGAATAGCCTGGAAGAAACTGTCCTATTTCTTCCTCAATTTAGCTGATTTCCATGAAATGATTGTATGAATCATACTTTTCCGCACAGAATTATATGTGAACTTAAATTTTAAATTTGGGTAGTAACTGAATAAAGGTAGATTCTATGTCAGTGAAGATTTTTACCTTATTGTTAAGCATGTCCGGTTTCAAGTATTTTAGGTAAAATTCAATCTTGTGTTTGCTGCCAAAAGGATTAGTATTTAGATTCTCTGGTAGTGACTCGTGATCGAATCTCATAATTACATTATTAAAGATATTTACATAAAAAATAGGCAACCCGTAAAAAAAAGCTAATTATTGTTCACCAGAAACTTGTAAAATTTGTAAAATTGTTTGTCTTGTAAAATTTTACTTCCGAATGTTTATCATGCAGACGGCCAAAACTTAGTAAATATTGGAGTAAAAAAGTAAATATACCCTTTATCGTGATTAGTTTAGTAAAACGTTAGTAAGGAAAAGAACACTTTGTCTTAGCTAAGACAAAGTATTCTTTTCCTTACTAACGTTATGGAGTTCCACAGAGTGACAGCTTCGTCAATTGATTTTAGTTTAGTAAAATTTTAATAAGGAAAAGGGTGAAAGAAAACTTAATGCATTATGATGTGCGCCTAGGAATATTCCTAGATTCGGGGGATTCGGGAGATTCCCGAACGGCATGTCTTATTGTTCTGGCACGATAGCTCAATTGGCTAGAGCAGTCACCTGGAAAGTAGAAGTTCTGGGTACGGGACCCCGGTCCTGTTACACTTTTTTCATGTCAGTTTCTCATTGGGAATAAAAATGTGATAATTTAATCTTTGTCTGATAAGGAAGATAGTTGTAGATTAATTCATTCGTGCTCTCGAGTGGAAAAGGGTAATGGGTTGAATTTTTAAAAACAAATTTGCATCTATTTTTATAATGCTACTATCATTAAAATTAATGTAAGAATCAGTGAACGAGGTGAAGGGTGTAAAATGTTCTCAATGACAACGAATTGGAAGAGTAAAATTAATCTTAGTAAGCGATATTTGTCGGAATTCCATCTTCAAAGTAACATACAGTGCTTTGATTTAATCAAATCACTATGTTATTTCGGACGAGTGATTTTGTTTTTTAGTTAAATATTGTCTAATTACTAATAACATCTCAGGCTATATTAATAGAAAATTTTTAAAAGCACATTCACTGAATCTGTGTATTTTATTGGAAATCCTTTTACATGTAACTTATGAGCTAATATTCTCTAATTTCTCGCATCAGTGAATTTAACTAAAATGGTTCTTTCTCTTTTACTATCTCGGCACTAATATGAATTTTTGTGATAGCAAAACATACTGACAATAATCCAGAAAGTTGTATGTTATGTATTGGTTGGCGAGCTTGATTTTAGCAATCATGGTTTACATCACAATATTTCAATTTAATATTAAATTCTTTCGTGAGAGATAAGGTATACCTTTTAGAAACCCTTTATTTCCACTGATCATCAGAAAGAAATGAAGATTTCATTAATGATCAGCAGGAAAATTCTACGGGGTATTAACTTCGTGTTACCTTCGGCTCCAAGTCAACAATTCTCTTTACCATCACACAAGGAAGCCAAATCGTCTCTCAATTTACGAACCGTCACCGAGGACAGAACATAAAGCAAATCCCACGCGGAACAAAGAAAAACCGAAGAATGATTCCGCAGAGACGAAATAGGGAATAAAGTCCAAATCCATTTCGTTCGGAGGACACCAAATTAAGATGAGAAATTACTTCATCCTCCATCTAATTTATTTCAATCCGAAATATTCTTCTATTTTAATCCGATTTCCCTTCCTCTCTCATTCCCATGGCTTCAACAGCCTTTTTCCGCTCCCATCTCGGTAATTGAAAAGTATTTTGGACATCCAAACCTTTTTCTCCCGGATTCTGCACCCCTTTCCCACCCCCTCCCTCAACTCCCTCTCCGATATTCCCTTCGGCTCCCTCCAGCGCCCTCCCTGTCCTTCAAAGTGACCACTCCTATCTCTCAAGCTTCTCTTTTTCGGGCTCATCTTCCTTCCATCACCCCTCCCTCTCTTTCTCCAGCTATCCCTTAAAACATACACAACATTCTCATCTTCCCCTAGAAAACACCCCTTCCATCGATTTTAACCCCTTCCTCCCTGTTCTACACCCACCAAAATCCGTCCGTTCTCACCCATTCCCACAGCCTCTCTTTGCTCGTTCTTTTCCCTCGCTCGATGGTCATTCTCCACTCACCCCTAACCCCGTCTTCCATCCATCAACCCTCTCTCGTCCCTCGTCCCTCCTCATCCTTTCTCTTAAAACGAGATTTTTCCCCATTCCCCGTTCTCTATTCCTTCGTTTCCCCAAACTCACCCCTCTTTCACCGTACGTCTCCACACTCGCTCACTTCTCCCGACACACCCATCGATTTTCTGTTGGTTTTGTTAATTGGAAGGGTCAAACCAGAGCGTGGGAGGAGGGATGGTGGAGGAGAAGCTTTAGCTAGTGTGAGCAGGAGCCACGGGGGGATTTTTTGAGGAGGCTGGGAGCTGGGGCTCGTTTTCTCTCCTTTCCTGTCTCTTTTAAGCGCCGCGCTCTCTCCGCTCCCGATCCGCAAGCACTTGCCCCGTGTCTATCACCTGGAAGAATTCCGCCGCCGCTCCGGACGATTTGCCCTCGGGAGGGCCACGGTGCGCTGCAGGAAGAGCGCCGAACATCCCAGCGGATCGCGATCCTCTCCATATGGTGGTTTTTAAGCGCTCGGCGAAGCCGCGGGGAAAACCCCACCGAATCGGTGGACCATATGCACTCAGCGGTTAAAACCGCGTGGTCTCCCGGAATTTCCGAAGGCTGCAAGGCGCATTTCTTTATTTCGTTCCGGCGAAATGCGCTTGTTCGTTTGGGATATTTGCGTCGATTGGAAGAGGATCTTCAAGTGCGATGCAATCGGAGGATGGGAACCCATTAACCCTCTCGCGCGCTACGGTTCTCAGATGCGAGCGTCCAATTCTAAATCCGTTCCTGGGGGTGGATATTTTATCTATTATATTGGTGAATCTGCACCTGAGAGTTGAAATTGGAAATAAATCTAAGACTGATCGATTGCTTTATTTAATTAATCATGGGCCGAGCGGAGATTTCAGGGGAGGGACAAGATATACCTCGAGGCGTTAAAAATTCGTAAAATTAGTTCTTTCGAATTATTCCTTTTGGTTGTTACCAGAAAATGGTGCCCGGGTGATCGAGAATCGTTTCTCACTACTGTGTAATTACTCGGGTTATGAAATTATTATCAGACGCTTTTATACACTCACTTCAAGTTTTGTAAATGACCAATAATATTTCAGTAAATTGGAAAGTTTGCATGGTCATATTTCCACTAGGTGTTAATGTAATTTAGGAGGTGCTTCGACGGCTTAGGTTGTTTTGCACCTTTCTAAACGTGATCCCCCAATGAGAATTGAACCCGGCGCTGGTTCCATCAAAGGCGAACGCGTCACCCTCTTGGATCCCCGCGGGTATAGTTTATATCACGACTGCCTCTTCACCTAGCCATTTTGATTATTCGCGTTTTTACGCGATAAATAATACAATCGATAATTTCTCTGTCAGTTTTCCTACGATCCGGAATTTAATAGCTTCAAGTGTGAGGATGATGTCAGGCATTGATGAGGTTCGTAAATTCTAAGCCTCAAATCTTTAGATAGAATAGAATAGAAATGTCTTTATTATGGGCAAGATTGGGATTGATTGGTAAGCCCCTTCTTATATCTAACCCATAAATAGTTCTTGTACGTTGGAGCAAAATTATCCTGGTTCTTGAGAGTAACCGGTTATTCGGCAACCGCACCGATTTGGTAATTTACCGATTTTCATCGGTATAGAAACCCTTGAAGCATATTTAGAGAGAGTGCTGTAATTTCAACGTCGTATGAGAGGAGTAAGTGTAGGTAAATAGTTCATAAAACGATTGTGGAAAGATTTACCTTCAGTAAATGAGAGGCAAAGAAGCCAATGAGCGAATTATAATAAAACTGATAAGTTGACAATTTTCCTAGTGGAATAAATTTCGTCATTCTAATTCGTTTAAAAGGTAATATGCTTCTTGGTACTGATTTTTCATTTTTTATGGGAAACAGACCTTTATTTCTGATTTAAATGACCCCTTGATTTTTATTATAAATAATTACCTTGGAATTCGGAGTAAATACTTCATTAGTCTTCGGATATCACGACGGAGCAGCACTGTACTCGGTTACCGGTATTGCATGACGTGTAATACAAATGACGTTCACTGCTACAATGTACACATGTAAGATAAAATTCGGAAATCGGTTTAAAAAGCGTTCTAATTACGTACAGTAACAATGATTGCGGACGGCACAGTGCGATTTAATTAAAGAAAAATGCCACCTAGCGGGAAAAAAAACAAAAAAATGATTATTTAAGGACCTCAGGAATTCCGATTTCATCGGAAGCGTGATTTAGTTCTGAAACGGGATTTCTCAGAATTTAATTCGGCCTCTTTTCTAATGACACCATTGATTTTTTCTAGTAGAAAATTTGGAGACAAATGTCACTAAGTAATATGAAGTGATGCTATCGAAACGTATTGAAAAATACCGTCACTTGTTATTTAGTTTCATTTTCTCACGAATATCTTCAAATGGAAAAGCTTTTGAGAGTATGCCGAATTGAATTTCTGTAGAATATGAAATCCTCCATTTCTCAATAGCAAGGCAGCCATGGATTTTCCTTGTTTCAGAGTTTAAGTAACTGTCACCTGATCATCATCCATTTTACGATAAATGATGTTATAGAGATACATGTGGCGCTAACAAAGGTAGTTTTGTACGATTGCTTCTCTGATATTGATGAAACGGGTTAGGATGATTAGTCCTCTGCCATACGGCGAGAGGCAGCTTGTATGGCGATAGTATTCACAAAATTATTCACGAAATTCCATTGTTTGGCGTAGGAAAGTTATAGCGTAAATAACATGTTTGAGAGAATACCAAAAAAGCCGACCTAAAGGCCCAAATGGTTGAGTCCGTGACTTGAAACTTTGCACAACTGTTCACAAGAGATGAAATCATATCGTGCTGCGTTATTTTTGCTCGTAGAATTCATGAAGGCTACCCAACAATCAGTTTTACTGAGAAGATGGATTCCGTCCCCGATTTTTCTTTTCTTCGATACATTATAGTTGCTGTTGAAGACAACTATGAGGAGGATTGACAACGTAGTGTTTTAACACAATTCTTTGTGGGTGTTTGTATATATTTTAAAGCTTCCAGGATCGATACTCAGGTTTTCTACACTTTAAGTAAATAATGGCACTTCTTTTTCGGTCCAAGCAAAAGTGAGAAAAATGATAAAAATTAGCGCCAAGTTCTTCAGCTACCATGACATTTATAGCAGGAAATCCTTCGAATTTTCTGGAATTAGAATCTGGAGAAACTGTCGTTATACTCCCACAAAAATATAGGAAAATGGTGCAAATATCAGCAGCGCGGTTGAATCCTGGTCAGCACCATGTTAACCACGATTGCTCTGCATTGATGCTACCCTATGATGACACAATATCAAACTGTCAGCCTTTCTCACACTCTGGGTAAATATGCGGTAAAATATTTTGAAATAATTTCGGTAAGGAATTGCAAATGTTTGCTTAGCATAAAGGCAATGGTGAGGGGGAAAATAACGCTAAGTTAGCATTTGAGAGAAATGAACTTCGTTCATCATTCATACAATCGCTGATATGAAATTGCAAATTTCGTCGTATAATTTTTTCGAATTGTAAATAAATGTAATAATCTTCGAATCTACCAGTTTACAGTCGGGAGCTGCTGGAGAGGGAAGATCTAAGATATCGCTTCCAATTTTTCTAGATATGTAGAATCTCTATTGTAATCCTATGAGACTGCTGTCTCCATAATTGATAGTATTCACGAAGTAAAAAAAGTAAATTTGCTTTTGCCTCCACGTTTTGATAGGTGCAGTAGCTTTGGTTCACTTTTGCTGCAACACAGAGAAAAGTGTTTCTCTCATATGTAACTTTGGTCTAACTAACTCTTGCTCATGATTATGATAATATTTAAGCCATTGAGATGTGAGTGCTGCTGAGAAATGGATTTTATTTTGAACTTCGCCCTTTATAGAATATTACAAAAAGTATTATTTATAATATTACTAGTTGAATTACCCGTTGGTTTAACGGGGAAATGTAGAATGATAAATAACTGCCTATCACCTTTGGTTGCGAAAACGGATTCACATGTATAATTAAATGGCAAAAACCAGGCAATTACAGTATCCAAACCATTAAACCAAATGAATTCATCTATGATGAATTCAACAACGACAACATTGAAACAACGCCACTTCAACTCAATATTCGGACTGTTAAATAAACAACTACTTCAATTAATACAACATTCGTTTAATAATTTTGAAAATGCATTAGAAGATCACATCCAATTCAGGATGAGCTGGACCATATATACAGAAATATTTTCCTAAAATATTGAAATTATAAACAAAATGATTTATATCCCGTAGCATTCAAGTATACAACCCGACAATGATATCAGTATTTTCTTATGAATATGCCTTAAAGTATAAAATATTCTTTGCNAACTAACTCTTGCTCATGATTATGATAACATTTAAGCCATTGAGACGTGAGTGCTGCTGAGAAATGGATTTTATTTTGAACTTCGCCCTTTATAGAATATTACAAAAAGTATTATTTATAATATTACTAGCTGAATTACCCGTTGGTTTAAGGGGAAATGTAGAGTATTGAACAACTGCCTACCACCTTTGGTTGCAAAAACGGATTCACATGTATAATTAAATGGCAAAAACCAGGCAATTACAGTATCCAAACCATTAAACCAAATGAATTCATCTATGATTAAGTAAACAACGCCACTTCAACTCAATATTCGGACTGTTAAATAAACAGCTACTTAAATTAATACAACATTCGTTTAATAATTTTGAAAATGCATTAGAAGATCACATCCAATTCAGGATGAGCTGGACCATATGTACAGAAATATTTTCCTATAAAAATTATAAACTAAATGATTTATATCCCGTAGCATTCACGTATACAACCCGGTATCAGCAATTTTCTTATTATTATGCATTAAAGTATAAAATATTCTTTGCTTTTCCCTTTATAAATTAATATTTTTTCCCCTCGTACATATTCAATATGTAACAGTCCATGTAAATAGCATGGAGTCTCAAAATTAATACTATCTACATTCATTGACTGTCCTAGTGATTTGTCGACTAATATTAAAATAAAGCTAGGCAGTTTGAGGATCGAATCAACCTGGTTGCCAAGCTGACTACTAGCCAACAAAACAAGTGAATTATCTGCGATATTTTAAGAGCCTCATGCATTAGCACTGAATAATTGTTCCTCCTTGGAGAATCTCACGAAGCACTACAATGAAGTTTAATATATGTTACAACGGTTGCCTTGTGGTGTGGTTCGCAGTACAATGCTGTTGGACTAATTTATGAATTCATTAATTTTGTTAGGCCTCATACGCTCTTATTCCACATAGGAATCACAACTTTTCCTCGTTATTTTCCTTTTTACCATAAAATTATGGCCGATCACATTTTTATTATAAAGTTACATACAGTTTTACTGCAACGTAATTTCCAAAGAAGATCTCTTTAGATGGAGGCAAATGATGAACGTAATATCTTTTTGATTTCGCGTTGCAGTAAAATATTTCTACGTGAAGCATTATCGCCGTGAATCGCGTTCGGAAGGGAAATGTTACTTCCCCAACTAAATGAATCGGCAATGTTTGCGCGAGCTCTCTTGCAGTTACCTCCTCCCAGATGGACAGATAAATCTCAATAAGCGCCTGAAAGTCCTCGGGAATAAAATGAGGGCAACTGAAAAGGAGCATGCCATTCCGTTTCCGCGATTCTAAAACCTTTTAATGCCATCATCGAAGATGTCGCATTGCAGATTCGCGAGAGCAATGAAAAATATGAGCGAACCCACCATTCCGGAGCACGATCTCGAAAAATGTTTATGAATGCGAGAGGAAAGTGCGCGTGCTTGAAAAGCGAGCTCATGCGAATTTTTTCGAGCACCGAGGAAAAATGTATTACCTTGTGGAAGTGAGCGATAACTCCAGCCAAGACAGAGCGAAATCATCCCGTATTTGGAATTCGCGACCACCCCCTTCTGCCTCTTTCGCAGCAAGGAGAACCTCGGATTGGTTTATTTGCGAAAAATGAAAAGACCAACGTTTCGGACCTTCGCTTAACAGCTTTTTTATTTCCATTTCGTGCCCCCAACCCCCTGAACTCGTTTCCTTCCATCTCTGAACTCACTCATTTCTTCTCCAATCTTCCCAGCCATTCCACAACCCCCCCATCCTCATATCCATACCGTTCTTCGATACGCTACTCGTTCCGTCCGGAAAAAAACCTCACCCACACGCCAAAATAAGTGCCCCTCGAAGAGGAAACTTCGGAGTTTTTCTGCCTAGGGAGGGAAGAGGAGTTTCGCTGGCCTTCCGCGCTTAAAATCTTCCTTTCTGTTCTCCAAACGATCATTCAATGTTCGCTCGCCGATTTTTCTCCCAGCGTCCAAGCAGCTTTTCGCGAAGAAAAACGGATTTTTTTCTTTATTTTCTGATGACTTTCTTCTCTCGTTTGCTCGATACTTATTAATCTCGCGTAAATTCGCCTTTTCACCGCTCTCTTCCCCACACCGCACCGAACCGTTCATACTCGGCTCATTTGCTTATACTGTCGCGTTTATTCCTCAATTCGTCACCGTCACCTCTTCTTTTTTTAAAGTGCAGATAACTCTACTAGTATTCGCGCTCTTCCGTTGCTGAATGCGAATGTTTTGACACAGAGAAAAATCAGAGAAATAGATGCTAGTACATATCGTTTCCAAAAACCGCGAACGATATAGGTGCATACACCCCTCGCCACTGGCACACTGGCTTGCAGGGTACATATGTAGACGTAGATATGCAGAGGAATGTAAATCCACCCGTATCTTTGTGCGTTTGTGATAATTTATGATATTTTGTAACATAATGATTACGTCGTAATACTTCTAAATAATATAGGAAGAGATTCAGCAGACAAGCGGATAGGTCTCAATCTTTGACAGGCGCTAGCCCAGGGGGGTGGTTGACGGGTTTTCCACAAAAGATGCCCCCCAAAAGCTTCAACGAGTGTATTGCGTCGACGATATTGCAGAAAAAGGTGGACTGTATTTAATTGCATATATGCATGATGAGAGCCTCACCGAGTGAAGAGCAAAGAAGCACCATTCACCTCTTTTCCTGCGCCTCAGCTTTCGGCTTAACAAAACAAGACAACAATACATACTAGCGCGTCAACTAGCCACGCACAAAAAATAAACAAAAGAAAAGACGTGAGCGGCGATTCCGCTCCCCGCGGCAGGCTTTCGAAAACGGTACCGTATGTACCAGTACACTGGCCCAAACAAAGTATTTATTCAGAACCGAATCCAAGGATCTTATCAATATATATTTGGACACTCAAAACATTTCCTTATGGGCAATATTTTCTTATGACGAGAATCATTTAATTCGCAATACAACGTAAAGGAGAGATTATTAGTTACAATACTCAAGTTCAATAAAATAAATAAAACGAGTTATTATTATCATTATTATTAAGTTCACTCTCCCCCAAGTCCCCCTAAGAGAAACATCTAACATCTGAATGCGACCCTGATCATAAATATGAATCGCATTTTGCGCAAGTTAATCCACCTAAGGAAGTATACGGGCTGGTAAGGAAGTTTCCTCGAAATCCTACCTCCACGAACCTGTGAAGCATTCGAAAGAAATGAAACAGGAAAACCATCCGCACCTGATTCCTCATGTACGATTCGATTCTGATAAGTATACGAATGTTGAAAGTCGTGGATTAATAATTTTCACATATTTCATCTCCCTGTGGGTGTTTACCGTAATGTTTTTTCTATGTCAAAGTTGCAAAGATTTTTTCACTCACTCTACTGTTTCTTTTTGTTTTAATGAATCTATGTACATATTATAATGACGTGCAAAGTTTAGTGGAAGAGAGGCCCACTAAAACCTAACCTCGCCATTATAGAGCCAATACCCTATCTAATCTATCTAACCTAGCCTCTCATGATGAACTACTCTTTCATCAGAAAGGACCGATTCTCACTTTTGTCTGAAACTTTTTATGGTGAAGTTGGAAGTGCGGGGAAGCAGGAGATGAATTGTTCATAAGTCTTCCAGAGTTAATGTGTATGGATCTTATTTTAGATGCAATTAATTTAAATTGAATAATTGCATTATAGTCTACCTAGCAGAACTACTGTGCTAGCCGAATGTGTAGGAAAATTACCTGATATTTTGTTACCTAAGAACGATATTTCCATTACCATCGAATAAATCTTAGTGAAAGGGAGTTTCATTAAAAATATTAAAAAGCCTTCCAATTAACATGATGACGGTTTTAAAGCACAGGTTTCGGCAATATATATAAATATATGTTTATTCGGTATTAATTACTATAGCAAACCTGTTGAACTCCATTACAGTCTCACAAAATAAGCATAGCATGCACTATTTTTTTTATTTGTGCTAATTAATGACTAGCGTTAAATCAGAAAAGAAACTTGCGTTTGATTAGTTTGGGATCTGTTAATAAGAAATTGTGATTGATTTAACAAAACTTAACAGCTCATTCCTACATTGCACAAAGTGCCAGCACAGCTCCTGGAAAATTAACTCAAAAACTATTCACTTGCATACAGGGTGCTGGACCTGAATTGTGTACGAACGTGGTAGAATAAGGGAAGCATTTCATAACATTTCGAGAACCTCCCAATCAATAATGTTGATAATAATTGAAAATCAAATCGGGAAAATAAATAACGTCAATTCATAAAAATCTTCTCAAAAGGGCACTTACAGGATTAAAGACGGAGTTATTTCGATACGGAAAAATAGCAATAATAAAAGAAACTCGTTTAGAGACGCAATAGTCACAAAATATTAATGTAATTATAATAAATACTTAATATGTTTTTACGAATTTATGATTTCTGCCAATGGATGATCGATTGTATATCATTAAAATGTCAAAAGATAAGATTTACTAGATAGGGATTGAGAAGAAGTCACTGAGTGATGGGAAGGCTTTTCCGGAAATAACGAATCACGAATTAACGAATAACATTTATGAGGCAAGGATATGTGAATCGAAAATCAGAATTTACGGCGATGTAACGGAGTTACCATGAGCATAAGAAGTAAAAGGCCATGACTATAAAAAATGAAAATGTAAAGTTTAGTAAAGTTATTGTAATTTCTGTCTTAGCGAAAGAAAAGTTAGCCTTCAATGAGAAGATACCATAACGTAAGCTTTCCTGTGAAAAAGAATGTATCTTATTCAGTGTATAAAAGTTGTAATTTATTCAGTGCTGCGCTGCAAGAAGTTTAAGAAAAGGTGTAACGTGATTTAAATGCTAGTAGGAACAGGAAAGGAAATATTTAGAAGAATGGATCTTAGCAGTTCGACCAGGTAATGTTTATTGTGGAATAAAATAAGAAGTATTGCGATGAAATACGGTAAACGATGACAAGACAGTTTGAGGAGATGAGCGTAGAAGGTAAGAGGAAACTAAATTTCCTGCATGAGTAAAACATTTTCGAGCATGGAATAGCTAGTAATAACTAGAGTGAGTTGAGCTGTTATGTAATGCAGGGAAAATTGATCCCATCGAAATCAAAAGAAGTACAGAATTTTAAGCAATGGGGATATTTGACGTTATATCGCAGACGTATTCGCGACTATGAGATTGCAGCGCTGAATAACGTCTCTCTGAAAAGATTGAATATATATTCATGGTTGATAAAAGAATATGTTTAAAGTGGTGGAAAAGAAACAAGTGGCGATATAGTGAGACCATACGTTGGAGCAGTTGGCCAAAGTCGAAAAAGATCGCTGGACTCCAAGCAGCGTGGAGAAGAGAGGCAAAAGGCGGAGAGATGAAAAACTATGCGAAGGCCTTCTTCCGCAAACGGACAGAAAAAAGCTGAATATGTTGATGATGACGAGTGTATGTTGGATACACATATCATTTGGACGCGCCCGTGCGCGCACGAGAGCTGATTTCTCCGCCACTACTTTAGCCAACGTTTTGCGACCTTTCATCGAGCCTTTGCAAAAGTAACGTTTTCGAAAATCCGCGCAGTTGGAAATTGTATTACAAAGAGGGGTTTTTACGTCATTTTTCTCGCTGAAAAGCACCACGTTGCCCTTTTCTCCCTCTCGTCACTCGAAGTCCCTTTTCTCGTTTCACTCGGCTCTCGCCATTCTTCTATTGGCTGGATGCACTTACCATCTCTGGACAGAGCAAAACACGCATTCAACTCCCCGTACGTCGTCTGACTGCCATCTTTTCAGCGGCGCTTTCGAAACATTTTTCGATGCCCTTCATTTTTTCCCTTCCATTTTGAACGCCCTCTTTGTTAATTTTTTCGAAGCGCACTCCTCCGATCCCGTTGGGTCGCTCCGCGCGACCCGCTTCTGCGGAATACGCCCGCCAGTGCCATTCAAGCAAAGGGCCGGAGAGGACGCGGTTTTTGCCCCTTTTCCGTACGAGCGTTTGCTCGAGTCTCTTACCCTTTTTGATTTTTCCGTTTCATAGTTTCGTCGAAAGGCGAGATTCGCAGTGAGCTCACTCGATTCGCTGCAGAATTGCAGCCATAAAAATATTTATAGTATTCCGAGTTACCTAATTGTTCGCAAGGAGGGACGTCGCCGATCTGGATTTTTAAAAAGAAAGCAGCTTTTGACCTGCCCCTTTCAAGGTGACGTAGAGAAGTATGCTTATGAATTGGACGTATCCCAGCGTCGCTTTGTCCTTCATGATAACTCGCTCGCGGGGGAAAACAGGCACGAACGCCATGCTAAATCAAAAGGAAATGCGGAGAATGCCACATAGGAAAGACATGTACGTATTCCCAGATTTTTCGTTTCGAATTTACCCAAACGTTGTTTGTTGAGTATAAAAATTTGCACGCTGGAAATTTATCCGAAAATTCAGTATAACACGTAAGTTTCATTGCTATATACGCTACTCGTCATATTTCATATTCTACGAATCTCATGCACCTCATGAGATTATTAAGAGACAGAAAGGTTTTATAAAGAACAGTAAACGATGCATTAATCGCCAATAGCCATCTCGAGCCATATTTTTAACAAGATTGCATTCGCAATTTGGTTTCGTTTATTTACACTGACTGAAAAAGGACTGTAGGGGAAATTAATTAAATTATGTTTTTGATCCTTGTCAGTGCATACAAATCTTTCAATTATATCCAATTTTAGATTACTAGGCAGCGCATGATAGTGGTAAATTTCCGATTCGGAAAGAGGAATTATGGTACTTTTTTTATGGTCGAATCCCATGTATCCCTCGTACTTTCTATATTTATCTGGAATTGGAAACAGCCATCATTTTCATACTCTGATACGTAAATTCTTTCATTATGACGTATATTTCTTATTGTGTCACTAGAATGCAAATTATTATATTATAAGAAAGAAACTTTGTTCAGATCTAGTGCACGTGACATCAGTTTAGGGAATATTAGAGAAGACTCCAAAGATAAATTGTTAACGATGAAATTCTACTTTGGAAATATCTCTTTTAAAAGTCACAACGAATATTTTTATCTTTGAAGAAACTTCGCGTCGCATGATGAAATTCAGCGCGAATCTATCGGAGCAAAAAAAAAAAACGTTCAAATCTTCTCTCGAGCGTATATTTTGGCAGTTTCAGTTATGAGACAATGCTCGCAGCAACTAAATATTTTATGTAAATGTCAGGAGCGTCCCGCCGAAAAAATCCAGTGCCTTTTTCACCCCAGAGATCGGGACGGATCTTTCCAAAACCCATTGAACCGTCGCGAGCGGGCACGAAGCGAGAAATTCACGCCGTTTCGTTTAATTCACGCCTCCATTATTTTAAAACATATCGTCCACAAACGGAAATAAAGTGAATCGCTCCCTCGACCTTAAAAATCTGAGAACTGTAACGAAGGCTGCGAGATGGACTTTCACAACGCCTCACTTGGTTCAGAAACTCGGATTGGCAAATAATGGAGAGGTCACTCGCGAAACGCCTGACCCTCAAAACTCGCAGAAATAGAAGACGGCAGAAACTCCCCTTTGTCTCGCGGGAGCCTTCTTTCTTGAAGTGCCACGTTGGCCACTGCGTTCCCCCCGCGAAAACAAAGAGGCATGTTTGTCCGACCAGAGGATGCTCAATGGCGCACTTTTCTTGCCCAAATGCCCCCCGAGTTCTTTCAGCCCTTTGCCTCCGAGTCTGCGAATATGCTCGGGCGATGATACGCTCGCTTATCACCCGAGTGCGATCCTCGGTGCAAAAACGTGTACGGAAAAGCGTCCTCAGTCCCATCTGGCATTCACGTCTGAAAAGTAACCGTCCGCTTCGATCATCTCGGCCGTGATTTCGCGGGATGAATCGGGAATGCAAAAAGGTTGCTCGCAGCTCCTGAAATTGTCCTCGACGGACTTTTCTCCTTCCTGTGTTACGGGTTTTTACGAAGCCTCCGGCACTTCCACGGACGTGTGCGCATTGATAATTTGTACGGCTCGCTAATTTTCGAGAACTATTCATCCAATATCAGCGCTCGGAATATACATGTGACAGAATCAAGAGAATTTTCAGAAATAAATTTTAACTGGTTAACAGAGGATGCAATTAAGTTTGTGCTAAAAGATGTACAAAGAGAACTGCAAAGGCGTAGGAAGCATTGAAAAGTTTCACGGGGTAGTTGATTAGGTGTTGGATTATTGAATGAAATGAATAATATTCATCCGGAAAAAGGTTATCTCGCAGAATTCTACCTCCCTTTGTAGAAATAGTAAAAGTATTCTTGAAGAAAGAAGCCGTTTTATAAATTTTAATGTAGTACTTAGAATGGAAAGCAAATCATAAATGAAAAAGGCAAGGACGGGTTTCTGCCAACGAGAAAATTTTTATTGATATGTATAATTTAAAGGAAGATCTACGAAAAGAGGAAGAGGAACGACTAATATGTTGTCTAGTGCAAAGGGTGAAAGAACATATGCAAAAATATAGGACAGAGACGTCCTGGTTGGAGGTTGATTTCTATCTTTGGACGGCATCACTGATGGTGGAGAAATAAAAATACTATCTCGTATATATTCATGAAAGACTTAAACGATTGTCCTGGCGTTGGATATTTCCCAACACGTAGTAAATATATCTACATCTGCATTGATGCCATGCTGACCATTTTACATTATAGGTGAAGCATCTCCTTTCCTATTCGTCATTTATTTTCTGTTGTTCCTGGACAGGTAACAGGCGGACGTTTGACCGAATGGAACCTATATTAACTTACCCTCTGGCTTCTAGTTTCAGAATAGAGTTGTAAGGTTGCACTTCCTAGGAGTTGTGACAATTGATGATATTTATATTATATTTTACATGAATTTGTTGCCTTAAGGATTGTATTTTTGAACGTAACTTGCATTACTTTGTGAGGAGTAATGATTGTTGGTGTGAGGAATTAGTGCTTCGTGTGACTTTGTTGGATCTGACAGGATTCGCGGATTTCTATACTTGGACTGGATATGTGCAGAAATTTTGCATATGCGACGTTGCCATTGAACAGTAGTATAGTATTGTTAAAAGTGCTTCGACAGCTTAGGTCATTTCGCACGTAGGCCCCCACCGGGAATCGAACCCAGGACCGCTTTCACTGAAGTCGAACGCGATGCCCACTTGGCTATCGGGAGCCCTCCACCGATCAGTGTCTACTTTTGACGAGTAACAATAGTAATAATGATATTAAATTAAATAACTCTTTACTCTTCTCTTGAATCCATATTACACAAGGGTGCATGAAAAAAGGATATCTTGTAGGGGAATGTGATTCTTTTGCATCGAAATCTGAATCGTGTTCTCAATTCATCCGCATGATATTTTATACTGTCATATTTCCTTGTATCAGTCATTTATAGGGTGACCAGGCATCACGATTTATGCGGGAACGTCCCGCTTCATAATTTTCTTTCCTGCTAGCTACATTTGTCCAGAAATTCCCAGTCTTCCCCGCTAGTTTGTAGTAAATCTGAGAAAAGTAGGAATATAGAGGTTTTAACTATCGGTGATGGTTTGGTAAGGCCGTCATCGTAGCCTGAAGTTTCTGCCACCTGTCTTCTCCTCACTATAAATGTAAAAGGTGCGGTGGTTTACCCTCCCTCCATTTTCCCATTCTGCCAAGTATCTCCTCGCACTACTTTAATTTCGATATTTAAAATTTTGTACTTAGTCACCCATAATGAAGCCGCAAGCAAAAATAGGTAGACAAAGCTAGGCAGTACGTCATTTCTTATGTAATGAGTGGAGGAGGAATAATCTCACTTAAGACCTACCCTGTGCGAAAAATTTGCTATGTAACACGGTTATTTATCGGTTCCCCTTTGCATTTCCCGGCTATCCAATATCTCGCACTCTTTTGTTTTGCCCGTTTCTGCCAATGAGGTCGGAACAGATGCCTTCGACATACGGCATGGAAGAAGTTACCACGAACAGCTGATTGAGCCTGCGGTTTTACTCGAGAGATTGTCCTTTGAAGTGACTTCAACCTGTGTTTCATCACCGGCATTCGAACTGTATTAAGTTCAGTAGTTAATTAGCAAGCCGCTATTGCGTTATATTAGAAGGGTAATTTAATTCTAATTTTAAAACTATTTTGAGTTTAATGTCTATCTCTCGTATCATAATCATAACACAGTATTCCAAAAGTTTGATCAGCAGTAATATAAGCCAAGCACTTGAAGTTAAAATGGCCGATCCACTCATATATATAAGAAGTTTGTTAAGTCTTTAATTCAGTCGGAGTTGCACATTCTATATAGTTGTTATGTTTCGTTAATATATTCCACATAGTAATTCCCTCGAAAGTACGATTATTTGTCTAATCAAGCTCTAAATAATTTTAACTTTGTTTGATACTGATTGTTGGAGTTAATCTCTCTGTTAAATTAAACTGCTTCTTTTGGAATATAATTGTTTTTGCTATGCTAAGCAAGGACAAACTACCTCACTCCTCATCTTTCCTTTTGTTATACCCCTCTCCTAACTTTTGGTAGCTTATGCCAGAGGGGATGAGGTTCCATCCGGCCTTCAGGATAAGTACTTTACTGAAAGCTCTTTTGCAATTAAGGAAAGGTTCCGCCAACTCTGCGAAGATATAACACAATATTCCAAAAGTTGGAATCAGCCGTAGTATAAGCCAAGCACTGAAGTTAAAATGGCCCATCTGCTCGTATTGAGATTTATCGTTGAATAAGTCCACATTCTCATATTTTGTAAAAAATATTCAATTGCATCCACGTTTAATTCGAGGGAAAGGAAAGATTTTGCGTCGAAATAAGTTAGGCAAACATTTTGAAGCACGCGCAACTCCACTCTTCCGTTTTCTTTTCATTGTAAAGTTTCAGGCACTTCAGTCGGTTTTTGACCCGGAAACCTTTTCTCTTCGAATTTATAAGTTACATAAAGCGTTTGGGGGGGTCATTCGCAGAGACCGTCGGGGAAATTATGTCCTAAGTTTTCCACTTCTCGTTTCATTTGAGTTCTTCCCCTCTTGGCGAGAGTTATCCGCACCTGCTCTCCACGAAATCCCTATCTTATTGCAATTGAAACGGCTTCAAATGGACGCCATTTTCTCTCAGATAATAAAGAGATTGTATATCAAACGCTTGTATGCGAATGAATCCGAACTCAACTCTCTTTTTGTTTTGAAAGGCACACACCCATATTTAGCACGTTTTCCTGACGTACGCTTCGCATTTAATGTTATTTTTCCTCATGCCTCATGCCACATTCCTGATGCCTCATGCGAATAAAGTTGTGAAGTAAACCATAATGCTCCTTTCAGAGAATTTTAAGTGTAATAGTGTGCCTGGTGAATAAAGATATTTGTTGACGACGAATTTCGAAACTTGTTCTTCGCCCATTTCAATCTCGAGCATCAACTCGCTTGAATAAATAACGAAGTCTTCCGAAACGTACTAGTACAAATATGATACGGAAAGTACTATGCCTGTCACTAATATTCTTTTCATACCCGTACAATGTTTTAATTTACACGTGCCAGTATAACGAAGTACTATGGCTGTCACTGATATTCTTTCCGTATGCCTCCAATATTTTAATTTAAATGTGTTAATTTAGGGGTCTTCACATGCACACGACTTTTTCTCACCTTTTTCAGGTGAGCTCTTGCACCCCTCGTGGGTTCAACAGGATTTTTCCTACTTATAAATTGATTTGGAACATACTTTTCAGTGGAATGCATCCATTTAGAAACACGGGAAGTGCATGTAACTTAATCTCGATGGGGACACTGATTCCGCATTAATAATCCCGCATTAATAATACATTATGCTAGTTGCTCAGTGGACAAAGTATAGTAAAGAAGAGCTAATTTTACAATTAGTTTCCCGGTGGGAATTTGGTTTGCTGTAACATCGTATTACCCACTCGACCTGGTCTTCATGTCTTCTATAACAAGTCCTTCCCACACCTCACTGCGCGTAGGAGTGGCGTAAGATTTCACGAGACACCTCCTATGTGATATGATTTACCTTAATAACTTCTAACTATGAATGTAAACGGTATACCTGGTCATTTTAGGTCATATTACTCTCACTTTCGAATTTAATCTTTATTTTTTTGGATTTCTAAAGTACCATTAATTTACTGTTGAGCTACCATTTTAATTTAATGGCTAGTTTCAAAAAACCTCAAGGCATGATTTTTGGAATATTTTTGAGAGGACAAAGTACTACTATTAAAAATCATTTTCATCTAAATTACGTGAAGGGCTGGTTTATGCCTTCGTAAATTAGAATATTACAGGGCATCTGTACGGTATTATTTTTTTCTTCTTCCCCCTCAAAGAGTTTCAGACTGGAGTCCTTATCTTTTCTTTAGCGACCTGCTCATCTGAAAATATCACCACTCTTTCGGAGTGTGATTTTTTATTACTATAAATTTTTAGTATTAATCGATCGAATTCAGTATGAAGCATCCGTAATTATTTACATTTCCAATCCACCACGAATGATTCTCTCTAATCAACCAATACATTCTTCATTCGCCCCAAATGATATGTTTTCTAAAGGTATCAACTTGTGATCGCGCTTTTCTATAACTTCTGCTGCTCCTAACAATCAAGTTGGTTGTATTTATTAGCATTATATATATATATATTTAATTTAATAATCCAAACTTATTGTTTATTAAATGTTATTACGAATATGTATTTTTTACTCCCTCATTACAAGGATCGTAATCGAGTATACAGGAGAGAAGACCGATAGGCCACTGATCAGCGAAAATATATATTCTAAAAATTCTGAAATCCTAATTGTAGACTTCAGCTTAATAGTCTCTAAATTATCATGTTATAGGCCTCCGTTATCACGAATATTTTTGAGTTAATGTACTAATATTTTTATTTGTAGGTTGTGAGTTACGGAATACCCTATTTTTCTCTTAATTTTCTATTTAACTCTTAATCGAAATACTCATTTCTAATAAGGTTTTTATCCGATTATTTAAACGAAACATAAATCAAATCTGTTAGTAATAATAATAAATAAATCTCCAAGTATCTGAAGATTGAGACCTAACCTTGACTTACAAGTTTGAAACACTAAGTTAAAATTTTAAATTATATCCCTCCCAGATAGGAATAATGTAACATCTATATCACGAGGAACAGAATAGATATTGGCTTTTGTGAACCATTTACTCGCATCCAATCTCACGTAATTTTGCTACTTGATATATCGGAAAATTCCCTCCGGAAAATACCCTGAGTACCTAAATGTGTCGTGGGAAATAAAACTATCGACATTAAGACGAAAAACCTTTTTAAACGACCAGACATACCCCTCACTTTTTTTAACGAACACGTTTTCGCACTCCGAAGCTTCCCGATTCCGCATAATTTCGCCGGCAGCGGAAGACGGGCCGGGAGACCGCGCCCTCGACGTCCGCCCGCCGAAAGATAACCGGCAAAACGACCGCGATATAACTCATATAAGCGGTCACTCGCAAAGGAAATCCCACACCTCCAGAAATAACACGGTCGCGAAGGGAGAAGAGACCAAATTCGGGACCATCGATCCGTCTGCAGTTTACGTCACTCTCTGCATCAGAAATGCAAAGTGGCCTAAGCCCGATCTCTATTACAGTGAGTGTAGGAAACGCCTACGCGTGTCTCGATTCGCCGCTGTTTTTTATTCATTTCGGTTCACAAAAGCCGGGAGAAAATGTGCGGGGTGTTAGAGCGAGAGGAGGAAAACTATTCATCCAATACCCTCCCTCCACGAGTTCACTCTAAGCAATGCGCATACGTACTTTCCCGTTTAAAAATGAAGGGTGAAAAAAATGCGGAAATAAAAGGAAGGGATGGGGAGTGGATGGGGAGGGAGTGTAGTAATATATTATAAAGCGAAGAACGCAAATGCTTTCCCTGTGGTCCAATTAATTAGGAAAATAGCGGAGTCCAATTAAGTTAATTCCACTCTTCCGACCCAATCCCAGAGTTCAAAATATCCTTCCCCCGCCCCCCACTGCTCCTGCAACTCGTTTCCTCAGCATCCCTCCCTCTCTCCTATTATCAATTTCCATTAGCACGAACTATTTACCAACGTGACGGAAGAGAGAGAGATATCTCTTACGATCCGGACTCCTCGTTCCCGAGATCTCTGTAACGTCCTCTTGTTACTCGCCTTCATCATTCTTGTCTATCTCCTCATTTCTCCCAGTGATTCGCTCCCACGAGTTTCAGTACGGATATTTCCTAGATGAGAAATCCATTCAGAGTTTCACGGATAAAAGCTCGCATGCAGTATTGATTCAGATCGATGAGGATAAATTCCGTCTAATACACGTGAGGGTTGGTGATTACACGCTCTGATGTATATAAAATCTTTACTAAAGATCAGGTTATGGTAAATTTTAAACATTACACGGATGCGTTGTTGAGTACACATTGATTTTACGCGAAGCATTGCATGGACTTTCAACTGTGAGGGTTTTAACATTTTCTATGTTATCCTATCCTACTTTAACATCGCGTCTCATGATGCTATCATGTACTTCCTATCCAAATATACTATTCTTTACCATTATCCTATCTCATTACAGTATTTTATTCTATGATTATGTTGGTTTTAGTGTTTTCTTTCCTATAAATTATGAATTTTGCGTCATTTTTGGTTGAGGTTTTTCTTCTGAATTTTGCTGTTCTTAAAATTATTTTTCTATTTTTTTTGTATTTTAACCTTTTCTGTGTTTTGTATTTTGAAAATTTGTTTTCGTATTTTAACTGCCTCTTATGTGGTGTTTTCCCACAAAGCGTTTTTTCTTCGTTAAAGCTGCCAATGTTTCTTCCCACATTGTACTACTTCGTCTTTTTTATCAGTCTCTGCAAATATTAGAACAGTAACAGTAGACGTAACAGTTAACAGTGACAATAGATGTTGGCAGGAAGTGAGGCCCAAGATGGTATTACCTCACCAATTAGGGGTCCATTTATCTATCTATCCTGTTATGACCGACTGAAGTTTTATTAAGCTATGGAGGAGAGTGTGATGGTTCTTTTACGTATAAAATGAAGATGTTCTCATATAGGTATATAGTATTTATTCATTGGTATTAACGTATACATCAGAGGTTTGCAATTCGTTGTCGGGTATCTGCCACCCTAAGCGTCATCCAATACTCTCTTTTTGGAGTCTCTCATCCTCAGGTTATTTTTGGTACTAAGTTCCACTTATTCCCACTCTCCTTCAGTATATTTGTTGCTCTCTTCACATCCGTAGCGAGTTGAAAATGTCCAGTTTACTGCGGTTATAGGTTTTTCTAGCCGCATAGACTTTCCAGATTAATTAATTTAAATTTTGTTTATTTATTTTTACGATTGGACTACAGATAGGCTCCAGGCCAGGAGGTAGTCATCTTTTCAGGGGGAAAAGGAAATCGCGTCTTTATTTATCAGATAAGTGCTTCTGTCAACACTCTACCCCAGGGAGGGCGGAACTTTTGTGGCGAGACTACCATCTTTGATGAATATAAAGGACCTGAGCGCCAATGTGGTGCCAAGCCATAGAGTGAGGTGCTGATAGTATCTACGTTGTTATGGCAACGATTGGATTAAGATATTGCAGTTGGCATAATCAACAATTAACAATCATTACTAATGAACAGAATCATTATTTATTTACTTTAGGGCTTCATTTTTTAAGTGAAGAATACATAAATATTACAGTGCCGTTAGAGTTCCGTGTGCCAGAAAGAACTTCTCGCGTGAACTCGTACTTAAGGTTCGCCACCCCTTTTCCATACCCTTGACTGGTTTTTTTCTCTTGTTATGATTGTGAGTATTCAGCGTTCCATGCTTCTTCGCGTTGTCTTTCTTTACTGTATTTTTCAGACGTATAAAGCCTAAGTTTCGCTTCTACGAGTCAAACCTGGTAGAAGGAAACTCACATAACAATTTTCTTTCCGTGTAAATAAGAAAATAGGAATTAATGGTTTCAACAGTCATATGTTATTCCTTATTGCGTTCGTCTCAAACGGAAAAAACAACAGTGTACACTTCATGACTCGCACCTTATTTTAGCATAATCTGGCGATTGCCTACAATCAGTAGTTCTACATCTTCAAGTAGTTTCGATTTGAGGTATTCATACTGTTTTGTAAAATTTAAGTATTGGCGATATCTTGGTAATTGCTCCTTCAGGTACGCGCTTACTGGCAGAAACCGACTCAGCTGTTTCTTCACACAGCGGTGGGTATTCTTAAATTTAATATGAAAATTATTATATTTTTGAACTATTTGAATTCCCAGTTAATGATAATAATGTCCATATAACGAAAGGTCGGTATCATAGGTTACACTTCTTTAAGTCTTCATCAGAAAATGCTGTTTAAATTTCGCAAAATGCTATTGCTTTTCAATCAATATCCGTTTCGTTTCCAAATACCCCATTTCTATACTTATTTCCTTGTCATGCACCACATAATTTATAATAAACTCCTACTTCAAAAAGTGTAACAGATGTATACTTTGAAATATTCCTATCAGGCTCTTGATGGAAAAAGAAAAATCCTTGCCAGTTATAGCATAACTAATCAAATATCATGAGAGCGGAATCTATGCATGTGTGAACGGAGAACTGAATTTTAGAAAACATTTTTTCTATCGTGAGAGATAATTATCAAGCGAAAGTGTGAGATATTTGATGAATTGTTCAGTGATTCGCCTTTAAAGTGCGATTTCAGTTAATATCTGTGAGTGTGAAAGCAGTTGGGTCGAAAGAAAAAATTGCTGGTGCGCGGAAGAATTTTTAGGGAGAAATATATTAACGTCCCTTACGTACGCTGATGCTAATTATCATAATTCTGAAAAAGCGAAATGCTTAAGAGAAAATTTGAAAAATTATGAGGATTTATGGCTCGTTTCCTACTATACAGGCTGCACTAAACAGATATAATCTTTCATTTACTTTGATTCATTCAACTGTACTCGTATTTTCATTTTCATTTTCGTTTATATAGATTTTGAGTAATGGCTTCCATTTCTCTGACTTTAGGTAGCTCCAAGTATTCCATGCGAATAATATATAGCACGTCAAGGATAGGAGAATTATAAAAATAACCCCCGAAGACCTTCATGTAGTTAGATTAACGAATGAGTTTTCTGTTCAGAATCCACACGGTGGTAAAATGGCACTGTGACGTAGAAATATACTCCAAAGTCTACTCTTCACGTAGGTAATGTTTAATTTCCAGTACAACTAATAGTATAGAGATCCTCTCCGTGCATATTACCTCACCACGGAGATACCACGCGGTTCATTCCCAATAGGAGTTCCATGGCACAACGATGTGCCACTAGCAAGCTCTCTAGTGGTTCACAAATATCCGAAGGTTGCACTAATTTCCCATTATATATAATTTATATATTGCGAGATATTATGTTTTTACTACGAGTTTATAATAAAAGTAATAAAATCCTTCATCTTGCATTTGAGGTGGTTTCTAAATTTCCAATTCGAATCATATTAAAGGAAACGTTTGCTCCAAACCACACATTTGCCGTCAAGTTCGAAGAAACTATAATCGTTAATAGGAAAGTCGACTTCATATGTTTCCTGAGACAGTATAACTGTAGTCTCTTCACTTATGATAGCTATGTAGAGCTAGGCATACTAATCTCGGAATAAAGCCCGAATGCTGTTCCTTTACATATGATTAATTCAATATTAAATGCCTGATTATGCCTATGTACTATTTTAAATGTTCCACCGATGTAAAGGGAATCCCGATTTTCCATGGCTTGGCACGGCCTATCTTATGGATTTCGTTTTTTTCAGTACTTGGCAAAAATAACAGTTGAATGCCAGTTTGAATCTGTCTTTGGAGTCCTCGTAGACTGAGTCACAAGAAGTGACTTGAACATTCCCCTCCGGGGGAGACCTTCAAACATGAAACTCCTCCGCATGCCAGAAGGTGTCATAAGTGACAAGTAATCCGACAAGCGAAAAATGCGCCGTTTTCACAACCAACCTCTACACGCACGAGCTAAGTACAGAGCGTGGGTTTTATTAATGCCAAAGTGATGGTGGATGCGGGATTGCGAGAGAGAATAGGTCTCGGTTCGACGAATAGGCGAGCCTTAGGTAAATAGATAGAAAAAGCTGCTTTTATGAGTGTATAAATCCGATGTACAACAGGGTTTCCCATATTTTCTTCATACCCGCTAAATATAAATTAACTATCAGTAGAATAATTATTTGAATGAACAATTACATAGCGTAATTTCGTTGAGCATATTTGGAATATAATATTGAAATGAACATAAATCGAATTTTTCGCAAAGCCAAATTTATTATCTTGTATTAGTTTTATTCATTTAATTATTACTCTTATTATCGATAATTTAATTTTCAGCGAATGAGTTTTCTCCTACAGTAATAGAGAAAGAATTAATGTTGGCTAGAGAATAGTTTGACGAGGCAGAGCCATCTAGAAAGACCATTTTAAATTCTTTGGTTTCAGAAATTTAAAATAACAGAAAGGATTTGACAGTGGGCACAAATGAAATTTTTAACGTGTTTCTCTTCGTTTCTGAGCAGATTCCGTAGCCAGAGCAAAAGTTATATAAATGTATGAAGGATATAATGGATTTCCTTGGTACAACCATCCTGGTATGCTTCTCAAGACGTAGTAATTCAAATGGACCTATTCCTTACCCATTAAGCAATGGGAAATCTATAGAAAGAAAAATATCCTAAAATCATATTTTAAAGGCATAGATGGAGTATTCCACAATGTTAGGAATAAAAGGTAAATCTATTCTGGGTTCATTACTTTATTTTGAACAGTGTTGGAATGTTGTGCCAGATTTTATGCCCTTTGTATTGCTTGGTTTTATCCGTAAACTTGCTGACTTGTGGTTCTCCTCAAGCAATCATCACAAAAGTATCTCTATTAGAGCTTATCAGTGAGAGAACAATAAGAATTCAAGTTCCAAGGGAATAACGAGCAATCTCAGGGAAGATATAAGGAAGGAAATATTGGAAGGCTTCCGAATGAAAATTCTAATTTATTACTTTATTCTCAATAATTCAATTTCTCAATAATTATTATCAGATGAATATTTATACCACTGTTATCTCTTAGTGAAATCAATCCATTTTTAGTTAGGTACTATTCCTATAGAGGAGGCAAAGATAAATTTCTGCAAGTTTGCTGAGGATAATGAAAATTCGCATGACTTAATATGACTTTCATTATTAATCAAACCATGCATGCAGAAGTGTGGAATACACTGTACCATTGTGGCCCCTCTCTGCCTTGCTATTTGATAAATAATTGGGCGTATTTTTAGGGACATACCGTGTGCCATAGATGTAGCGGAGCAACTTTTCCCGCAGTAATCACCTACAACGTGAAGAACTTGGTTTCAAAGATGGAATGTTTTTTTTTTTCTAAATGAGAACTCACTTGGTAAACGCAATCTCTTTTCTAAAACAATAAAAAGTTCTGGTTGGGTATATTCTGTCAGGTTCTAACCTCCTGGTTAAAGTGATACACTCCAAAAATGATACACAGAGGAGAGACAGAAGAGGGAGAAATGCAAGATAATTAAGAGGAATGAGTTTCTTAATAAGAGGTAGTAAAAATTATATAAATCTCAGGCAAATTCAACCTAATTTACCCCTAAACCTATGTAATAAACCTTCGTAATATCACTCATTATAGGATTGCATCTAGAATATCTATAATAAATAGATTTGAATAATTGTCTTCTGGAGAGTATGTAGGAAAAAGTATTGTTTCATTTTAATTTAGAATTATATTTTTACTCTGACAAACAATTGTGAGAATGGGCCATTCGTGCTACATCCTGATGTTGTAATGTTGCATTCTCGCTGGTGTATTTCGTAACATATCTTTTCGTCTCAACTTGTTATTGCATTCTACATGCATCTGTTTCTCTTACGCAGGTCATAATTGGGACCACTCCTATAAACCTAAATTAAAAATTTGAATTCTAATTGATTTTCTCTTGATCTTATGAGAATTGGATTGTGGAATTCTGATTCTAATTGTCCAGAAGCCATTCTTTCCACTCGTATTTCAATTCTTTAGGGCCTTCGGATAGCCATATAGGTATCGCGTTCGATGAAAGCGGTCCCGGGTTCGATTCCCGGTGGGGGCTCACATGCGAAATGGCTTTAGCTTTCGAAGCACTTTTAAAATTACTACTACTAGTTCAATTCTTTAACTTCTGCCTAATGGCCTACGATTCCTATACAATCGCTTATTTCTCGATCTTACGAAGTTGCTTTAATATAACGGAAGCCAAACACAGGTGCTCTACTATCGCCTCTACCGATGAATTCAATGAATATGAACCGAAAAAGTTGCCAATAGCAACAACCAAGTTTTCATAGACCAATATAAACCAATGAAGATACTAAAAGATACAACTACATCTACATACGTACTCCGAAATCCTCCTTTCGGCGTGAGGCAGAGGTGGATAAGGAACCACGAGGAACCTATAGAAATACCAATATGTACGAATGAAAAATTTCAAGATGGTAACTCTTTAGCATCCGATTAGTGTTTCAGGGAAGTGAGGAAGGAATGAATAGGTGAAAACGAAATAAAAAACACTTCAAAATAATTTTCACGTCAGTTACAAACATAGTAGGTGGTGGAACGAGGACCCATACCTCACGCTGTTACAACACGGTAATGACAGTATACAACTAAATACAACATATAAATCTGGACATCTAAGGCTCATAACAAATTCTGTACGAGTTAAACCTCATCCACCATTAGCTTTGGAAAGGCAATGAGGCTTACTTGGTAATACGAGGGATGAGGTAGTTTTCTCTTGTTTTCCTTACTAAGTCAGAATTATAAGTTAAATAAATGTGCGAAGGCGTGACTTTGTGGAAAGCCATATGAATTAGCTAAAAAAACTGTTTTCCACAAGATCTATTAATACGACCGGTTTCACTTCCGTGGAAGCATCGTCACATAACAACAAAAATTATTCGGTGGTTCGATAGGACTGGGTTAGTAAGACTGCAGAAAGGGCAAGTTTAAACAACGGATATTCGGAGCCTGGGATTTCGTCGGAGTAGGATGAAGCTTTCCTCTCCGGTGAAACCCTTCCAGAACCCGCAACACATTCACTCGCGTCAACCCTCTTTCTCTTTCCCTCTTTTTCTCACAGCCACACTACTCGCACCCTCTCCATCTGCCGCCAAATCGGACATCCATCTCTCTTGACTGTGTATTTCTCCCCCTCTCCCTGCCTTTCTCTCTTTCCGTCTTTCTCTTCCACTTCTGTGTCTCTCACCTAAAACCGCTCCTGCTCGACCTGTCCGCTAGAGAGAGAGGAAGAGAGTAATACAAATTGCCAATTTGGAAATGGAAAGTTAAGCCCGATTGTGTGAGAGGAGGTGTGAGGAGTTTTGGGGGAATTACGGAGAGGGTGAGGTTTGTTAGGAAGAAGTGCCTCTCGTGAGCGGCGTCCTACGAGGAAAATTAGGAGAACCAGGCTGTCGCGTTGTGATTCATTTACATTTTTTATAGTGTAGGTAAATGCATATTTCATCTACAGTATACGTGAGATTTTCTCGTGAAGTATTTCGCGTATATATATAACTATCTTTCCCTTTGAGTTATGAATGAGTTATATTAAAATTACGGAACGCATCTATAAGTACCACCGAAGCTAATGGTACTTGCACACTACACGGATATCAGTTAGGAAGAATCCACACTCGGAAAGAAGTTTCTGACGGGGGTTAAGGTTGATGTTGCGTTCCTCTCATATGTTGGACAAGGCTCAATTTACTTTATCATTATTCTCTCCAAATCCATCTTGTCCTTCCATAGGCTAGAGAGAGACGTTTTCAAGTGCTGGAAGTTTTTGTAAGACTTGTAAAGTTTTTAAATTCCCTCCAGATCGCTAGTTGTCAATTTTGGAACACCCTACCGGAATGCATCAAACATTCTAGCTCGGTGCGAGTATTTAAAGAAAAATTATTTTATCATGTTTTAAATGCAAATGTTTAAAAAAACTAGTTTTGTACATCTCTCTTGTGTTTATTTCTCCTTCTGTATTTTATATCGATGTCTAAAGCTGCTGAGCACTTTTTGTATTGTTTTTATTATGTATCATCTTTGTATTTTTTGTATTTTTTCTGTTCCATGGGAAGATCCCAGACCAAATAAAAAATTATTGGATAACATCAGCCTTCACTTCGTAGAACCTTCTAATATTATTCATGGCGAAATAAAAATTGGAACAAAATATTCAAATTCCAATTTTTATTCGTTCTGTGGAAACCGGATTATTTTGTTCCGATTTTTATTTCGCCATGAATAATAAAAAATTATTATTATTATTCTTAAATTTAGTCTCAATACTATGACGTGGCGTAAGAGTAAATTCCAATGACAACTACTACTTTTGTCTATTAAATTTATGTTCACGGTTGAGGATGCGGAGCAAGAGAAATTACTCTTTTAAGGCGCAAGAAGGGAGACCAATCAAAGATTAGGTGATTAAAGCGTCTTATTTCTAAACTCGGAGACGCTCATTATCCATGAGAAATCAATATCTTTTAACCCTACGTTCCTACTCGTAACATCTTGCTTTTATTATTTCTTTAGTATTTTCTTTTAGTGGTGAATTTTAATTTGCTCTTTTTAACCGCTTTCCAATGGACTCCCGAACTCGAATCGGACCCTAGCAATATTATTTAACTCCTGGGGTCGATATCGTTGTAGTAAAAGTATTGTATCACATGTAGCAACACAGTCAAGTGACTGAATTCTGAAGGAATTTAAGGAAGAGAGTGAGCGTCTCGGAGTTAACTGATACGTCCAATAATTCAACTCCCAATCAGAGATGAGCAGATTTAATCAAATTATCTTTGATTGATGCCTCCCTGCGCCCTAAAAGGTGTAACATTTCTTGCTCTGTCTTCTCAGCGGTGAAGATATATTTAATAGACTAGATATTAATGACCTCTGCAAAAATGTGTCTTTTTATGCCACGGTCTCATTTGAGCTGCTCAAGTCGTACATAATAGTTGTTCTTATAATGCAAATTAACTACAGTTGCACAAGTTGGAATGTTCGTAATGGTACGTTAAATGTCGTACTTTGCGATTTTATGGAGGAATACTTAAAATTTCTGTGCAAGCCACTAATCGATCTGTTTACTTTGAGGTTTCATTTTGCCTGTAGTTGTGTATTTTTCTTATAAACCAGAAAATAAAAAAGGTAACAGTCCGCGCACGAGTTGCCGAATTCGGTGTACCACATTTGATGGATCAAGTTAGCAATGAGATAGCACACGTATACTACGAACTGTCATTTTCATTGTTTCAATCTCTCTCTTGTAACTTGAAGATCGCTGCATTATAGCCTCTAAAATTACTTTCGAGAGCACCTTAGAAACGCGCTGTTCAACATCTTCATAAGGTACTTGCCCCTTTGTTTTTGGTAGGAACACCAAAATGTTGATGATGTTCTTACATTTAAAGGAACCTCAAGTTCTACCACTACACTACTACTACTGAGGTACATACCAACCGGCCTTCTGGCTGAACACTACAGACAAACTTGATAACATATGTGCAACTCACATTCTTTGTGAAATATGTCCGTGCCAATTCATAAATAATTTTATTTAGTATCAGTTATCGGCTAAGTTAACGTACGTCATGGATATTGCGGGTATCAATGAAAATTACAATTATTCTAATGAATGAATACTAATTTACTTACTGTTGTTGCATTCACAAGTTTTGGTAGCAGATATCACTTAGAAGCCCTTTTCAGGTATACGAGTATGGGCTCGTGTGGGCTCGTATGGGTCGGTTTGTTATGGCTGATTAGATTTAAGTGTAAATAGTTCTATCTCTCATGTGTAGTAACTTTTAGAATGCTAATTGAAATTTACGAAGTGAAATAGGAAAAAAAGGAGAAAGATGCGAATCTACAAGTAGCACATTATTCGTTCTTTTAGTAATCTTGTCAATGACTGTAGCCGAGCACAAACGGAAGTTGCCGTACTCGGAACGCGGTTACATTATTCATTCTTCGGCATCTGGAGAACGTCCGTTACTTGTCGGATTAACGCGCTAATCGTCGTAGGGATCTTTTAAGCTCTAAATAATCGATAAGATTGGGGAATAGTTGGTGGGTCGTTTTCCCTTTCCAGGGGAGTAATAGAAGAGGTTAGCTGATAAGAATGCATTATTTTTCTGGGGAAAATCAGGAGCAATAGCAGAATTTTCACCTCCGTCCAATATAAATGTTATTGATCTTCTGTAACGGATGAACGGAGACATGCAAGTTAAATGAAGAAAGGTTTTGCTTAAAAGGACTTTTAGAAAGGTAAACTCGACTCTAAAGGAAGAAAGGTTTTCTAATAAAGAAATGTAGTAGTTGGCGGTTGAATTTTTTCATTCATTTATTTAGATTGGTAATAACCGTGGATACGGAAGGCTGTTTTAGCAGTTTTGCGGATTTAAGCGTGCTTGTGTAAGATAATGTACAATCTGGAATATAGACATAAGGGAGCCTTCTACGATCCTTTGACCGTAGTCATACAATGCGCTGTTACCACGAATAACTGTGCAAAGCAGTGGAAGGGATGAACATAGAATTTCCTCTCCGCCTCAATCTTATGCACCACGCAATACACTTGCGATTATTGTGGGAGAAACAGTATCTCGGTAGGTATTCGAATCGGGGTTTATGTATATCGATTATATGTATATACTAAAATTTAGCATAATTTGTGTATTCATTGAATACTCAGCCCAATAAAGAAAGGTAAGGAAGATACTGTCCGCAAAACCGGCTTGTTGTCTTCCTTTCTCATGCTGTAATGCTAAGGAAAAATACAGACGTTTTAAATATATTTGAGTGTTGTTTCGTAAAGTAACACCACACATTGAACGTCGCCTCGATTGAAAATAATATATGTATATAAAGCAAATGTCTGTCCGTCCGTCTGACCGTCCCGCTATTTATCTCAGAAACGGCTTGACTTAGAGATCTGAAACAAACTGCATTGTGTATATACGATGCTGAAACCCCCTGGAAAACTATTATCATCTCTGTAAAGGTCTGGGTTCGAACTCAGGAACCAATAATACGTTTCCATAAGAGATATACGTAAATTACGTTTTCATGACTTGCAGAGGTCGTTTCTTTTACAAAATTAAATTAGAAACAATCGTCCTACGAGACTGAGACGTGTCACAAGAAAGCTAAATGATCATAGAATCTTATTTCAGTCCTGATAAATTCATATAAATTCAAAATTTCGAGAACTTTCATACACAGACAATACGTATTTTTTTGGGAAATAAACAACCCGTCCCTACGAAATCAAGAGAAATGCCAAAAGAAAGGAAAATGATTTTGATAAAACTCACGGAAATTTCGTAAAATATTTGGGATATAAACAACCCATCCCTTTGACGACTAAGGCCGCTGTTGAATGTTGGTTTCATGAATTATCCGATATATGTGCACGGGAATAATCAGTTCATATAATTTTCTATAGTACATTAATATCCTGATCGTCGATAATTTTAGAGCAATGGTTCTTTTTTTTACTTTTAAACAGTGGGCTTGTGGTATCATTAGGTCGCACGTAGTAATTCCACTGGTACAACGAGAGTCCTAAGTTATTTATACAAAGAGATTCACCGATCATTTTTTCAACTTATACTGTTATATAATTAAGACATTTTATTTTACGTATTATTTGTTAAATATTATTTTGCAAGAATTAAATACAAGTATTCTAGTAACTGAGGTAACGAATTATAAATATTTGAGCTTAGCTCCAAAGCGGGCCGTGGTTCATATCTTGATGTTGAAATGGACACCATGATAGAAAAACTTGCTGGACCAGACCTGACTAGTTTTTCTACCATTAATGGACAGTATAAAAAAAGATAAGAGAATCCTTTGGTTTTGCTTTAGTCGCGTGTGAAGTGATTACATCCGTACATTCATGAAGATCATAGAACCTTGTTGTTACCTTGTTTACAAAAATATTCGTTGGGAATCAAATCTTAGTTGCAGATGTAAATACGACGTATGTAAGTAGCCATTACTGTTAGTCTTTACACTTCGCGCGTATCCGCTGCTGCTGTATCGTTAGATTTAGTATAATTATTATCAAATCAGTATACATTGAGCTCGACATCTAATGGTTTTTGGGAAAGAAAGGGAAAAAGTACATCTTATCGGAGTGAAAAAATACGATGCCAAATAAGATCCTTATGTTTGAAGATGTGCCTACTTTGGAGTAATATGCGGAACAACCTTGTCAGTAGAAAAGATGTAGGTTACAGCGAATTTATTCGTACAGGATTTGTTTGAAATTATTGCATGAATTATTCTTTATTTGTTACATTCAAATGTCAAGAAGACATTCGATTTTTCGTACGAGTGGAAATTAAATGCTCAAATTTGTAAATCTGAACGGATGTTCTGGTTCTTTTATTATATGGAACCATTCAATTTTTTATCATAACATGGATAGCTATTCTGGAAAAAAATCTTGATAATGCGCGTTTACGTCGGCGCTTGTGTACATAAGAAAAATTGAATTTTGAGTAATTTACTCTCTCACTCTCTTAAGTTCTTCTTTATCGTTAACGTTTGATCGCATTTAGAGGACTTTCATTTATGTTAAATGGTAAGCTCGTTCAGTGTCCTAAATACTTCATTTTCTTTCCAAATATCATATAGAGCCCATTGTTGAAATAAAAACACACATGAACGTTCGTGTGTTTTCGTGTGTCCCATCCCACTGGTTCCTTAAATTAATTTTACTCTTTCATTCAGGTGAATAGTTCTAGGCAATTCTTCGTTATACTTGCAGTGAATCAAAAATTTAAACTTTAGGAATCGTTTTCCACGAAAGCGGACATGCGAGCATGAGAATGGCCAGAATGAGAAAGAAAAAAGAAGACCGCCTTCGCATCGGAGTGTTTCCTCTCAGTAGCTCATCTCTTCCCCGTCCGTATTCCAGGAATTCCCAGGGCATAACCGCTCGGACTGTACGTAGGAGGGGTATAAGAGTGGGAAATAATAAAACGAGGAAGATACATTTTTTCGAGAGTCATCGATTGAGAAGAAAGGTTATCCAGAGGAGAACGTTACCTCGGATGCAATATCGCGAAATCTCGAAGTAAAGGGGCTTTCTGAAATGTTAGCCCCAACTTGCGTGTCTATTCTTTCTTGGAATTGCATTTCAATTTTTTTTTTCCTTTTGTAGTAGCTTACCATCATCAGTATGAAACCGGCGTCAGCATAGAATCAATTCGCCTTATCGAAACAGTCTCTCAGTTTCAATGCGAATTTTTATGAATCTGGAATTGAAATAATAGCAGTAATAATGATATCAGTATGCCACATTCGCTCTTTAGGAGTGAATAATGATGTTTTAAAACCCATTCACATTCGAAAAATTTTAATATGAATCACATAAAACAAGAAAGATACCATTTTGAGACATCTCAAAGGGGGTGTTTTTCATGACAGGTATAGCTTCACGAGAAAAGAACAAAAAATTATAGGATGAAAGAAGATAAGCTGTCATGCATGACTCCATAAACGCTCGTATTCCGTACTAATTTTAAAAAGGAAATCATCGGAATGACCGAAGTATAGGAAATGGATATATAGAATATTCTTATTCGATCAGTAACATTTGCATTCCATTTTCAGATTGCAGAGCATCTTATCTTCATCAAGAGAATTAAACTCAACGAGGATAAACAGCCGAGGTGTCCAAATGCCACATCCATAGGTAAGGAAAATTTTTCAAGTTTCTTCGCCATACGTTTGCCCTTATTATTTTCATTTCTCAGTTATTTGGTTTGAAACAATTGCGGCAACTGTTTTCCTCTTCTCTCTCTTTTGGTTCCTACGGAGATCAATACCAATCGTAGAGTTGTAAAAATTTTAAAAGAATACGGAAAGGATATTCTTGAGAAATTACGGTTCATTGGGGTAGGTAATCTAGTCCCACCTCTTCGCTGAAAAATGATTTTATATTGTAAATAGAAACTCGTTATTTTCATCAGACGTGGAAAATATGTCTGCGTTTACTCAGACTTGTCCGTAACGGTCTTCTCTATCGATATCTTTCGTTGGAATTCGGTTACCTGCTTCTGTCTTTTTGTTTATCATTCTCTCCTACTATAAAGTTCGAAATAAATGTATGTATTATACCTAAATAAGTTTCTGAGGTAACACTGTTTCAGCAGAATTTGTCAATATGATATGTATCATCTTGTAACCTAAATATGCGATTTGTTCAAAATTGATAGATAATTTTTATTCAGTCTGAGCTTTTAGTTGTTTTGGTGACTGTTTTGAATTTCTTATGTCTTTGATATTTCACAGGTTTCCGTAACCTCGGGTAACTCAAATAGCAGTAAATATTATTTTCAGTTTTTTTCTTTTTTTACGAGAAAAATTGAAACCATAAAATTAACTTAGCCGATCCCTTTCGACTTTCATTCATACTTAAAACCAATAGCTCTTACGAAAAGGATTCGGTATTATGTATACTGAACGAAAGAAAAAATATATAGAGACATCAAAGCGGCGTTTATCACTACAGTGCTTTTGAACCTACTTACTATTTAGGCTCCCGAACAACTGCGCCAGACACTCAAACTGTTAGGAGAGTTGTTCCTTATATTAGTGTTGCCCAACCTTTATGGTTTCGAGTCCCGCTTTCTGTGTCTTAAAAATAACCAAGTCCGACCAATGTGCAATGAAGTCGTTTTGTCGAATATGTAATTTAAAGTTTCACGAATTCTCATTTTGTTGATGAATAGTGGTGAAACTTTAATCAATATGAGATGACCTAATTCCGTGGAACGCCATATAAAAAATGAGGAAATCGAACTTTGTATTTTCTGCAAGATTTGTAAAAATCGACCGGTTCCAACCTTGCAGCCATCATCAGGTACATCAACCTGAATTTTTAGATAAGCAAAACATTGTAAAAATAAAAAGAAAAACGAATAAAATTAACGAATGAGTCTTGAGTCTCTGTTCATTTGCTTTTATATTTACATTTAAACCCCGCAATCTGCCAATGGCGCGTGGCAGGGAGTGTAAAAACACCGATAATCCTATCACACCCTAACTGCTACTAGCTTCTCTAATACTAATCACTCTAATACTTCATCCTCTTTTCTGAATCCCCAATTTTCTACCAAGTATAGGGTAATACTCCATAGCCTGTATTAAGGCTGATTCCTCATTAGGTGGGCTGTATTGTATTCTTATCTTTCTGTTGATTGCTTTTTATGATACCCCATCATTTCAATATTCTTAATTACATAGGCATATCCAGAGAATATCAGGCCTTTTCTGTAGATGACGTCCATACATTTGAACTTCTTAGCCTTCTCTATCAGTTTCCAATACTCTGCTTTCCCTTAGTGTCATAAATTGGATCAAATTTATTTCCTTGAAGTGTTCGGATTTGTTGTCCAAGCCTTCAAATGTTACCTTCGGTTTCTTCTTGTTTTCTCCCAATACTTTCATATCATCATAAGTAGGGATCAAAGGAGAATTATTTAAAAAGTCACTTTCCCGCGAACGATACACCACAGGAAAAAAACTTAGGAAATAGATTAAACCGGTGATTCCCAAAGTGGGCGATGCCACCCCCCTAGGAGTGCTGGTCTAATCTAGGGGGGCACTAGACAAAAAGTAATTTTATCCATTGCCTGTCATCTTTCTTCACCCATAGAATTTTACTGGATTTATGATATCAATACATCATCAGAAAATTGTCATACAGTAGTTTGGATGCAAATGACCCTAATTGTCGAGGCATATATAAAGTAATTCTAATTCTCAGTAATTTGGTGGATATTTTAATCCTTGCAGTGTTTAATTTCCTTTTTTATATTTCTTCAGCTATGGCCATATAGATATTAGTTTTCGTAGATTTTCGTATTTGGGGGTCGGTGGTATGAATCCAAGGGGCGGTAGCATGAAAAAGTTTGGGAAACTGGGTTAAACGCTGCGAGGACTCCCTTCCACGCGGCGGAAGGCTCCATGGATACTTTTTTACATGCATATGTAGATTATCGTAAAACACTAAATGTAAGTAATGGTGTCTTTTGGGAGATGGGAAATTTATGGCTATTTTTATCAGAATTTCTTTCTCACTTAATTGACAGTTTTTATAAATCCTCTTAGTATCGAAAATGAACGAGATGAGGGATGTTAGCTACCGTATTAACTCGGTCACTCGTACTTTTCATGCTCGTATGCGATGTCGTACTTTTGCCAACACCAGCCTATTAATGAGGATAAAGATGGAAAGGAATCGATAAGTGAAAAATAAGCAGATTAGACGCCATCTTGGCAGGGGAAGGAAACGAGATGGAGAGGTAATAGAGCGCGGAGACGTGAATTAAAAAATAAAGGAAGATCAGAGGGCGTGAGAGCTTCTGGAGAGGACCGAAGAAGGTAATGGGGAAGGATAAGGAAGAGGAGAGGTGGGAATGGCTAAAGGCACCCTAAAGGTGGCGTCGATCCCTTAATTCATGCTCTTTTAATTGGAACTCGAAACTCGGCACAGACTGAAAATTTAATCCCTGTTCCCCACTGCAAATCAAGAGGAAGATAAAGGTGGAAGTTGAAGCACTGGGAAGGAGGAAGCAAAAAGATTTCGAAGTGCGGAGAAGCAGAGAGTTGGAAGGATACGTAAAAGGTGGAAGCAGTCGGGTCACTTTTATTATCTTGAAATGACTTTTTTATGGAAATTATATAGATTTTGGTTTCGAAAAAGAATTATAAAAGTGTAAATTAAATGACAGCGGTTTCGATGGGATAAGTTTTGAATACATCGTTTTAATTTGGTTTAAAATATATTTCGTTGCAAAGTAAAAAGGAGTTGGAAGGAGGAATTACTAAAAAGGAGGACGTGAATCCTGTTCCAAGGAGCCGCTTTATTTTCGCCTGAATTAATTTTTTAATCGGAGCGTGAAATGATACGTTTTGGTGTTTCTTTCTCTTGGAGAGCAATTCTGAGGTGTCAAAATTCGTGATTAATCTCCAAATTTATATTGATTACTCTTCCAAAAACGTCAGGAGATTGTGTAAGACGGGAATCTTATTGTTTTATGAATTCGTTTTCTCATGTCTTCATCCTGTATCGCTTACCTTGTAATTTGCCGATGAATACTTGGTACTTTTTTTCAAAAAGGCAAAAATGTTCTAGGTTCATTCGGATTTAATTTCATCTTGGATTGTAGTCTCTGTTAACGAGTTGCGGGATAACTAGCTAAGGCCGTTCAATTGAGTAGAAACATTTAATGTAATTATCCTTGCAAAATAATTCTTTTCCTCATAAGAGAAAGTTATCTATCAGCTAAGCTATCAAAAATGTTATCAAAATTAGTTACAAAAATCAAAAAAAATGGAAGTACTTTATGGGTGTTATTATTTGAATTGTTGCATTTATGAGATTGAAAATTCATCTTTACCGGAGAAAACTTCGTATATGTAGTACTGAGTGAGAAAAATTTGCGTAACATTGACGTTCGTATGATTTTCCTGGATTGATTGATATTCCTGATTGATAAGATTATTATTAGTGCAATTGAGTAATGGTATATTGGTCCTTAGTAACGAATCGTATTTCAGTAGTAGGCTCTGAAGAATTTATATTTTTGAGGTTTCCACGTATTATATATTTATTGAACCAGAGTGGCCAATTGATGTGTTATATTACCCAAAATTTTCGCAATTTGGGAAATCCATATTTTGCGATAAGGGCTTACAATGGAAAGAAATGTTTCTTGATAGTGTCTACAGGATGGAAGCTTCCAAAGACTGACTTTCCCAAAGAAAGCCTGCTGAATGGTTTGCCTAAAAAAAAGATTCGTTTCAAAGCCAGGTTGCAAAGCCATCTATCGCCAATTTTCTGAAGTTTAAGGCTGACGCAGCGTAATTGGAAGATGATCCAAATCCACAATGCAGAGTTCTGCATCGCTCCCTTCTTACAATTGAATAACCACATGAGTCAATTACTTCAGTGATTAACTATCAGCTGAGGTCTACCCATGAATTTTCTACTTTCTAACTTTTCTCAGATTATCAAATTGATCATATACATATTTCTCAGACAATGACCAGGTAGATTATCTCTTCGCGTAATTTTTCGCATGCTTCTAATCCATGTCTGTAGGTTCTGAAAAACACAGGATTTTAAGGATATGTCTCTGACTATGATTCATAGAAGAGAATGGACTTCAAATATTCATGTTCATTACTACTCCAAGGTCCTGCTACAGTTTATTTTAAAAACGATTGATGATATGAAAATATCATCGTATTATTATTATTTATTCTTTGAGCGAGGTTAGGCCAAAATGCCCTCTCTTCCACCTAACATCTGGAGATTTTACATGGTATTACTACTAATATCACATACTAATATTATATAAATAAGTAGAAATAATTTTCGAAAATTAACTTAAATCTAAAAATATCAAAATATCTCGACAATCTGACAAACATGAGTAAAAGAAAATCATTACAAACAGTATATAAAAAGTGCAAATTTAAAATAATACTTATAACTGAATATAGATACACATAAAAACAAAGATTTTGGTTGTGGGGAAAAACTCCTCAACTGAAGGTTTTGGAGAAAAACCCACTATGCGGGAAAACACCCACACAAGAAGGGGGGCGAAAAATAACGCGAAAACACACAGGTGATGAATGCACTATATAATAGAGGGTGATGCAGGTGATATTCAACAAATTTGTATCGTCTCGCGTTATCGGCACATGTGTCCCTCGTCAGATGTATGAGTAATGGTGTAACTCTGAAAACGGGGGAAAGAGATAGAGTACTCTGATCTATAGAAAGGTTAATATGCTTAATATGAACTTCCAATCTGTAAGCTTCAAAGCTGTTCCATGCATCAGGTCTGCCAGTAAACTAAAGTGCTTCATTTTCTGCTTCATAAGATTGAGCATTGTTCTAAAATGACAGTAATTGGTAACAAAACGTACGCCTGTCTTTCTGGGAAGAAATGAAAATGGGTAAGAATGACTTTGCGCAAGATGGTGCGCACCCAGGAAAAATCCCAAGGAAGAATGGACTTGAAAAAAGTCTGACGGGACCGGGAATCGAACCCAGGTCTCCCAATGGCTTGGAGAAATGTTCTGCCGGGATAGCTCAACGGACAGAGCACCCGACCGGCAATTGGGAGACCCGGGTTCGATTCCCGGTCCCGTCAGACTTTTTTCAAGTCCATTCTTCCTTGGGATTTTTTCTGGGAAGAATTTTTGGCGCATTTTACGAGTTTTTTTATATCCAGGAGAGAATTGGAGAGAAATTTCGGATAAAGGTCTTCCCTTCCAGCAGCTGAGACGGAAGAAGGCCGTTATCCGGGGTCACACCATATGGACATTGAACTACATCGATTTATCGCCTTGGCTCAGCAAGCATCGCATTTTAGGAGAATATCGTTAGAATGAAAACGACGGAGATCCACCGGCCTGCCGACTAATTTTAGGCAACCCGAACACACGTCCCGCATCTGAAGACGACGCGACGCGAAGAGACTTTTTTCCCGAAGACGATAATATTTGAAAGCCCCAGACACCTTTCCTTAAAGTGAAGAAAACCGGGATGGAATTAAAGCAAGGAGAGGGGGTTATTTTTTCCAAAGAAGGGGGGACAATATAGAGAAAGAAGGGAAGGGAGAGAATGGCGGTTGGGGGTGTGAGAAGGTGTGGAGGAGCGAGGCGGTGTCAGTTGAGAGGGTGGGGAGTTGCAATTAACTTAATTGCGCTCCACCATCGCCGTAATTAATCGGACCACACGGAAGTAATTAAATAGGAGGGAGGTGGGTGAGGCTCTCTTTCTTCCACATCGTCCAATGAGATGTCGCGAGACAAAGGGGGTGGAGAAGGGAGGCCGTGGTTAAGATGTGGACTCGCGAGGCCTTCCCTATCTCCATTCCTTTATCTCCTCTCCTTTATCTCCTTTTCTACTTCCCCTCATTTGCATTTGTACGCAAAACCTACCGGGGAGAGAATGCGTTCTCCGTCAACATTTTTCCTTCTCTCTCTCTCTCTCACACGCTACCACTTGCGAAAGCATTCTTTTGCCTTCCTTTCTCTCCCTCGGATTTTGTTTATCCGCGCGCTTTCGTGATTTTTGCCGTGGCACACTTGCGAATCCATCATCTTTTCCTATAATTAGTACGGTGGAGTCCCATCGTTCGCCGCAGCTCCTTGATTTCTCTTCTCCATCTTTAGCGCTTCTTTAGGATGCATTTTTACTCTAGTTGCGTTTAGGGCTGCTTATCGTTTACCGCTCGTGGTGGCAGAGTGGTTGGTGTTAGCGCTCCAGTGCCTAAGTCCCGCGTTCGAGGCCCTACTAATCGGATTTTTCTGGTTATGGAATGGTTGTGTTCGTCAGGGAGTGGAATTTGTTCATGGGGTGGTCTACAGCCATGGGGTAAACACGGCATTGCCTACAATCCGAGGGCAGGAATAATTCCGTCCAAAATCTAATGAAAATATACTGATTTGTTTTAATATGTATACCCTGAGATTCTCCAGCGGTGTATGTATGGCATAATTGGGAGAGGCCACCTTCTAGCATGCTTTTGTTTACTGTTTGCTCTGTTCTCATGGGGGGTTTGAACCCCCAAAACCACCCAATTTTCTACTCCTCTGGCGTTCGACAATGATAATAATTATTTAAATTGATGTAATTGGGTTACTGTTTCCATTAAAAAAGTTATTATTATTGATAATGCGCGTCCGACTATAACGATAGTAGCAATGAAAATTATTTATTTTCCGTTCAAACACGTTTACCTTCTTATGTGTATTTTCTGATCGGAGAACGTAATGATTTTGAGCATTAAGAAGAGAGAATTTCATAATTATCAATGCAATAGAGAAGAGATTACCTCTCTTTTTTGGTGCTACCTCCCCAAAACCATAAACAATGATAATACATTGGATGGCAACATACTTATATAATGAAAATTAAATCTGCTGTTTTCATTGGAAAAGAGACAAACGAATTGGTCCGTTTCTCGTTGGCAATTTTCGTAGGTGCACACCTTCGCGTGCAATGTCACCTTCCACTCTATTCCTTGTGAACAATGTCTGTGTTGAAAATTTCCACCATGGTACCAAAAATGATTCCCCGATGTATGAGGCTGTGTGGAACAAAACATAATTTCATCAGAAAAATATCGGCTTCAAGAAAGCATACCTTAACGTTATGCGCCCCTATATAGTCAAGCATCAAAAATGTGTCGATAGCTTCCTGGCGTATCCCTCAAAATGGAAAATGTGTAAATTATATTCTTATTTGTTAAAAAATAGTTCTTAAAGCGGAATCTTTATTCCGTGTTCAAATTTAGCTCACCCAAACCTCGGTAACTCAAAATCGAAGAAAATCTTCAAAAACCTCTCCTAAAAATAATGACCGACAATACATTCCTTCGACGTTGACTGACATTTTGTACACTATTTCCAATTACAGCTGTTTAAATAAATTTTCAAATGGTAGAAAATAATCCCTCACATACATTCAGAATTATCTATCGCGAAATTTTCAACTAAATACTTATAAAATGTTAATTTAATGGGATCTCTTCACTAAGTCGAGAGAGTTAGAAAGAATTTCTACTTAATTAATGCATTTAGACGGAGCGTGTCGGTGATTTTGGGTGAAAAAGCGCCTCCCTTGGAGTGGAGTCGGTCTAGATTCTGCTTTATTTAAAGACGCATTCATCTCTGTTCTTCCAGGAAATTGAGAATTTGATCATAGGAAAAGGAGGATTTGGGATAAGAAGATCTCAGCACGCATCAGAGTGACGCCCGAGATATATTTTTACATTTTCTAACGGAGGAAAACTTCGATTGCATTTTACTGGAGAAATTACGCATGAGAATAAGGTCACAATACATTTAATTCGTCACGCTAAAAATATTATACTTTCTAATTAGTGGATACTTTTGCCGGCGTTTTAACAAGATACAGCTTTCTTCTTCAATGTTTGTAAATTGAAAGAAAAAAGTCAATGGTTATTATTCTCGTTTTTTTCGATTTATTCTTTAACAAAAAAATATCGTTCATTCTCATGTGCACATAATGTATGTATTCGTGCCTATTCGTAGGTAGTATATAGAAGTAGTATAGCATCGGTAGTATAACCTTGAGATTCAAGGTCATTACACGGGCAACTCTCAACGATTTCCTCCTGACTTGGCCATTACCTTACATGGATTTTCTGTAATGGAAGCAAAGTCTTGTCGAATCGGTATAGTTTGTTTGCAAAAGTATAATATCCCTCTCACGTTCACTCTACCTGAGAAGTATGTCAGCAGGTTGATGATTGACAATCGATATTTTCGTTGCCAATAAGGTCTTGCTTTTCGGGAAAAATGCGTGTTGAATGCACATTTTGAATGGTAAGATAAAGGAAATTACGATCGAATTTGCAGTTTCCATAACTTTCCATGTTAGCCGCACAGTCAATTTTACCCATCGTCACTACTTGTCGACTAATATGCGCTCGTACATTTAAGAGATGCCTCTTAAATTATACCTTTGTAATCACATTATTCAACCTTCTTTCCCTCCTTCCTCTCTGACAGTTAATGCAACCGCAAATACGGGACGTTGCATAGCTAATTTTCAAACGTGGATCTCTTACTTTGTAACCTCCATTGTTTCACCCCCTCCCTTTCTCTCCCTACCTTTCTGACAATCAACCTGACTGCTAGTTTTCAGTGTACCAAAAGATATCTCACGGCGATGAAACATGCCGTACATTTAAGTGTATGCTGAATTCACCACAGGATTTTTATTTCATTATCATAAGCATCACTGGTTGAGTTCCGTGTTTCATTTTCCAATTATGAGAAAAAACTTAACTGAGAAAGTAATCTGTAGTTCGCTCTACCTTTCTAACTACCGTGATATTTCTGATCCTGTATGATCTTTCGGGAGCTAAGCTAGACTAGTGGGGTAGTGCGTTCTCCCTTGAGTGAATGAATGAACTTTCATTGACAAAGAATAAATATGTTTTGATTTTTTTTGTGTACGATTATAACTGTTTTCATTTCTACTATCTCTCTTTCTCTTAACTCTCTTTCTTTCAATCTCTCCGTCAACTTTCGCTGGTTTTTCACACCCCTCTAACTTTGTGGTTGTTTTCTTGCAGTAGAAACATTTTTCCGTGATTAATAAAATCTGTTTTTTTTCCTCCACAAAACCATCTTCCCTTCTTTTATTTCTATTTTCACTGAGCTTATTAAAATCTACATATATGGTAGTTTAATACCTTAAATCATGTTATATTCCACCCTGTACATTTTTTGGGCAAAGGTTAAATGGAAGATGGAACTCTGTATTCTCAATTTCGCCCAATAAACCGTTATGTATTGTATAGCATTGAATGGTAGCGGATCCAGGTCCCATTCACGGAGGAGCACATATGTGCGAACTGTTGAGGCGCTTTCAACAGTACTATACTAAGGAGAAACGGACATGAAAAAAGTCTGACGGAACCGGGACTCGAAGTTTATTCATGTCCGTTTCTCCTTGGGAATTTTCCTAGGTGCACGCCTTATCGTGCCAAGTCACCAAAACCCTTTTCCTTGTGAGTACTACACTAGTTTAGGAGCTTAGGGAGTTATGCTACAGCCCCCTTGCTTTAAAGTGCTCGGAATATGTAAGCCACCGTTAATAGAAAGATTTCATTTCCACGGACGGAATTTTCACTCGAGCCTGTCTCTGCGCAACGAGCAGCAGATTGTACGTATCAGAGCTGCTGAGAAAAGCACTACTCCAAGCGACTTAACCAGCAGCTTCGATCATCTCATTTGTTACTCACCGTTGCAGAGGGAAATGAGCAATGATGGGGAAGGAAATGTATGGAGATAACGGATCAAGGGGACGAGGTGAAAGGAGAGAGAGATTGCCAGAGTAAAAATTTGTCAAATTGAAACCGACTCATTTCCACGTTTTAAGACGGTGGGAGGGGAGGGAAGACGTAGAACACGTTTCCTCCGTAAGAGTCGGAGGATAAAGAGGATCTACTGCGCAAAGAATGGATTAATGAAGAGGGAAAGGGGATTCGGAAGGGTGTGAAAAATGCGCGGGGGAGGGAAGGCATCCCGAGCAAGGGTTGTGCGGTAACACGGTAAGGGTGGGAACAAGGCGTACAGTGAGCGAAGATGGAATAGCGACGATTGTGCGGATTAGAGCGGAGAGAATCTTAATCCGGACGAGGGAGGATCTGATATATTCCTTACCTTTCTCCGAGGCGAGATTTATCTCCGAAGGATGGGGTTAAAGCGAAGGCAGAAAAGAGGCACGGCATTAAAAAAAGTGCGAGGCTCCTGAATAGGGCCATTTCGCCGATTGGAAAAAAGAAATAATCGCGACTTAAGTGCGAGCTATTTAGAAGTCACTCCCGCGGGGCGAGCCCTCCTTCACGGTTAACTAAACGGTTCGCAGGATGGAAGAATGATGGGGAGGTACGTAAATCAGAATGCCTCCGCGTCGACCTTAAGGTATTTCTGGGGAATTCCGATTGTTTGGAAGATGGATTTCGTTATTACGAGGACAGGGTTAGCGTACTGTGTGTCCGTGATTTAAGTCGCTTCGTACGAGACGTTTTATTTCGCGGATGAATATTTAATGGTGGCCTTGACTACTGATGTGATCCTGCAAAAAACTTGGTGACGACCGGCATCTCGTGCAACTAATGACGAGGTTACATTCCTAACCCGATCGTATTTCCTTCTGATTGGAGGAACTTAAACGAGTTTCTTTTGTTAGGATGATACATTCCTTTCTTAACTCCCCTTTTTCCCCCAGAAGACTATGAGATTGGAACGAAGCACATAATTTTGTGACTTCTTTTCACCTCTAAGTTATGTAAGTCGTAAACATTTGGCACATTTTCATTTGAGACCTATATTTGTATTCCTACTTCAAGTGTAATTATTAGAAGATTTCTTAAATGCAATATTACCGGTTAACGTGCGAGACGAGAAAGTTAACTGTGCCTCACACCATCCAGTATCGATTTAAACACGGATTTAGAAATTATTGCTATCTGTTTTAAGTTTCTTTTTATTTTCTGGAGATTTAACAACAAATTCTCTCACATTAAAATTTAATGTAAATTTCTTAAAGAGGAATCGATTAGCTAAAGAATTCCAAGCGCAAAGAACCTAGAAAAGTCTTTGCAATTTTTTACGTTGAGATGAAAATTTTTAGTTAACCCACCGTTGATCTCGTTTTTTCCCAGTTCTCGATATGTGCAATTAATATTTATCAGTACAAGGTAATTCATTCTCAATTGAGCAAGCTGAGCGTTAAAGTTTCATGGATGTAAAGTATTTACAACAATTTCCGAAAGTGGGAAGGATTAACTACTGCAAGCCTCATGGACTTATTATTCCGATAAATCATTATTTTTAGGTATTTATTAGCAGCTGAAAGAAATCGTGGGTTAAATATTGAAAAGGTCTAGCTTAAATGTCGTGCAAAAATTATTACTTCAATTGACCGTGCTGGCAATTTTAACAAATTGATGGTGTTTGAAACTTAAGGATATTGCTGAAACATTCTTTACCTTCGGAATAACTTTACCCATTACTATAAATGGGAACATTTTGTCTAGACGTCTGATACGATAACTGCAAAATCATTTAACAAGCTCTCTGGAAACAGACAGTTAACAGTTGCCGGTTAAAATCCTTTATACCCACTTGAATGGAAAAATAGTTGCATGGAAAAGTTTCATGCTCCGGTATCTGCAAAGATCGATCGCCTCAGAGATTCGTTGGGTATTTCAAATATATAGTGATTGTTTAACTTAACAAATGTAGTGATACCTTCGCTAACGAACATTATTCGTTCCGGAATCACATCCGTTAGCCGAAACATTATGATGTTATTAGGGGTTCTCACTTCTCGCTACTTTGAACATAAAAAACCCATTTGGGTCGATGGTTATCCCCGATGGATAGAATAGAATTGAATTGTTTATTGATTGACACTTGCAACATTAACATTACAAATAAAGGAACTGTTTGCAGATTGGTATCTCGTCAATTATGCGCTAAACATTTTTACAAAAAAGAATTTTACATTTNTAATATCTTAATATTAATTCTGAACTTGTATAAGATGTAACAGTGTTTAACCTTATAAATGTCTAACTGTATATTATGTGAACTTTGCATAAGTTAATAAATGTAATGTACGGGAGGTTTTTGGAGGGATTTCCCGTCTTTGGGTGAATACTAGGCAATTATTATAAAAATGAATCTTTATGTTTCACTCCCCTCCAGCGTTGCTACCTGGCCAGAGGTCCAAATCGCAACTTATTTGCTAATTAATAAAATAAATGAGTACGTTTCCAAATGTAACTATTTATACATCACCCTCAATATCGTCTTAGTATGTTTGGATGAACCAAATCACACACACACACAAATCTGCGAATTTCATATTTATGTTTCTATTTCAGTGCTTCCGTTGAACTCACTGCATAGGACCTGAATTTTGCGATAAATACGAGTACAACATTATCGCTTAATCTTCGCCCCAACTCTTGGTAGTTTCATTGTTACAATTTTCGCATTAGCACCATCTTTAATGTTTTCGAAATTCTATTTATTTTGGAATGACGCTTCAACTTGTCGACATATCGCGACTGCAATGGATGATGATAGGAAAACGCCTGTCTGTGTTGTCCTGTCTTATTCCTTACAATTATGTACCACTACGTATGTACCTTATCAAAGTGAACGTGTTATATTCATATGAACCTGTTCTATTTGCTAACCGACGACCTCTCCAACAAACTAAAAATTCCTAAATTCTTATGTCCGATTTATTTTTGATCTTCAGATGTTTGGCTATATTTCTGCCCACTATAGAATAGAATTGATTATTGATACATGACACTTGCAACAGTAACAGTACAAAGGATGGAACTGTTCGCAGGTTGGTATCTCGTCAGTAATTCGCTAAACATTTTTACAAATAAAATGTTTACAATTACAAGACGTTTTTTTTTACATTTTTACAAAATTTACACCATATTACATATTTACATTAGCATCTTCAAAGAACTCTCTCACAGAATAATAAAATTTTTTATCAGAAACATTAAAATTTTTTTTGAGAATACTACATGATCATATTTCGTATTTACATTAGCATCTTCAAAGAACTCTCTCACAGAATAATAAAATTTTTTATCAGAAACATTAAAATTTTTTTTGAGAATACTACATGGTCTGTAGACAGTTTTTGTCTCATAACAACGCGTGTGTCCCTATGTGATTTGGTCAGCTCATTTCTTTGCCACACAAACAGACGGGAAAGATGAGATACTGGAACTGCCCCGACCGTTCATGTTTGATGTTTCTTTATGTTAGCGCGCGTAGACACTAAACATTCGTTAGCCGAATCCATATCCGTTAGCCGAGACCGAAAAAACAGCAAAAAATTTGTTAACAGGGTTACTAGTTAGCCAAGGTATCACTGTACATTTTTTTGTTGCTTTGTTGCGTATGTTCCATATAGAGAAGTATCTGAGGGGAAATTGCAGAATATGCCGAGAAAAATGGAAAAAACAATCCTAGTTTGATTTGTCTTGCTTCGTAATTGCAAAACTTGGACCCTTTCAGTGGAAGTTACTGCAGGTCAGGAAGGGTCAGGGTCAGGAAAGATCACTTTAAGTGTAATTGTATATGTGACGGGGGATGTGAAAATATGTTGTATTCATAGATAAACAAAAGAAGAAGCGATAGATATGGAGTGAGAAGGGCATGAAATTAAAGGAATATTACGGATACAGATGAAATGAGGGGGTCAAATGCTGTGAGGCTTGAGATTACTGAGGGAAGTAATTGAATGGCCGTGAATACGAGACAGATGAGAAGAAAAATTTTGTTGGAAGGTATAAAGGGCGCGATTAGTTATCAAGAAGTAAGGTAAAGGGAGTCAATTGGTTAATTTAACGGCACATAAACCTATCGAAAAGTAAAAGATAGATGCATGCATAGCGTACTTGAAAAAGAAGTCGCTGGATACAGTAATAAGTAATCAATGGAGATGCAGAAAAGGTGATCAAGTTCATTGGCGGTTTTTAATTAAGTGCATTAAAAACAGATAACCACATCTGTAAAGTAGCCAGCGTTATTCTTTTCTAGCGGATTTTCTCAAGAATCTCTTTATTTCGTTACCTTGGGAAGACCTAATCGCGAAGAATGGAGAAGGGGAAAAAGAAAAGTGGGTTAATGGAAATGCATTTCGGTAGCTCTGAAATCAGAAATGTTTCTTCTTCCCGCTCTCTCTTCCCATCTAGATTTGTGCCAAAACCCATCGTCCATTTCGGGCTGTGAAAGCCGCATCTTCAGCGGAACCAAATGAGATTGGCGACGAGGCGCGTCAAATGGGCCAAATTGACCCAATTATCATGTTTCCGTCATTCTAAAATCCATGAAATTTTAGAGCGATCTTCTCCTGAGAGGAACACCATTTTCATTTCAGTTCTGGATTAAAGGACGGAGAAACACTCATCGGGCTTAATTATTTTGCAAAATTACGGAGTCTTGCTTTTATCCTTCTCTCGCGGTCTTTTTTGAAGGAGAATAGGTCTTTTCTAAGGTGATCTAAGTTTATCTGAATTTGAAGGGGATTTCCAATTTAATGGCTGGGGACCGAGAAATGGATTCCTTGATTTTTGATTAGACAACAAAATGAAACGCATTACCCTTTATCGAATCCTACTGCTTACGTTAGGTACTTAAAAGTTTATTTTAGAAATAGCTGCGGATTGCTTCAATTGCTTAAATCTGTTTACTGAGCGATAGGATAAACGCACCGACTATTTTCTCTAAATGAACTATTTTCTTTGTTTAAAATTACTTATTGTCTATTAAATTGTGGATCACATGCTTTAGGCAGCGTAGCAGTCAAAACATTCTCCTACTACGCAGACGATTTATTTATTTATCACATGAAGCCAATTTCAAGTGATAATTAAACAAGCACAACGTAAAAGCTACAAAAGATAGAGTAATAAAAAGTAATAATAAAAGAATAATAACAATAAAATAAAGTAAGGGCAGCAAATAATAATATCATCACAGACAGAAGTATACCTCATAACCAACCTGATATTACACACATTCACAAATCTAGTAAAACTACTTACCTTATAGAAATTTCCGTTCCGAATTCCATCAACATGCAAAAAAAAAGTATACAAAGAAAATACAAAAATATCTCACGCTGAAGGAAGAAATAAAACAAATGTGGCACCAAAAATCTGTAAAAATAGTACCAATCATACTTTCATCAACTGGAATAATTCCAAAATCATTGCATAAAAGCTTAATGGAGATAGGCTTAAGACCAAAAAGCTATATCCCCCAACAAAAATCAGTAATTCTGGACACCTGCTCGATAACGAGAAAATTTCTTTGTAATCAGTAATCAGTAGAATAAGAAATACTATAAAAAGTAATAGTAATATAGGAAAATGTGACTTGGCGAATACCCGTCACAGGTTCAAAGATACCACATAGAAATGTGAGAGAAGAACTATAATAATAATAATAAATCGTCTTTATTCGGGCGAGATTGAGACTACGAGACTACTCGTAAAAGTCTCCTCTTCCATCTAACCCATATACACAAATACAATGACCTGGTGTGATAAAATTCACGGACATTGGCGTTTTTTGTGGAAATACTCCATGTTCGAAGGAAAAGAGATTTTGTACTTTTTCCGCAGGATTTTAATACTGATGATGACGATCATTCGCTGAAATCTGGTCGTTTCTGTATTAAAATTCTGTAAAAAAATAGTCTCTCTTTTCTTTCAAACTTGGCGTGTAACATAATTTAATAAATATCCCTTTAGATAAAGGAAAAAATTCAACAGAAGGAAAGAGGGTATTCAGCAGAGATGGAAGGCGAAAGAGAAGGGAACCCTTGATAAGAGAGAGTCTATGTGCGGAGTAATGTAGCAGAGGTGTCAAACGGGAAGATCTATTAGGAACACGATAATTGAGAAGTTAAGAAAGGACTATCAGAAAGGCAATTTAACAGTGAATGTAAGGATAAGTCATGTTTTGCTCAATTGGCAAAAAGAGATTTCAAAGAGAGAGAAAATATCATAGTAATATTAGAAGCTTGGCGGAGAAAGGAAACTCTGGTTTTCACAATTCTGAGAAAAAGTTTGTTATTCTGTCTAAGGAGGAAGGATGAGTAGCAGAGGGCATGGCCAGATAGGAGGTCAGTAGAAAAGAGCAGGAAGGATGAGTTAGCACTCTTTCCAAAAGTATAAGGAAAAAGTCAGAGGGTCAGTAATGTCAGTAAAACAATAGAGGCCGCCTAAGAAGGACTTTGCGTACATTTTTTTGTTCCGAAAAAGAAAGCTGGGAACCAATAATGACGTCCAGATCCTTCTGCTGCGCTAGTGAAGTATGCCTTCATTTTGCTTATATTTGAATTCGATGGTTTTTTTCAGAGAGACGGACATTATTGGGTCGCAATCTCCAGCTACTACAATTCAGCTGCTCGTATTTATCGGGAATTAGAGGCCACATGTCGTCTAAGTCTGGAAAGATGAGTTCTAGGATGTAACATGGAGAAGATGCGTAGAGCTAAGCTGGGGCGGATCTAGGCTATCAGATGCCCAAGGCGCAAGTTCCGTTTGAACAATTCTTTGTTCTGATGATGGCATAACTAGTTGCCGAAACCGGTAAACCTTTGTACCGTTTGTACCTTTTACCATTTGTGGACTTGCTTGTACACGTATTGAAATAAATACTCTCATGAATATGCTGCTATTTATTTAGAGGTAGGTTGTCCATAGATAAGTTGATAGAGATAGATTGATATTTAGATAGATAGGTTGATAGACATTCAATAGATGGTTGTCCATGATAATAAATAAACTTTACCTTATGTAGAAACAAATCTAATGTGTACAATAAGCAGAAATAAAATAAAATAAATAAAAACGCATAAACGTGCCGTTCTTCAATAGAATATGAAATAACTATGTTATTGAGAGTTTCTAAGAACAGTGTTTTCAAGGCCCCATATGTTGGTGAGGCCCCCTAAGTGGACGAGGCCCGCAACGTAGTGCGCCCCATTATAAAATCACCCTCTGGAGCCGGCAACATTACCTTCACTTCATGCCGTTAGTCCCAAGTACTGCAGCCTTAACAAACTAACACCCGAAGGCGTTGATACTCCATGAATGGGGGACTATCATTCCATTTCGGATCAGAGTACCCTTCAAGGCGAACAAGTGTGGAGTGTCACGTCAGATATTCAACAGAGATTTGAATTCAGCAAACCGATAACTGAATTATTTACCACCCAACTCTTTAGCAAACAAATAGAAGGAATTCGGAATCGAAGAAACATCATTTCCTCTCGCCGAGAAGCAAACAGTGGCGAGGAAATAGGGATGACACCACCGAAAGAAGAAGTCGGAAATACGTACGGTTTCTTCAACCTACCGCAAACCAACGAGCGATCCCATTCTTTCGAAAAGAAAATATACTCGAGGAAGGGAGAGCAAGTGGAAATAGTGAGAAGGAATCAGAGAAGAATCGGAATGCGAAGAGCCGCAGAGGAAACTCTAAGTGTGGAACAATCGCCCGGAGGAAAATGACAAAGAAGGCGTGAAGCGCGATGTGGAAGCGAAGAAAAAGACTCTGGAGGAAAGAGAGTGGAAGGATAGGTGTAAAAAAGAGGAGAAAATTGCGTCCATGACAGTGAGGGAAAGGGAAGATAAAGACCGTTCCTCTCCGAGAGACTGAGAAAAGACCTGGAGGAGGTTTATTCTTGTTCGTCGGCCGAGCGTTTAATTACTGAAAGTGGCACAGTTTTGGATGATTACGTCCAACCCCTCCCTCTATCCCTTCCTCGCTCCGAGGACATATCTTCCTTAGCTCCACCTCCTTCCGCCGTCCTCCCTTTCGCACCACATTCTCAGCAGTAAGAGCTCCTCTTCCCCCAAAACTCTCTCCATCTCCAAGATCTCCATAAAACCACGATTCTCCGCCTTATTCCTGTCTATATACCCTCACAGCCCCCATCCCTCTCCGTCGGCGCTTATTCGGATCTCAACCTCATCTCCCCACCTCCCCGGAAACAACCAATTTTTTTCCTCTCGCTTTTATTTTTAACTTCGGCTCGACGGATCCATCTTTTTTCCCCCAAGTTGGGGTAGGAAATATCTCGTTTCACCTTCGTGGGAGGGCTTAAATGTTTTAGCCAACACCTCAAACATTTGGAAGGATTTTGGAGGAGGGCTGCGGAAACCGCCCCCTCCCTCAAGAGGGTTAGTTTTATTTCCGTCTTTTTGAATTTCTATCTCGTTATCCAGTCCGGAGGGTTTTTTTTGCGCCGATTCTGTAGGGAGATTTTCTTGCGAAGTTTCCCGCTCGCGTGGCGTCTTGGAGGGTTTCGGGCGAGATGATCAGTGCCAAATTAACGGCGTTTTTCACGTCCACTGAGAGGAGGATTTGTGGGGTGCGTTGCGATGTTTTATACGGCCTCGTCCAAAGTGTCACTTATACGTAAGCTGATCCTCTCTCTTCCGGGTGAGTCCCGTTTTCCCAAAACTTTTTGGCACATTTACTATGACCTTAACATTCCCAAATGAAAAGGTTAGAGAGTGATGTTATTTCACCTTAATCAGGCTCATTTGGAATATGCGGCGAGTATATGGGTTCAGGCGGATGATACGTATGCTCGAGAACTCGAGAAAGTGCAGCGTACGGCGATACGATTTGTTAAAATTGCTACGGTAGAAAAGAAAGCGTTTCGCAAATGCTCTCAGGCTCTGTCTGAGGTGTTTACACCCCTTGCCACACGCCGAAAGGCGACTTGCAGGGTATTTATGTAGATTTAACACATTAAAATTCAGATTTTCCTTTTTATCAAATTAGGGATTAGATTAGTTGCTAATTGAACACATCCTGAAGCCTTTCGTTCACATTAAATTAATTGCTAGCCTCATAACTCACTCGCAATCAATTAAAGGCTTACCTAGGTGACATTTTTGAACATTTTTGGCGCGTCAGGGTTTGGAGAGGAACTATTAGATAATATATGTCTTTTTATTACTAATCTCTCTGTCTGTTGAGGTTAGGCCTATATGGGCCTCTCTAATACCTAACCTCTGAAATCAAAGATGGAACTGAGCATATAACTACAAAGTTTACAAAATCAGATACAAGTGTATGATGAGGTAAAGTAAAAAAATAAAAAAAGAAGAAGAAAAGAAAGATTGTGGTGTGGGGAAAAACTCCTCAGCTGAAGGCTTTAGAAGGAAACCCCACGGTGTGGAAAAACACTCGCACAAGAAGGGGAGCGTAACCCGAAATCGCAGAGAAAAATTAATTATATCGGGTATTTCCAAAATTAGATTAGCGGTTAGTCTTTCCGGTCGATATTTCTGTCCCGTCATAAGATGCTGTGGCGTGGAGTGTACAATATTGTACGTCTTATACCTGAAAAGAGAGAGGGAGAAGAGTAGGCAGTAGAAAAATATATTTCGAAGGCAAAATTTCACATGCAGGATTATGAGACAGAAGGATGGGAATTAAAAATGCCAGTAATCGTAATCTTATGAAAGGGGTAATAAGAATAATAATCGTAATTAATATCTATTGCAGTAACAGAAAGTAACATAATAGTTAAAGTATGGTATCACTATTCTCTATGACACTGAACTTACATGGTTCCAAAATCGCGATTGCAGCTGAAAACGCTTCCTGATTGCACGGAATGTTCTATAAAACATCCACCCTTTAAAATGTATACAGAACGTAGTCGTTTAAAAGGTTATATTCTCTTAATTCAATTAAAATACAATCCACAGATTTTCCTTTCCCGTAGCTTCTTCTGACTGATATTTAAAATATTTATAGATTGCAGAAAATTGCATACATAAAGTCAATAGGGTTAATAACCTCATTATGCTCTGTCGACTTGTGACTTTAGTAAAGTTATCGCATCACTGTACGAATTCCTCCGCCCGTAATTTTTATTTTAAAAATCAGTTAGTGATTTATTTACTTAATCGAATCGATTTAATTAAAGGAAAAGAGACGAAGGCAATTACTATGTCCAAGTTCCATTATGAATTTCTTGTTCATTTCCAGACTTCATACACTTGTGATATTTAAAAAATTCTATTGTTAGAACCACACTTAGCGAATCTCGTATTTTATTTTAATTTATATTAATAAATAATTATATAATGACAGTTAATTATAATTTATAGCCATAAAGATGTTATCATTGTATTATGCATAACGGAGCTATTATGATTGTTATTATAATAGCTCAGTTATATCGTTGCATTTTGGACTTGCGAATGCGGTAAACTGATATTTTTTTAAATCTTAGGCAGAGTTCTAGGATTTGCCTTTCTTATAGTGGCAGAGGTACACCTAGAACTAGAATTTTATGATAATTTAAATTAGAGCGAAGTATTTTAATTAATAATAACAGGCAGACTGCAGCATATGATGAAACTTTCTCTCAATATGTGACTCATGCAAAAATAACAGTTCAAGTTCAACTTACATCAATCTTGTTAATTTCTGTGCCATCTCGTACAGTAAGTAGCTACCCTGAGAAGTTTTGTGAAGGGGTATATTTAATTAAATATAACTTTCTAGTTTTGAAAAATTTTTATTTTCTGTTTCAAACAGTTTCCAATGTTAGTCTTTTGGTGTTGCCTGAGATAGCAACCCACTTCCTTCAAGGCTTTGCCTATATCGCTGTTTAATTCTGTATCACATGGGGATGGAATAGCAGTGAGTCACGCAGGAAAAACCGATGACGCTGTGGCAATTTAGAAAGCACAGAGAGGTCAATGGATCAGTTCGAATGTGCCCCTCTTTGGCAAGGAAAACTCCCGCAGTTGGGCTATCATATAAAGGAACTGACGCCAAGAATGACTATGTTGAAAGCATTGAAACTGTTTACTATTTTCAATTTTAATCGATACTAAAAAAGAGCAAAATTAAGCCTTACAGGGTTGTATTTTTAATTTCTCAAATTTGTTTTGTTCTTTCTGCCCACCATTACCGGTTCCGAATAATGCTAGGATGTAGGATATATGAATTTTCTAAGAAATCTTTCATAAAGATAGGGTGAAGATGTAAATTCATAGTCAATATATGTTCCAAGGCTCAACATTCTAGTATATTATAGAGCGATATCACATTCGTTAGTCGAAATCTTCGTTATTCAAAACGTGGCGTCATCAGGCATTTCGCTGTCTTGAAGATTAGCAACCTATTTGGTTTGGTGGGTGCCCCCTGTGTGATGTGGTCAGCTAATTTCTTTGCCAAAAACATACAGACAAATAATAATCTACTGAACTGGTTCATGTTCACTGCCTAATGTTTGCGCGCATCCACGAAATCATTCTTAAGTCAAATGCATATCCGTTAACCGAATCCACATTCGTTCGCCGAGTCCGAGAAACAGCGAAAAAATCTTCGTTAGCCGAAATTTTGTTAGTATGGTCACTCGTTAACCGAAGTATCAATGCAAATAAATTATACACTGTGAAAAGTTTAGCACAGCCTATCTCTTACGTTTTGCTAATTAACTCCGTCACAGACTCATATCATTAATTATAATTATCACTAAGCAGTTTACATTCAGATTTCCTTCTTTTATATAAATATTGAATAAAGTTAAGATGATTCTATGTCATTATTTGTTTCTTGTGTTTATTTTCTGTACTTTGCGGTATTCCGTAATCCAATTCTTCATAAATATTCAAGTAGCCCTATGGGTATTTTTATTTGGATTAAGGAAAGGTTTGAGTACTTCGCAGGACAAAGTCCTGCGGCTGATCCCTAAGGAATAACATGTGTGAAAAAGAGCGACATGACTGGGAATTCTAGAATACCTGCCCGGAAAGTGGGAGACCTGTGTTCGAGTCCCAATCATTCGCTATTTTTCACACAATTGTTATTTTTTTATTTGACAAACATCAAAACGATTTTCAATGCAAGAGAAACGAAGCAAATGTTTGGCAGGAATATTTGGTTTCGCGCGTGTTCCTGAAATGGGGCGTAGAATTAGGAACTATTGATAAAGTGAGATGCTATCTGACTGCAGTAAATCATCTTTTGGGAAGAATCCAAGAGACCCAATCTGAGCCAACGGTCAAGTTGACAATCATAATTCGAGACCATCGGAAGTTTCCATCGATAGAGCAAAAGCGTAGAGAAAAAACTTCAACTTGCGCCTTGCGCACTTTTTGCACAGCAACTCATTAGCTGCAAAATGAGGAAAGTTTCAAGTTTGCCTGATCTATAAATTTCCGCTTGTGTTTTTTACGCCCTTCTCTCTCGTCTGCTCTTATTGAATTCGTATATAAACTCGGAGAAAGAATCTAATATATTGATGCGCTAAACTTTGTTCGGTGCCTTTTTTATGTCACAAAAACAACCAAGTGTCATAAAGTATACATTCATTATTTTTCACGTATAGGTTTGCGTTTGCAAAAGGAATCATTCCAATTCCAAGGAAAGTTCTTCCGTTTTTATTCCCCCTTCATCTCTCGTGGTTTTATATATATCGCGCTGAATATAAGTTCCGAAACGACCGAGGGAATTTCTTTCTACTTTCACAGCGAGATATTTGTTTATGACTAAGTTTTTCATCCTCTCAACAAAAACGGAATTCTATTCTGATTATTGGCAGGATCCCAGTACCGAGCACAGGAAGAAATTGCCGTCATCCCTCTCCGTTTCCCATTGTAATTCTCTTAAAGTGGGGGTGCTCTTTCATTGCGTACTTCATTGCATCTATGCGCCCGTGTGGACTCATACTCAAGGACTTTTTTTCACTATGGATCCAATTAAACTAAGAGGCAGTTTTACACTAACCTCAAGGCCAAAGCCTTTACGTGATTGTGTTAAAAAATGCATCGATTTTGGCAATGTCTGACTGGAATCTCCCAATAAAGATTTCTATGCTATGGTAATACTAGTACCTAATTAGAGACCATGTTCGTGCAGATATACAATCAGTTAGAATATATAATTTACACAATATGTGTTTTAAAACTATAAAGGGAATGCGGATGTAGTATTTGGAGGAATGAATGTATAATTCTATAGGATTGTAAATAATTATTTTCTTTAGTTAAATAGAAAAGTCGTATTTAATAGCGTTAAGTTTCGTTTCTTCCACAATAATTTCTAAAATTTGCTGGAAAATGATTTGAAACACTCCAAAGAATGCCAAATGATTGCTTATGCATTATCTTTCCTGCAATTTCGTTTTATTTCGTAACCCTCCAAGCGAGTTACGTATTTTTACAATAACATGTTTGTTACCATCGTAACAACGTAACATCGTAACAACGTAACTTCGTAACAACAACGTTCGACCGTCATGGTCGAAACCTGTCGTGTTAAATAAATTTTGTGGAAAATACGAAGTACGTTTCTGATTTGTTTTTGATGGCATTCCATAATCTTAGGCCAGAACAACTTAATAATAAAAGTCCTAATATAAAGTCTACCTATTGAGCGTAGCTTCCGGAGCAAGCTTTACTCGTGGGCATTATAGTCTTGAATGTTTTACTCATGGATGTACATTGCCCCGTGTACTTTTTAATACTTAGGAATTAAATGAGTAGTTTGGCGCTTTCTTTGTTTTCCGAATTCATCAAATTGAAGGCTACTTGATCGCCATGTTTCCTAACCGGTGGGCCGCGTAGGACTAAAGGGCCTTACGATCCCAGATGGCGGGACTCGATCAAGTTGAAGTCGTATTATTTTATTCCTTTTGCTTTTCATTTTCCTAATACTTTCCTTCGTTGCAAATAAAGCTTTCGATAGTTTCAGTGGTGCTCCTTAACAAACCAAGTATTCGAAAAATATTTAACCACATCTATAAGTAAAGAGAAAAGTGCACAACACATTAATCAAGAGCACATTAGTGGATTGGTTACCTTAAGGACACGGAAAGTGGGACTTGAGACTATAAAAGTTGGGAAGCATCACTGATTTAGAGAATTCTCTAACCTGCACTCAGCGGCCAGATTGCGGCCCGCTTAATCTTTTAAAACGGCTCCTTTTTCCTAAGTGTTATAAATGATTTTTAATTAGACGTACGTACATTTCGTTGACTAAATGTTATTTGCATAAAAATTGTTATGAATTGATTGATGCGAATGGTTTACTGGTTCAAATGTTTCATGGCTCAAAAATCCTTCAAGCTATTATTCGGTACCGTCTTGTTTTCAACAGCTAACTATGTTGTCGAAGAATGTTTTCTATAGAGTAATCCATGAATACATGAAATAAATTGAAAACGATACATCCACTGGTTATACTTACCTGTCATTCTAATTTAAGCCTTCCTTTTCTCCTTTCAGGACACCAAGGATTCAGGATTCCTCTTCAATTCAATGGAGCTTACCAACTGATCGTGAGTAAAACTGAAATTTAATTTTTACTTAAATCGACATTTTGAAAAAGGACGAGCTTCATCCGAATTATAACAAAGCAATCATATAGTAACAGCCGAGAGGAATTTTAGCTGTTTTTATTTTACACAACAGGTTATTAGAGTTTGATAAAAGCTCCAAAAAGCCGTAGTTTGCAAGCAAACTAACCGTTTGGAAAGTCCAACCAGCGGGGGTTAGCGTTCTCCGTGGTCACGCTTTACCGAGCCTTATTCTCAATACGTTTTTCGGCAATTACGTTGCCACCTCCAGGAGAGAAGATAAGTGCCGTGTTCCTTTTTTGTAGAACAGGTTATTTTAAACATTTCGTAAACCAATTACTACGTTCTTAAATAAGGTAACAAACGAGTTTTTTTGTAAAGGAGGTTCAGAGCACAATTTTAACAAATTAGCTCATTAATAAACGAAGGCAGATTAGCGTTGACAAAAATCCTCACATTTTGCACCGAACCGCTCTTTGGTTACGGAACGTCGTTCTTGCTTTCAGAGGTTCTCTTCTCGCGATATGCACCCACGTCTTGTAAATTCACTCGATTCATTTTGACGTTGGCGACATAACAATTCTCTCTAGTGACGCGTCAACACCCATTTCTCCGCATCCTAAGCATGGCATTCTCTGCCTTTCTCCTTCATTTAACACCAGTCTCACGAGCTGCGAAGTGGAATCGAGTGCGATACTGAGATATGCGACACAAGCAGAGAAGGAGGCGATAGGGAAAAAGGAAATATTATCAATGTTCAATACCACTCGAAGCGTTATTTTTTGCGCCTCCCTCAACTTTCTTCTTTTTCCCCTCTTATCTCGAATCCTCTTGCTCCAGCATCCTCTCCATAACCCTGGCAGGGTTCCAGCATCGGCCTCTTCGGAGACACTCGTCTTCTGCGAATCCACGTAAACACTCGCCATCTCATCGAACAGCCAAAACCACCGCAGAACCACGCCCTCACCCTCCACCGGTTCTCAGACATCCATTTAATGCGCTCCCCTTATTATTGAGGAGGAAACGAAAAGCCCTCTCACTAACATGACCGTAAAACTGCTTCAAAAGCGTGATTTCGTAATTGATGTGATTATCTCCGCGGGTGTAAAATGGGTGTTTTTGAATCTTCTCCAGTGAAATCTGTTGGAACTCCGTTGTTGAATTAAAACAAGAATTTCATATATTTACTATCAAACAGTTTAAAATATACGACCATAGTTTTGCTGGATTCACGATATCATTATGTAAATAAATAAATGACGTCTTTATTTTGGGCAAAATTGAGACTTTGGATTCTTCTCTTCCATTTAACCCATCGTCAATATTAAGAAAGTTAATAAATCAATAATAAAAGTTAACTGAAGTAGAATTAAGACTAAATTGGAAAGTTGTGGATTTAAAAACCTAAGTGAAGCTTAGGAAAAAATATCCACAGCAGAAAATACCCACAAAGAAGGGGGTGTGAAAAACCTGCACAAACCTACTGAGAGTAATGACTAAGAGATTTAAAAAAAGATACCTAGAAAAAGAAATATAGCCTGGAAATAAGAACATGGTTAAAATGACAAACAAATACATAATAATGCCTTAATAACTTTTCACTGTCACTTTGTTTCAATGGAAGTTCACGATTAGTCAATGAATCGAGTAACTAATATCAAAGTAAAGAGAATCAAAAGATGACAACTTACAATTTTATGACACGGTTGAATAAAGGGAGAAGGAAAAAAGCCGTAGATTAATATATTTGTGGAAAAGTAAAAATATAACATCCTTGCATGTTTTTGTTTAAATTGACGTTCAAGGATAGCTAAGTAACATCAAGGAAATTTTTTCTTTATAGTCATGGTCTCAGTGAGATGGCATATCAGCATGTGGGTTTTAGGATGAAATTAAGGAAATGATTCGGAAAAAATAGAACGGTCGAAATAAGTTTCGTAATTGTAATACGATGAGAGATTCTGGTAAACATATTCTGTGATCGAAGGAAGTCAGAACCTTTGGTGCATTATCTCAAAGAGGCGTTTATATCTAATTTAGCGTTCTCCTACACAAAGAGGAGGTGGGATGTGAACGCGTTTATTTAGGGTTTAGGTTGAAAAATGAGGTAATTCATAACTCAATGCCATTGGTTAACAGAGTTGTAGTATCAAATAAGAAAACTTAAGTTTGAATTGACGCGAATCGAAGATTCTGCTTCCTTTATCTTGTTGAGGTCAATATATATACCTTTAAATAAGTGATTTTCTCTGGCCTAGGATTAATTCTACACCACCACCTCTTCTTATTCCGTTTTAAATTATTGGGGAAACCAAGCTGTTCAAGTTAGTAGGCAGTTCCTTTAATGATGGCAATTCATAATATAACAATGAATTCATTTAATGATTAATAATGATTTAATAATGAATGAAGAATAATGATTGATTTAATTAATTTAATGATTAATAATGATTTAATAATGAATGAAGAATAATGATTGATTTAATTCATTTAATGATTAATAATGACGGCATATCAAATGAAGACCAGAATTGAGCATCCTAAACTGGGGAGGTTTACAGAACAATCTTAATTAATGCCTGCGGCTTTAATTCATGGCATTAATAATCATTCTGCATTAACAGCTCTCAATGGCAAATATTAAAGTAACATTAGGAAAGGTAATTCAATTCAGGACGATTCTGAAAATTTTATCATGAAAGTTGACTTCAGGAAATGTTTTCTCTCAAGCAGAGCTTTTCAATTTGACTGGGAGTTGCTATCTTTTGTGCATAATTAATTTGAAAAATGTTGTTTCTGGGAGTACAAATTATTATTGCCTAATTGTCGACCAGCTTTACATTCGGTCTTAGAATATTTTCCTATTGCGCTTGAAACTCTCTTGGTATCTCAAATTTTTGGTATCGGTAACTTTTTCCTTTCGGCTTATGACCGGGAATTAGCCAGGTAATTACGATTATTTTTTTGAGCTTGACCATAGAAAAGATCCACACTGTGGTAATCAAAAGGTTCTTCCATGGTGTTGGTTCTCCTATCTGTCGTTAGAGGTCTCGGTTGGCTGATGGACGATTTGTATGGATTCCTCTAACTCATAAGTCAGTTTCTTGGCTCATTCCACTTTCTTCTCCGTGTTTTGTACTCTTCTCTTTTTCGTATCCCATTCTCACGTTTCCCTATTGTCAACGATGTTTGGCATCAGAATCATTATTTCAGCTTTACTCAAATGCTGAGCTATTTTATCATGAAATATGTTACTTTCCATTGTATTTTTACATTAAAGCATATGCATTTCTACTGTGTAAGACCCCTCACAATGACAATTTAATTAACATTGGATACTGCAGCCTTGTTTCATCAAGACGAACGCATACTTTGTAACTAATAGCGTAATCTATGTAGTTTTGCAGTCGAAATTCTATTCCAGCCTAAATATATAATTTTAGTTTGTATAACATGCATTAATACGCATCCACGGTTAGAATATCGACAGGACCTATTTATGCTCCTTTCATCAATGACTATTTAGTATTGTTGTATTATAAGCCAGCTTTACCCAGATTTATGCAGAAAGTTAAGAAATTTTCCGAGAAAAATTATGCAAATTCGATGAATGCTCCATTCTGGGTCTGGGCCAAGTTTAAACATAGTTGAAAGTAAGGGGTTCACTTTGAACGTGGGTTGCACTTTTGCTAAACAGGTATCCGAATTCAGAGTTTATTTATTACTTACCTACTTATGAAACAGCTTAGGGGTTAAGTTTTTAGAATTCATGTAACTCGTGAATAAAAGTCTAGGATACGCTATTCTAGGCTTTATTGAGCAGCAACTTTAATCGCCGTGGGGAAATTGGAGTTGAATAAACTATGTTTCATTCCACCGTTTCTAACCCATCACGCTCGCATCAATAACCGTTCCCACTCAAGGCAACCCATGCCTTAACCCATTCAATCGACGACGGAAATCTCCCTCGTCCCGTTCTGATTCTCAAAGCGCCAGACGAAAGAAAGAAAACGCCCACGTTTGAAAATTACCAGAGTCCACCGCGGGCGTTAGATGCGTTAATATTAACAGCTCTGTCGTCAATCAATCATTCCCCCTTTCCGGGGATATTGTCAACAGCCAAAAACGATACAAAAGTTTCCCCTCCGCTCCCAAATATTTCATAACCCGTTTCTTTCCAGCTAGGATAAACCGCCGCTATCCCATCCGTTCTAACACCCACTCTAATTCCACGCCTCGCCCTTTTTTATACTCTTTTTATACTCGGCGTGGGGAATCATCAGAGTCTCGCACTTGACTCCTATCCATCTCTCTCTATAGTTCAGTCTCTCCAACATCCTCCCTCTCTCTTCGCACAACTACCTGAATACACCACATCTCCATTACTCTTTCAACGACGCCACCCACTCCACCAATCTACATCGGCAACCGAACGCTTTTTCCCTCATCTCTCCTTTCGTACATCTCTTTCACGCCCCACTTCCATTTAGATGCATTTATACCTTCTCTCTTCCTCCGTTCCTTCACGCACTCTCCCACGCGCACGCACGATCAAACAAGGCTTCGACAATCAAGCAAAGAACTTCTTCCATCTCATTTCTCTCGCGCTAGGTATTTCTTTCTCTTCCTGCTTCGCATGAATGTCATTCATTCCAGCAATTTTCGCTCTCGCATCCGCGGACTCATTCTCTTCCAATCCAGTCAGTTTCGTTCGTCTATTTCAAGCGGGCATTATGAATTCGGGCGTTTTACTACCTTCGTTGATAAGAGGGAAAATCGTGTTCTCTCTGAAGAACCACGCATTTATTATATAAGTTGATTTTGATAACTGTCTGTGTCATTGTCCTCCGCTCCTATCTTTGTGTAGACCCTTTGATCTGTAGTATTGGCAGTCGTATGTATGACATAGGGAATTTATTCATCATAGGCGTCTGTTTGTTATACTACAAGGTATTTGACTCAAGTAAAGATACCGGAAAAGCTATTTATATCTTTTGCCTATCGAATAACAATCTCTATTCTGCATTTCAGGATAGGAAATATTGATGGGACATTCACCTCGACTTTCTTTGTTTCAAACGTAATAGAGGCAGTAATGGAGGAATAAAATCAGTGGAAAAACTTTTCAGAGGAAACTATTTCACACTTTAATATCTTAGCAAAATCACAACATAAAAAATACTTCTACACACACGACAATGCTTAAGCACCATTTTCAAGTGGCAACTGAAGAAACAAAACTGAGCCTGCAAAGGAAAGGGTGGGGGGAAGCACTGAGAAGACAAAAGAAGTGAAAGGTCGGATTCATAGAAAAGTATTAACATGGTGGGCACTGGGAATCAGGTGACGGGTGAAGAGTGGAGGTTAAGAGGGGAGAGTAGGAAGGAAAAATATATTAGTTAGCAAGGGTTATATTTGGATTCAGGTTATTTTGCACTATTTCCATTTTCTCTAATATATTTAAGCGACTCCCCTTCTTTTCTACATGCAAGATTTTTGGTATGAAATCTGAGGAATGATTCTCGGAAAGAAGATGTTTCGCAAAATGGGACTGATGAGAGCCATTTTGAAAGCATTTCTTATGCTCAGAAACCCTTAAATTGAAATTTCTCCCACTGACTGAGGCAGTAATGTTAGAGTAAATGAGTATTCTAGATTTTTCACTGTGATGTAATAAAATAATACAAATAAATTAGTCTCGAAGAGTTTGTAAGAATTTCGATGATGATTGTAATTGGAGCATTAGAACGAGTTGTTTTGCACATCAACCCTTTATTTTGTCGATTAAAATATATCCCATTCAATTAAGGTGTTTACAGTAATTCAGTTGAAGGTTAGTTGAATTATTTTGCCCTTGCTCTCTTAGTTACATGATTTCTCTCTCGGCTCAATGCGTGCATTTTTCTTCTCATCCAGCGTTTGCATTCTCTCTCGTTCCTCAACATATCTTCCTTCGTTTCTCTCTATTTACGACGACGCAGTATTCCATCATTTTCGTGTTATCTTCATTGCCTACATCTTTCTCTTGGCGCATCTTTCCTTTACGCTTTTTATCATTCCCGATCCATATGCATTTTCATCTGATTCATCGTTCTTTCCTTGCTCCGTACGTCTTTCTCATTCTCCTTTGTTTCCAATTCTCTAGTTTCGCTTTCCTACCCAGCTTTAACCCAGCTACCCGTTTAATTGATGCTTAATTATACCACGAAACAGGATAAGTACGTTGGCATGAGTTTCCCGAGCACGGCAAAATGAAACGAGAGAGAAGTAGATGAACGCATGTGCTTGAAGAGGCAATGATTGATCAGGAGTATTGATGTAGGAAAGAATGAAAGGAAGGGGAAAACAAAAGGAAGCGAAAGAGAGATTCAATGCAATGGGAGCGAAGAGGATTTCATTGCATGGTAATTTCGCGCAATGGCCATCAGAGGGATGAGGGTTCTGCAGCTAAGGGATGAAGTGGTTACGGAGAAGATAGGTACTGTTGCGGTGAACACGGGGGGATGTTGGAGGAGAGGAAATAAAGATGTTAGCCTTGGCAATATCGAAGTGGGCGACTATTGATTAAATGGTATGTTTTGTATATCACAGTAGATGCTGGAAGGATTTTCTACCGAGAGATTTCTTTTCTAGTAAAATCTTGCTCTCTTCTCTCCGTATGATCCCCTAAACATTCAGGAGAACGCTGTAATCATTAATTAACTTGCAGCGCTCTTGACTGAATAATTCATAGGTTTCCCTCAGCGATCTATACATACTAAGTAGAGGAATAGACCTTTATTCTAATTCTAGGTTTATGGCAGTACGGTTCACAGAACGAAGGAGAGAGATTTTGACCGATGGAAAATTTAGACTTACAGATAAAGGCGGAATACTACGCAGTAAATTATTTTTTCGCTACTGCTAGAGTAATTTTTGTACACACAGTTTTTTACACATCTTTTAGCTTGTACTATCAGTAGGCGCAGGTTTTTCACACCCTCCTTCTCTGTGGGTGTTTTCCTGCTGTGGAGATATCATTTCCTAAGTTACCGATTAGGTTTTTTAAATCCACAAATTCTTCTTGAGTTTTTATCTCTATTTCTATTAACAAATTTATTCATGTTTTTTATTAATAACATTGAAAACAGATTAGATGGAAGAAGAGGCTTTTTAGCCTTAATCTCGCGTTAATAAAGACCTAAAAATGATAATTGTGTTGAACTATTGGATTGTATGCAATAATCCGATCAAGAGCGACCTAATAGTTTCATGTTCTGTCGAATGGTCTCTTATTTGCCTGATTGGTAACACATGAGGTCTTCAAATGATTAAAGTTCCTCATTTCTTGTCCATGTATTTATTAATAAAGATTCGCTGTATTTGCAAACTTAATCTTGGCTGAAGAAAACTATGATCGATGACAAGGATGCCGCTGCGGAATTTGCAAATAGCCATTATTTACAATACGAGTCCAAGTTTTTAATTTCTTGGTCAGTTTCCCTTTCTTTTCTGACATCAGTAATATAATCAAGTGATAGTGTGAGGCATATTTGCTTCGTTTATTGATTTACACCTTCTTGCTGCAATGGAAGCTTTCTCATTGTCAGATATTCTCCACTATAGAATGGAAACAATGCACGATAATTATCTTACTCCATTTTTAAAATGTATATTTCGGTTACACATCTCACATGTGAGATATCTTCTTGTATCCTCAGATACATCTAAGATATCTTGCGTTTTACGGTTAACAACCGAGGGTTTATGATTTAGGTCTTAAGCGACCCGTATCTTTCCTGAGAAATACGGAAAGAGGAAACTTTTTTTGTATTAACCGGAGATTGACGATCACGTTCTAAAAGTAACACATGATATCATATCCATATGAGTTAATAATATTGAAAAATAGGCTTATGCAAATTATGACTTTATAATAATAACAATATGAGAATCAGGAGTTAGTTAGCCTCTCGTACTGTGGTCATGAATGGCATCTATGGACACGGATAAGGAATATACTCGTATGTATCGACAAGCCCATGTGGATAAAAATCTGTAAGTGGAAGATATAATGCTTTATATGTGTATAGTGGAAGATAGAACTACTTTATCGCAGTGATGAACTTTTTAAAGTTTGGTTTCAAATATAATTGTGAATAACTATCTCGAGTTTCATCCTATCGCCTAAAGATTTAACAAAGTTGCAAAATTTTAGTATATATTTCCTTTTTGAACCCATGCATTAACACTAATACACTTCAAACATATTTGATTACATTAAATAAAGAATGTTTAACTTTCTGAATGCGAAAATGGAAATCTATGAGTTATTTCAACTGACTTACATGTTACGCAATCTATTTCGTGAGCTGTGATTTATTGCATGAGATATACCTATTGATATATCTTAAACGGTCGAACCTGGATAAACAAGACCTGGGTAAGCGGGAAAACTCCGGGTGACCGATCGCCAGCTCCTTGGAACCTTATAAGGTTCCAGGGACATCGCTTACATCGGTTTATAACAACTTTAAACAAGGTGACATACCACCAAGATGTGAACAAACATTTTATCAATTCTTACCATCATTAGCACTATATATATTTTTAAGAGAACCCTTTTTAGTACGTTTTAAAAATCAGCATGATTTGAGTAAAATTTTCTTTTGTGTTTCTCTACCGATGCTCTGCGATTACTTTGGAATGCGTAGTTTACAGTGGGGGATTACCAGGGTTTTGCTCTACGAAAATATAATTAATATTGCAAAATTAATTTCATTGAATTTTAATGCGCACTGTAAAGCCTGGATAGAAAGATCTATTAACTCACAAGTTTTATTTACAGACAAACATTACAGCTGAGTAATATTTACAGCAAAATGCTAATTGTAATAGAATAATTACAGAAAAAGGGATGCAGAGCAATAGGAGAAAAGGCTACCGCAAGAGCAGAATACTCATAGATACTTACGTTTCTGGCCATGTAATGTTGGGTCTTTTGCAACTGGCCGTTCACTGGTTCGTTGCACTATCGTACACGCCCAGGATATCTTTCTCATATGCAGGTTTACTCTTATTTTCCATGAGATGAACAGTTCGAAGAAAAACTTAAAAATTTACAAATAGACGTGATGAATCAGGAGGAAGGGGACAAAGACGAGGATTCTCGAAATAAGAAGACCACTAGATGTTTTCTGATATATTTTTCAGTTTTTTATTATAATAATAAGTATTATTATTATTTGATGTGGAATGCACACATGTATGGCAATGTAGGTAAAGGTGGTGTATAATCGGAGTGGGTCAGGTATTATTCTGTCCACAGTAATTTTTCTTCACACACTATTTAAGTTCATTTTCCAGTACATCCTTCATTACGAATTTCCACGAATGTCACTCACAGTTTCCGGATCCGATTGGGTGAGGGGGAGTGTTGACAGTGACAGAAAAGTCTCGATGAAGAGGTCATCCACGTCTTATTTTTTGAGGAAGGAGAAATGCTTGTTTGTCTGGGGACAGCTTCCATCCTTTAATAGTGTGAGATTACACTAATTAAAAAATCTATTTTATATGGATTCGCGTAGTGAGCTGTTTTAAAGAGATGTGCCTTGGGCGTGTGTGTCCATTTCTTCAATTCGTGAATTTCGTATTTAAATTTCTGTTTTTAATGGGAAATGGGGTAAGAGAAGGGGTTTCGCACGACAGTTAACATTTCGTGGGCATGGAAAAATCGTTCCAAGGAGGGATTTCGATTGAGAGAGAGGAGGGGATTGAATTGATCCGTCAGAAAATCAGGATTCTCCCGGGCTTTGATTACAGTCACCGCCAACTTTCGTCAAAAGAGCCAATTCATCCAATTTAGAGATTCGAATTATTTTTTCTAACGCGAATTAATTTAGAGAAATCAATGCATGCAATGGAGGAAGGTGATAGTTTGACACGGGAAAATGGTCAGCTGTTAAAACTGAAGATGAAATTAAGGAAGGGAAATTTTGAAATCTCTAATTTTGAAATCTCGGCTGCGAATCTTTTTATCTAAATCGAGTTTAGCTTCGATTTTTAAATTAAAGATGGAACATGCTATGCTTGCGACAAAAACCACGATTCAATCAATCAACCTGTTATTGCTGCTCAACAAATGAAGAATTTCAACTTCTTATTGTCCCCTTCAGAGGAGCGATTCACTTTTTCAGAAAGCGCAGAATATAATAAGATGATAACAGAATAATAATATTAATACAACACCTAAATCAAGAATTTTCGATAACGACAAAGAGAACTGTCAATGCCTCTTTCCTCCTCATCTCTTAACTTACTAGCGAATCAGTATATACACATACGTTGCCAGTCAAATGAAAGAAACTATGCAATTTTGATGTCAAATTAAGTGCAACCACGAATATCAAAGCTACAGTTTTTTAATTTTAGGACTTGAAACTACTTAATCGCGGGGAAGTTTTAAGGGTCAAATCATATCACCACATCCCCCTTTCGAATGTAAGATTTGAGCAATATTTTAGTAAGAGAATGAGTACATGAGCTGCCCTTAGGGATCCATTTTCTTCGGGTATATCCGACATGTATTAATGATCTGAACATGCAAAGGTACGGGAAGTGGACTGGGAAAGTGGTGCATCTTTTTTCCTTTCTTGCATAGCCAACGCACTCAGGCAAGAAATCAATTTTTTTTCTGACCTGTCATCTCTTCGCTAGAACCAGTCTGGCGTCGAAAGATTTCCGGCCAAACAAACATAAACACCAACACACACGCACAAGTGAGCAGTCACCTTCGTTGAAAAGTACAGGGAAGGGTTTTCCTGGGGAACAATCATTTTTCTCTTCATTTTGGGACACGGATTTGTACAATCTTATAGTTGAAAACGAGCGAAAAAACTTTTCGCAAATGAAACCAGAAACAAATATATATATATTTATGTATATATCCAAATAGTTTATATGTACAACTCTCATTTGCTCCCATTTTATTTTTTTTTTCGTTTAATTTCCGCCGCTGTTAAACCATCTTTACTACCAAATACACACGATTTTTTTCGAACTGGCCACTATTATTTTATTAGTCGCCGCAGTTCTTTACAAGGGATGATTCTCGGAAATAAAGATCGATGAATTTGAAAACTTAACCGATTTCACAGGAGTAATGGATACTGAAGATTTGCAGACTTTGATTAGTCAATTTTTCAAAAGATCGCCAAAGATAACAAAACATTTGGGAGGGGAGGAAGTCTTGCCTAGATGAGATTCCTCGCTCAGACGCCGAGGAAAACAAAATACATTGTTCGTGAGGCTACAGAAAAGTTTGAAAATAAACTCACGCGTAAAATAAAAACATAAGTACAAAAATATAACATTAAACAAGTTTCAATCTGCGACTTTTCTAACATGATGACTTTCTTGTCCAACCGTTTCGTCGCCAAGAGGGAATTTTTTATCCATCTTTCTGAAAATTTCTCCGTCTAAGAAATCCTCCCCTTCTTCAAATAATTCGTCGACCGGGTTTCCTTTCAGTTTATTTTATTAAAATTACTTATAATGATCACAGAGCGATAACGACACTGTACACTAACACCATTCAAAACGCGGTGGTAATAATATTTTTCAACGACGACACTTCTGAAAAAAATACCCCCTTATTCAACTCTCTCGAAGGCGAGAGCTTAAGACCGAAGGGTTTGTCATTTATATAATAATAAAGGGAGGACGCAANTATATATTTATAATATATATATAAAAAAAGACAAACGAACTGAGTCGCTGAGAACGTTTTTTTCGGCCGGTGTTTTTCATAATCTTAGAGAACACTCGACCGGAAGAGAAAAAATACAAAACCTCGCTCTTTTTCGCCCTTGCGTGGAGCGACAGTGATTTGTTTTTCTCCTCGAAGAAGATTTGACACTGAGCTCTTAACGGCACAGTCACAGTCACATATTGCTTTCTTTTCTCAACATTATTACTAATAATTAATTCCTAAGCTCCTTGTTTTATATATCAGTATCTTATTGCCCGTTTGATTGTAGATTTCGAGAATGTAGGCGCGGAGTGTTTCCCAGTTTAGGCTGCACGAAAGTGGGAAGTCCAAACGAAACACGCCCATTTTGCCATTCTCGAAAGATATTTACCTCTGATACCTAGCGTTAAATTTATCTCTAGGCGCTAGCTATTATTCAAACTCAGCCGCCACAAAAAATATTACATGGCTGAAGAGTTTAAATGCAGAGTTCCTTTGTCTTGTTTAAACTCCTGATTGTTGCTCCCGAATCGATTCAGGATGTTCATTGCTTTCATCCGAAGCCTTCAAGTTTTGCTATTGCTTTTATTTCTTCCAGCCTCTCCGAAGAAAGGCCTAAGCGCTTTGCCGTGTTTTCGAAAATGAAAAATATATATATATCCACAGTTAAAACAGGCATCTCAACGATGTTTTCTCAACCTTCTATTCCATCAATCATTGCCTTCATTGCAGAAGGAGAGTAGAATTTTAAAAAATCCTCGAGTCTTTTATCTTTACCGGAGAATTCGAGCGTCGGATCTCTAATGCTGACCACCGGCAGCAGATCACCGACGCGGTGGAACGACTGCGAAAAATCACATCGACTTTTCAACGGACCGCTTAACCCGTTCATCCGATGTGTCCCATTAACCTCTTGTCGCCTTTAAGAGATCCACACGCACATCACACGCTTAGGGGGTTGAAAATCGTCACTCACGGTTCGGAAAGTTGGCCTGGAACACATTGTGTGGCGTTTTTCCCCTAATTAATTACGAGGCGTTGGTGTGCGAGGCGGAGTTGGAGGGCGTTGTCTCCGAGTCGACCATCTTGTCGACATGCAGATTTCCCGCGCGAGCGTTGGTCCACGTAGCGGGCGGCCATTTTGTGGACGAAGCTCCATCTCTTGTTCGTTGCATCCTCGGCTGTGCAAGGGCTCCGGGCGGCGGTTCGTGACGAATCTCCGTGCAGCTCCGAGGAATGAGTCTGCGTGATGAAAGGTGGGGGCGTGGTGGTTCGCAGGGGCGCGGCGGGGCGGGGGCTGAGGGCGGGGCGCGTGAGCCCGCTCAATCCGTGACGACCAGGGGGAGGTCAAGTGCCGTCATCACGTCGGTACGGGACCCCTGTTAAGAGAAAGGACAATTGGTTAGTGGACATGAAGGAAAAGGTCAGCTGTTGAGAGAGACTTCAGAAATCGAGCCATATGGCAAGGATTTCCATTAAATTTAACATTAAACACAAAGAAATTAATATTTCATTGAAGATAACTATGTAGATAAATTGTTATCATTGGTGGCACTAATTATTAATTAATTGATTGAAATTATTATTCAATGCTGGAGAATTAAAATCGATGAATTCTGGCTTAATTAGGAAGTACTTACGAAAATAAGTTACGACACTATAAGAAATTAACGAGCTATTGTTCGAAAAATATTTCATCACGTAGCATGACAACCATGGTTGACGTTAAACTCGTTAGGTAATTCCAGAACACCTTGATCCTGTAATGTATCTTAATCATTATTATTATTCGTAAAACAATGTATCAGGAATATACTAGTTCCAGCGACTGGAAAGGAACCTTAGCTTTGGAGATTTGAAACTTAAGAAAGAAAGAAAAGCGAATATTGGAGAAAATAACGCTTTTGCCGAAATCTTGAACACCAGCCGTCAATATCTCCGGGCCAACGTTGGATATTAGTATTTATTCGTATCAGGCCATCTAACTGATAAGGACGGCAGGTTTATAAAACATTGGACACAGCTGTTCTGCAGAAGTACCGTCCTTTCCTAACACCCCCATGCAGAGATTAAATCGAGGACTCACAGAATCGGACGAATCATAGGCATAAGAAAATACTGATTCTCAGAGACCGCATTAATTTCGCGATGGTATCGACAACAACACCATTAACAACTATCATCTTTCAGGCAAACACTTCAACGTTATACTTATCGTCAAATTCCAGCGGCGAACGCATTTAATGCGTCCATCCTTTCGCTACGCACTTCTCACCTCCCCATACGGGCCGGAGATTCGAACGCATCCCGATCCCGGTCTCCAGAGAGCGGCGCAATAACTCCCGATAAAAAATACAAAACTGCCTCTCTCTGCACGGAGAACAAATGGAAACCATCGCATTGCGAGTTGCACCGGCATCGATATGGTCGGAGCAAATCTTCCAACTTGTCACTCACGACCCACGGGATATGGAAGCATATGGAAGAACCCAGATGTTCCTCTCCTCAGTGAAAGGGAAGGAAAAGAGGAAGTGACGTGGAGGTTGGGAGAAGGGGGGGATTTTAAAAGCAAAAAGGAGATGGAGAGGGACGGAACGAGGAGGGGAGATTTTTTAGTAGAGAGAGATGGAAGGAAGAGAGAGAGGAAAAACTAACTGGCCCATTACACTCACCCCAACTCAACACTGACACGCAGACTAATCTCGCTAATGGGCAATGAGTGGAGGTCGTGGGAGGGAACGGTGGGAGGCTGAGAGGGGGGAGGGGAATGGAGGGTTAAGAGAGGTTGAGATGATGGAACTGGGAGATATAAAGAGATGATGGGGTCAAACCGGGAGTGCCACAGAGAGAGGAGGAGGAAAGAGGGCATTTAGTGGAAGGCTGGAGAAAGAGGATAAATGCGCAAGAGTGACGCTATTGGGAAGCACAGAGGCGATGGATTCTGCGAGAGGGAAAGATGAAATCGAATGAGGACTTCTGAGAAAGAGAGGGCGGAGTGGCGAAGAAGAAAATGAAGAGATGGATGAGCAAGAGGGGTCACGGGAGATGTGAATGGTGTGATGAAGACGGATGGGAGGGACAAAAAATGAGCGAGGCGAGGACTGAGAGGGTGTGAAAAGGGAGGTGAGGATGCGTTAGATTGGGACGATTCGGGTATAACTTCGAGGAGGGCGCGAAAGGGAAGACGGAATAGATTGTGAAATCATGATGAGTGCAACTCATTTATTTAGAGTTGCCAGAGATAATTAAGACGGCGTTAAGCGATGAATATGGAGGGATCGGAGCTTCAAAAAGTGACTGTGAATTGATTCGAACCGGTGACCTTGAATTGGGGGTGAGAGGAATGCTAGTTTTCCACAATAATTTTCCTCAATCGGACAATTCGAAGGATGAATCAGGAAAGTGGTAAACATGGGCGTTGGTGCAAAATGTTCGTAAAAACATAAGTATTGCACGAAAGAGAAGATTGAGGATGGTTGAGGCGGAGAGAAAACTGTAGATATGCAGAATATTTACTATAGGATACTGGGGAAGTAAAGGGAGAAAGGAATGGTAGGTGTTGAAACCTGTATTTCGCCTTCCATTTTTTGTATCTTACAATTAGTCTTCCTTTCGTCAATAAATTCCGCTCTTGGCAACTAAAGGAAACTCAAAAGTATGTGAAAAGGAAAAGGGTGACTACTGGGATAGCCAGTCTTTTCATTTACACATAATTTAAGATTGTAAAAGTTATTAACGAAAATAGCAGAAAATGTCTAATAATGCGTTATAGGTTCTCACTACTCAGTTATGAGGAGATAAATCAGAGTAATTGAGAATTAACATGTAAGCGTGTAAACAACTAGCGATCGACCGATAGTTTCCCTCAGTCCTCGATTTGAAAATGCGGATGTGCGATGAATGGTTATTAGAGGTAGTTTATGGATATACACAACGAAGATTATGTGGATACTGTTAATTTGTGGAACTTCATATCTGAGGGGTATCCGAAAAGATCAGTACGGTACTCTACTATTAACCTCTACTCAACTATTTAAAATGACTCTTACGAAGAAGACATGAAGTAACGGAGGAGTTACAGCGCAAAGAGAGATAGAAAGCGACAATTCAAAATACCGAGATATATGTATCATAGGTACAAATAATGGGGAATTTGAATAATATCTATTGTAGGGTATTGCACTCTTGAGATGCAGGAACGGAGCGATCGAATAGACCTCAGCGATGAACGACTGATGACTAAATATAAAAATGAGGAAACATCACCGAGATACTATGAATTGAGAGACATTTACGACTCTTTCCATATGTGTACTTAGGGCATCAAAAGATACGAGATACTTTTCCATCTAATTTATCGTCATTTTCAAATACTACCTAACATCTCGTACCTCCATAAAACCTTCGAAGGGCAGCAGATGGGGCAGATACCTTCCGGGCCGATACTCCCCTCAGCTTTGGAAACTTTTTATTGCCAACGCATCTCTATATACCATTTAAAAGGATCTAAAGGGTTGAAAGTGCGAGTTTCTCGCATCTCATTCATCCATCCGGACTGAGTGCGAAGGACTGCAGCTTCTCCAAGTGTACGAATCTGAACGCGAGAATCGTCCACCGAAGGCACAAACGAAAGGAACGCGCAAAGGTGGAGACTCAGTAACGCTGAGGGGTGTGAAGTGCTCAGAAGCATACGAACATGCGAAAGAGGCAAACCATGTCCATGCGACCCTCCAACGCTTTTTATAAGAAGGCATGGAAGAAAGAGGACGGTAAATGGAGCAAATGAGTCGCGATGTGATGAAATTAACGGAAAATGCTATCTTTGAATGGGGCCCAGCGGGAGGGATAAAAAAATTTCGACTCCCTGAATTAGAAAAAAATATTTGGGGGGTCCGTGTGGAATTGATGGGGTTGAAAGACAGAGGCTGCTATTCACTATTCGTTCTGGGGTAGACTCGAGAAAGGCAATGCAGGAAAACATTCATTTGTGCAGGAGAATTTGCTGGAGATAAGCTGGAGCCTCGCGGGACGTGAAAAACTCGCAATGAAAGACAGAATGGTACGGAAGTGGGGAAAACGTTTTCTGAGGGCAGTCGAAAAAGGCTGCGGTAATAAAATCCTCAAGAAGCAACTGCGTCCCACGGCAATGGCGAAAAAACTGTCGCGAGGTAAACTGAAGAGGAGAGAAAAGGCGTATTCCCCATGCCATGATAGGTAGGTCACTTCCTTTTTTTATTACGAGCGGATACAGACGGAAGGACGGCGCCGAGGGACTCCTGGCCGCATACAATTTGAGTTTGCCTCATTAACGCTCCACATTCTCAAATATTAGCCCGTAATTTCGGCATCAAGTGGACTTTTTGAGGGAATTTCGAGCAACAATTCTCTTGAAAGTGCTTTTAACGTCGTGGGACTACTCGCGCGGAGAAAAAATGCTACAAAATATGGTCAGAAAGCGAAGGAAGACTGCGGGTGTATCAAATATAACTTGCAGGTTTTTCTAAACACCGCAAAAATGTACTAAGCCAAGGTATTTCCAAGCTTATCTATTAAACTGATTCGAATTAAACACCAATACCTTATCGATAAAAGAAATATATATCTGAAATATTACTCGTGATTATAAAGTCGTTTCAAGGAATAGTTGGTTAACAGTAAATTTTTATTAATGTAATAATATAATTTTTATGGTTCATGCAGTTTTGTACATTTTGGAGCGCCTTTTGCAATAAAATTGTTTAGAACAAGGACATGCATTCAAAGTATCTGTTCTTAAATCAGCAGAGATAGTCCCTGACACTGAATTTTTTTAAGGTCGTGCATCCCATATAAACATTTCAATTCGATCTCGTCGACAATTTTCGAGACTAAATGTAATGTATGTCTTGCGTTAATGCGGATAATAGAGCGCCTTACATACATTTTGTTTCACAACATCTTCAATTCTGGAAGGAACTATAGAATGAAGAGTATTTGAACTGGAGTAATCATTGTCAGCCAAAACTTTCCATTATGATAACGCTATTTCCCAATAGCTAAGTTGCCAAATCCTAAGATACACGCAAAATCTGTAGAAACAGGAGTAAGGGGGTAACCAGGGTTAACCAGGTTTTTCTTCTGTGAACCGCCGAGCCCGGTTCTGTACCAAGAATCCTAAAAAACGATCGTTGGTCGAATCCGTTTTCGTTAACTGAGTCTAACAAAACAACTAAAAATCGTCAACAGTGACACTCGATAAACAAGATATCATAGTGATTTAAAAAAGCAATTATGAAATCGTAGATTATCATAATACAACAATTCAGTGGGCGCGTGCGCATTCATTGCGTTTAATCGTCATAATCAACTTCAGAATAAAGAAAAAATTGCAGCCTACTATGCTAAGTAATCTTCAGGTATGACAAATATAAGGGATATAACTTCTTAAGCGGTCGCAGAAGTAATTAATTAACTATCAATTGGATTTTGTGACATAAGTTCAAAAATTACGAGTTTATTGCATCCAGCGGGTGTATGGTATATATTCCGTAAGGGGAGGAGTTGGACGGAGGAGGAAAAAGTGAAAGAGAGCCGAGCACGGAGGATAGTGCAATAAGTCCCGGGAAGGAGGAGGTGAGATGGATAAGCCAGAGTTGGGGAGTGGGGAAAGGATAAGGGAGAGTACTGGTCCAAGTGAAAAACATTGAGAGGGTGGGGGATCTCTGGAGGGAAAATCGAGATGAGTGGGTGTGGCCATGACGTACGAGTGGGATGATGTGAGCCACTAAAACTGAAGAGGTTATATTTCGAAGGGGTTGTTGGTGTATATTCGGTAAGGGGAGGGGAAAGTTGGACGGTCGGTGAGAAATGGTACGGAGGCATGTGCGCTCATGGTCCCGTATTGAGAGCGAATCATATAAATAGCCGCTCTTTTTGGGGAGATGACGCAAGGAGTAATTAGTGGAAAAATGCGTGGTCGAAACGGAGGGGATGAGGATCAATTGATCGACGAAGGGTCCGTCGTTTTGGAATCTCGAGTGTATCTCTGGACGATTCATGAGGGAGAAGAATGGATTATATAATACGGAATGGATCTGGAATGCTGAAGAGGAAAATGGAAGGCTGAGGGGGGGTGGGTTTTCAGGTACGCACGATGGTCTGGAGTCTGGTAGGGTAGAGAGATAACCACGCGGATGAATGCCTATGTTTTTGAGGCTCTCCGAAACTACAACAGAATGAAACTGAAGGAAATGGAGATACAGCTGAGTCCGACAAAAACTGACGAGCTATGTTAAGCAAAACTGAAAATAAATGTTACAGAAAAAATTTATTTAAAGAAATTTCTCAAGTAGTCTTCCAAATTAAGAGGAGAACATCGAAAACTTCACATTTAGTTTACAGAATCTTCTAAATTTGAGCAACTTTAATTTGATTCAGTGGCTCTAGTGAACTTCTTCACAATAGTCCAACATTTTGACTATATCAAGATTTATTAATTCAATTTACAGGCCAAATTTGTTTGGTAAATAACAAAATGTAAAACAAACTCAGAATTCCGTAATATCAACTGATTTTGTTCTCAGCGGTTTCTTTTTCTGTTCAGAAGGTAGCATATAAGAATTTTTGCAGGTAATCAATCGTGATGTTTCTCAGTTCGTAAAATGAGAAGTGGTTTACCTCTCTGAATTATTATGAATTATAAAACGATTAATTTTTTTCGCTATTAATATGGTAGACTGAACACATTCAGTTTACTGAGCTAAATGCACTGCGGTGACAATGGATACTTCTCGAAATACTTATCGCAAACCACATTCGTTGCACTATCGTGGATTGCACTATCTCACACTTGTGATTCGGGATTGGAATAATATTTTTATGAAAGATTTGTTTTTGGAAGTCTTCTCTCCAACGTTGGAATTATGACATTTTTCTCAACTAATACTTTATGAGGCAATAAAATTTAACAGCAGTTAAGAGTTAAATTGTGTGGCCCAATTACCCATTACAATGACCCATAGCTGAGTCCCAGTGCTTAACCAAATATTTGCTTCCTGATAACGTACTGGACCAAGACCTTATAGTTTCATGTCGGGAAAATGGAAAGGTATGTCGAGGCTCATTGATAGAAGACACTATCTATATCAACCCTTTATTTTCTTCTATTTGATAATTCCTGTTTAACCTGTTTATCTGAATCTATAGAGTTTGATAGGTTGATGAATGGAATATTTTATCAGTTTTAGGAGAATGAAAACAAAAATCAATATTCTACATAGCTTACCTAAATGAGGAGCATATATAAATGTAAGTGCATGATGAGAAGAGACGCAGAACGAGGATTATTGCGTTAAATTAGACTATGACAAACGTACGCTCCTGACTTGAAGGTTGACCACTGGTAGAGCCGACGTAAGGAATGAAAATTGAACGTACCGAGAAACTCAACCTTTGCTTTTATCGGCTCGCTCTTGAAATTTATAAACGAGAACTCGGCTCCAATTAAATACAAGGATTCAAGTGCGCCTCGAGTCGTAAACATGCTGTTTAAATTTATCATCGCGTTACCCTCAAGGATAAGGTAAGAATGTAAAAAAGTCGCGAAGAGTGGAAATAGACGAGCGATCTTTTTTTTACTGATGGACGCGATTGCTTGGAGTTATGATATTCCATTTTATCTATGTACTCCACTTCTTTCGTACGCTCTCCATATATGTATTTATAAGCAAGCGTGTGTGCGTAAGGGCTGTGTAAAAGGCGTGGGTTTCCCTCCTCCCCCGAACCAACCCTTCCCAGCGGCTATACCCCTCACGTCACCCTTACGAGCGTTTTTTTTTAAAGGGGCGGTCAATCAAGTGCGTGGACTGGACCAGCTCATTAGCGTTTATTTATGGGAAGGCAAACAGAAGGGAGTGCAAGGGGGAAGAAAAAAGGGAAGTGGGAGGTTGGCGAATTCAAAAAGGGGAAGTGTATGGGGAGAGGGATGAAAGCAAGGGAAACACGGAGAGAGGGAAGACGGTGCACATAGAGATTGATATTAAATAAGAAGGGAGAGGTAAGAGGGTTATTGCGGTACACGGAGAGGTTGAAATACCATGAGCTAAACGGGGGAAATTTTTGGAGAGAGAAATACTATGTACGGAAAAATTAGATACGTCGAAGAAATGGATAAGAAAATTCGACTTCGTTAGGTATTCGAATGAATCGCAAGTAATTTCCCAACGTTATTTCAGCGTTATTTTCATGCTTCAACGAAAAATCTTCTGATAATCCTAACTGACAAAGAGACCTACCTTAAAATGGTAGAATTAGAGTAACTTTAGGTCGTTGAATTAGGGCACTTCGAATATTTCTAGACATTCGTTAGCCCAGACACACAGTTATTTCGTTGCCGCTTCCACGACGAAGAAACGAACATAGTCCAGGGAAAAGACCATTCAGAGACAACTATAACGGACCGGGAGACGAAACGACGAGAATGAATGCAAACAGGAGAGAAAGAAAAGCACGGATAAGGAAGCCGAACGGGGGCACGAAAGATAACAAGGGAAAATAAAGATCAAACGAGTAAGGAAGGATACCAAGTAAGGAATAGACGGAAGAGATCCGAGTGCAGTGGGAGAGAAAAGAAAGGCGAAGACGTATAAGACGAAGTGAAAGAGAATTTGATATTTGTTAAGGGAGAAAGAGAAATAAAGCGGGGAGGAGCAGGAAAGGAAAAAGATAACGAGGGAGAGAGAGAGAACGGGTGGAATGAGGGAGACGGGTAATTAGGCAAGAATGCAAGGAGGATGCGGGGAGAATGGGAGGGGAAGAGAGCAAATAAAAATCTTTGCAGATGGCGAGAGAGAGGGAGAAAGAGAAATGATGGAGGCGGACAAAGAGAGAAAAGAGAATTGGACGGGAGGAAGAGAGCATGTTTGAGGAGGATTTGAAAACAAGGAGAAAGGGGACGGACAGGGGACAAAGGGTGATATGGAAGGGGCCCGTCTGGGAGTAGGGATGCTAACACACATGAAGGAGATAACGAGAGAGAATGCAGATAAGGGAACTCGGAAAATGGATGAGATTATGTAGAGGAGCATGTGTGGCTTTTGCACACACACATACACGTCGGAGGAAGGGGGTGGGGACGGGGGATGCTGGAACGGGTGGTACAGAGGTGAAGTATGGCGGGATGGAAGGAGTTGGGGCGCTAAAAGGTCGGTGGAAAGAGGGGGAAAAAAGAGCGACGTCTACGATGGGGTTGGACAACATTCCTGATTCCTCAACGCAGCGCATTTAAAAAGTCGCCGAGATTGATGGTAGCGTCCGAGGGAGGCAAAAATAAGCAAGAGAGATCGCGGATGGCAGAAAAATTTAACGATGTCGAAAGATTTCCGCGGTATTTTGGACAGTAGGAAAAAAGAGGGAATGGTCAAAAGCGCGCTTTTTATTTCCCCCAAAAAAGAATATTGGGGCGGTAATATTTTAGTATTGGTCCCGAAAACCAATCATTGGAATTCCTCATCGTTCCGATCGCATGGAGTCCATCTTATTATCCCTCAGCTATGATTCTCTTTTATATTGGCTATCTGTGGACGTCTTTGCAAGTCTTCCTGTGAATTTGTCCCTGCGTGAGTTCTGCTGACCTGTCCTGTGTACATATAGCTCGTTCCCGTGTCTCTGATTGCATGTTTTTGTTCTAACGGCGCCGGTCAGTGTCTGTGTGTAGCTGACGGTGTCTGTTAATACTCTTTCAGAGAGAATACATCCTGGGTGGTTGCGGTTCTCTTTCTGAGTTGTGTTTCTGTGTTTGTATCTTTCTGCAGTACAAGACCAAACCAATGTTTGGCGACACCATGACTGTCTTTGTGAGTGATAACTTGCGTGCATACTGTTCGGAGTTATCGTATCTTTTCTGGAGTTCGGGTTACCTATTCTTTCAGATATGAATATGTTCATAGGAAACTTCTGTGAAATAATTACCTAGTTTGATATATGATAATCATGTTCATTTTCCTAGTATTAATCTGTCATTATTCTGCCGAACATAATACATCTCTAATCGATCTTTACTTACGCTGAACATTTCTCAAGCTTCATAGGTGTTATTGAGAGGTACGTTTCTTATTGGGTCTTTATAATTTTAATAGCAGTCAGGATTGAGCACAGGCATTTATATATGTGATGTACATACGTATTTTGTATCTATTTTGTCCATCGAAATAATGGCCGAACAATCTATTCACTCAGTAGACTCGTTCTATTCTCCCGGTCCCGGTCCTCAAAACAGATACTGATGAAAACGGATTTTCTTCATAGTTAGTAATTAGGAGAATCTAACAAATTGATGTTGTGATTACAAAACTTAAGGGATTCGCAAGGAGTTAAGACAACTAATCCTAGAAGTCTCATTTGCTAAAGAATGTTACTGAGGGAAGACAAAGACAAAAGTCGTTAGATGACATAAAGGGTGAGATGGGTTACCGGGAGATGAAGGAAATGACGACTAGTGGAGAATATTAGGGCACATGAGCCTACCGAAAGGTAGAAAACTTATGACAGACGTATTACTTTGGGCTATTTCGAGGCAGTTCACCCGAACATTATTCAATGCGGAGCCATTTTTTCCAGTTATTAACACATTTGCGCGAAATGTTCACCATTTTCCTACAGCACCAATACTCAGAGTTGTGCGAATCGATAAATCTATTGCCTCAGGCGGTCGACCAGAGGAAGAAATAGAAAGAAAAAGAAATGGGAATAAAGAGCAAGGCATAGGAAGATAGAAAAAGACACGACGAACGTTCCGGCAAAAGCACTCGGCATAAATATTCATACAAAACCTTTTACCGAACGATATCCGCCGAACAGAATGAGAACTTAATTAAGGCCGCGTGTTCGGCTCCGGATAGAATTCACTGTCGCCGCCGTCAAGCAACAGAAATAGAGGAGAGGGAAGATGGAAGAGAGAGGGGGAAAATCCCCATAATGCGTATTGATGGACTAGGGACGAAAATGAGCGATTTTAATTTTTCTCCTTTTTTGGATCCTCGTGACCGAATGAAAAAATATTCCTTCCGTCAAAGATTTCGAACGGCGTCCTCTCTAATTATGGCCCATCGGGCGTCACGAGAAACCTATGCTTGACGTGAAAATATCCAATGGAATACGCGCATTCTTCGCCATCGCCCGATCATTAGGGAAAAACCTCGATAATTGAAAAAAATGTAACGTCATCTGAAGAGGGGAAAGTAAAAGACTGTCAGAGAAAAACCACCTGAGCCTCGTTAAGAAGAAAAACACGAGAGCAAATGCAACCTGTTTCCATCGATTCAGACCCCGTCCAGTCTCCTCTAGTTGACGTCAATGGCATCAGTAGAAGAGAGAGGTTCGATGGGGCAGTGGAAATGGACCGAAAATTTTCTCCAAAATTAAACCGATGAGCAAGAAGAAAGTAACTTGAGTAACCGCAGTCTTGAGTAAATGCTGAAGTATGGGTAACTTTCTCGCATATATCGGTTTATTTCTGGATAAAAACAAGATAAAACTACAAAGAGTTGTCTAATATAAACTTGAGGACCTTTCCCGCAGTTTTTTTCTGCCTGATTATCTTCCCCGGCTAGGAAGATCAGTGGTACATACATATTGGTACTAAAATCTTACAATTTTTCGAATTAAAATATAACATGAGCAAAATGCTCAGAGTTATCTCTTACGTCTCAGAGTTTTCTGATATAGTTACACCAGTAGAATTTGTCAATTCAACAAATCGTAATATGGTCGGATTATTATTTCTTTAAATAATATCACTAGTAATATTTTGCATGAAACCACAAATACTTTATGGATATCGCCTGGGCCGGTAGTAGATAAACACTTAAACTGAGACAAGAAATTTAAACCTTAATTATTCTTTCAACTCCAACACTCCTTTCGTTAAACAATCAGCGGGATTAAGCTTTCTCAGATGTAGTAATCAGAAAGTAAAAAAAAAAACTCGACATCAAATTTTAAGAGGGGTATTGTTCGCAGTTGTGACCCGTATCAGTCCTCTTTCATTCTAAGCATCCATCGAAAATTAAAATCAGCTGCGCAACATTTTCAAGGTGGTCTTTTTCAAGACATCCCCTGAATAGTATCAATCATATACCTTTGTTAGATGCATCTACGTTGAATCCTATATCGGTGCAGTCGATGAGATTCAATGTCTAAGTCTGAACACGAGTAGGTGTGAAGAGTTTCTCAATATTTTAAATCGCAAGCAGAGCTTTGGAGTGAAAGGATTCGTGGCTGGCGAAGTGGATAGGATAAAAAAAATCAATCCTTTCTAAGAGGGATATATACTTCGAGAACGAAACTAAAAGGTACATAATTCGAAGAAGCGTCCATTAATCCCACATTTCGAGGCGAGGCGGCGCCACCGTCTCTCTTATATCTCCCACAACCAGCGCGCCACACCTTTTGTTCCTAGCACCCCTCTCTGGAATCCAACTCTTCCATCACCTTCCAATTAATTATACCGCCTCCACACTCTTCTGCATTGCCTTTTGTCAATGGCTCAACGTACGCGCGTACTCTCTTTCCCCGATACCTTTCAACCAACGCCCACGATTCCTCTATATACCAAGACTACCTTTTCACAAGATACCGGACAAAAAATTTCCTTTTCTAAGAGTCTCCCAGCGGTGAATCTTTTCAGGTGTGAACCTGACGCTTTAGCGAAATAGTAAAGGAAACTACTGTTGTCAGGACTCTGTGGTAATCACTTAACACTTTGTGAGAGACAAAAGGAAAAAAAACAATAAAAATGGATAACAATAACTTTGGCTGGGAAATAATAAGATGAATTGATTTGATTACTTTACCCTCATGGAACATGATGGCATCTTTGGAACCAATTAAACAATAACAGCTTTACAAGCGTGTAAAGCTGTTATTCTTCCCTTCCTCTAGAAACAAACTATCCGAAACAAAGTATATTATCTATTAACAAATAATGAGTAGATTTCATAACAAAAGGAATCACGAAGATTAAATCATGGGCACATACTAATATTGGCACATAAATGTGGCAAATTATTTTTCCTGAATGTTTTGGAGAAACTACAATCCTATTTTGATTACATTGAGGTATACGCATTTGCTACTAAATGAAAGATTAATGACGTTTAAAAGGCAGAATTAGCGTAGAAAAAGAAACCCATAAAGTATACCTGATATCATCGTGATACTTATTTATTTTCATGGTCTTGTTCATGGAAGAAATTTAGTCTGACAAGTTACCTGGTAGATATATTTGAGATATTACGGAAATTGAAAATATTTACTCTCGAATCAGGTCTACAGGTTTTCCTACTCGATTCTCAATACTTGGATCGACCCACGCTCACTTTCCTGTTTTCATCTCCAGCATCCATTTTCATCAAATAAGATACATAGCCAAGAATCTCCAAGTATATGTTCAGCGACCCAATAGATACGACTATTCATATTCGATTCGTCCAGCAAACTTATCACAAACAGATGTACCTGCCATTAGATACTCCTCGAAACCGTTCTATCCTTGCTGCACATCTCATCCTGGAAAAAAATACCATCTAAGAAGCTCCTAGACCTTTAATTTTGAGGGAAGAAAGATGGTGGAAAGAGAAAGAAGTTATATGGGAAGTCAGGAATCGCGTGAGAAAGATCACTTTACCGCATTACACGTTTTGGCGCCGAGGGAAGTTGCGGGAGGCAATCGGTGGGTGGAAATTTTCCTCTTCGTCCTAAGCGTGAGTGGGCGGATAAGAGCAAACACGCGCAGGAGGGAAAGTGAACGGAAAATATGATAGTAAAGGCTTAGGGAAAGATATATAGGAGATAATCGGAGAGAAGGTTCGTGAGAAAAAGAAACCGGCTCTCTTAAACCTCTCAACGGGAGACGACGTGATTACTTGTTAAATGCATTAAATAGCGAATTACTCTGCAGGATACTCGATGCAAAAATTTATGATCGACTTAATTTGATATCATGAGTGATCGGTGTGTAGTCGGCGGAGTGCGTGTAGTTGACCGCAGGAAGTCTATCCTGATTCAGAAGTCGACCGCCTTGGACGATGCAACTGCGAGAGAAGTACGGCTATACCACGCGTCGTTTCGGAAACATTTGCTGACTAAATGCACTTTATCATTAGCTGCCGAATCCTAATAAGATTCGTTGACGTTAAAAATAGCCGAGAATAATTCCTTTTATCTGTAACTAATTGTCAAGTCTGGGCAGTAAATTCGTCGGAAATTTTTGTCATCGCGTTCCTACGCCAGAACCCTTCAAATCGTTGGCCAAAAATATATTCGTAAGTAGAGAAAAGCGACGAAAAAAATCAAAAATATTTTGAAGAGGTCACAATTGTTTGAGTGATACATCACTATAGATAATGGTAGAGGAAATACGAGACGTTCTGGGTGATGCAGAAGATATGCACGTCCTAAATACTGGATACTATGCCTATAATCTTCATTTGTGCACTCGAAGTCACCTTTTGGCCTGTGGCAGGTGTAAATACAGAGCATTTGAGCTACTTCTTTCGCTTATTGTTGCTTTAAGCATTAGTAATTGAGTGCGGTCCACGCCGAGTTATGCAAATTGATGACATTACTCGTTTTTTAACAAAAAGACAACAATCCTAAATTTTCTCTAAGAATTCTGGGCAAAAATCAAATTCGTTTTCTTCGAAAATACACTCCCTAAACGTTCATCAATGTCTGTTTTTGTCATAAGGCAATGTGCTCCATTGTGTACTTCTCACAGCAAATATATGACTGCCCATTCAGAGTATACTTTTCTAGAACTACATACCCTGTGTTCTTTAAATGACATTCGTCTACAAGGTGAGCTTGACCTAACACGCGAACTTCCGAGGTATTTTGAGTTATTTGTTTAAGTTAGCTCGACCTTGAAAGAGAAACGGAATTCGATTGCGAGAATCGGGCACAACAAGACTTGAATCCTTATTATTCTCAAAATTTGTTCGTTCGCCATTAAAATTGTGTTTCAATGGTTGGAGAACTCAAGTGCAAAATCTTTAATCCACGTTCGCTAATTTTCGTAATTCTGTAATTTGGAGAAAAGAGGAATAAAACCTAAAATTACGAAGGAATGGAATAAATGTATAAAAATGACGTCAAAGGATGTACTTGCCTCTATCTTCTCCGGTAAACATTCAAATAAAAGCCCACCACCGCCCATGAAAAATAATGGTCGCAAGTTTTCTATTATCGGTAAAGGTGAATTTATCAATGCCTTAAAGTTATTTCAGTGCATCTCATAACCTGTTTATTCGCGTCTGGATTTATTCGATATGCAAATTACAAAAAACATTAATGCATAAATAAACATTAGAGCATAAATCACCTAGAAGAGTTAAGGAGTCTTAAGTTAGTTCTGGAAAAAGAAGTTATGATCGACCAAAAGATGGCTATTGAAATGCAAGACCTCACATTCCGGATAGGAGGCATGTAGATTAAATGGCCAAGTGAATATTCAAGAGGAAACCACTAAAGAAATAACATTGTTATCGACTCAGTTAACTTCCAGAAAAAAATAGCTAATTAAAATCGTTATACTTTCTATGTATATCTAACTACACCTTCACCGAAGCATTTGATGTAACTTGCCCCCAATCCATCGCAACTTCATTAATTACTTAGATTCGAAAGTTTGTACTGACGCAAAATTTCGAAGGAGTTTCGTCATCTATTTAAAAGCGAGAAAGTAGCTTTTAGTCATGTATACACACTTTCCAAAATAACCATCGCGCACTCAGTGTTTTGATGAGCTCACACAAAGATTCTTCCGATAGCGCTTCGCCGAGGTTGTTTCGGCACATGGAAGAGCTTTAAGACTCTCGCAGTCTCCCTTTCAGCCGACGGCCCATCCAATCAAGATCCACCGTTCCTAAGCCATTTTCATGATGAAAAAGAACTTGAAGCGATAAGGAAAAGAAGTGAATGGTTTCGTGCATGAAGGGAGACATTGAAAACGAATTCTGGGACAAAAGTCCTCATCCAATTAGAGGCATGCCTAAGACCTCGCGGCGTGCTCATTTGCGGAGGCTCAACAGGAACTGAGAACGAAATAAACCAAATAAAAACTCGCGGAATAAAATAATAAGCCGTCTCGAGTTATTTATGAATCTTACACCTGATAATTACGGAGTTGAATGCCACGGTTATGTTCCGGGAACTAGTTAATTAATGGCGCCACATCCATCCGTGGCTCGAATAGACGCGAGGTACTTAGCTTCGGCACACGGAAATATTTCCTCGGCATCGCCGGGAAAGTTGATCAAATCTGGTTCGTAGTTAGCCACATTTAATCCCGTTGGATAAATTGTTGGATGGGAAAATTATAGTCAAAAGAAGAGAAACAATAGTTTGGGTTAATTAAAAATATCCGAAACTGAACATATTTAATGGTATGTTTTACTGATTTTATCCTTAGCATCCTTAGGTTAATTTAGGTAAATGCGGCGGAGTTAAACCTTTAATGTAGAGGGGTTTACTTTTCGAAAAATCTAGTCGAAAACATCTCTGCATAATATCATACGCCGTGTCATTAATTAAAAGCTAGGTTGAAAGGTGAAAACATACATAGACATAGTTTAGCATAGGAAATTTATTATGCTAAATAATGTAGTCTAGATTCTTCCCTACAACCACGAAGTACGGCGTGCTTTGAATCATAATGAAGCGAAATTGTCCTCTCTACAGTAATTACTTCGCTAAATAAATATTCTAGGAACAACATCTCGCGGGTGAACATGGGTAGTCGATTATTAGATATATTCCTATACTTATGTCCATATATACAAATGAATGTAGACATTACTGCTGTATACATTTCTAAAAGATATCCGAATCTTTATAAAACTACATCCTTTTTGTATATGTACTGAAATTTAGAAAAGTTTTCCAAGTCATTCGGGAATATCACCCACATCAACCCTTACTTTCGAAGGAATGCGACATAAGTATAATTTCTTGCCAAGAAAAGCTTATGAATAACTTAAATATTTTCCTATTAAATCGACGCACCACATAAATGACCAGTTACCTTTAAAAGTATCTCAACACCTGTGACACAAGTTACGTTATCACACGAGAGCTGGCGTATTTACCATATCTGTCTTCCTTTACACATAGCGTTCATTGAGGTTTTTTGTCAAGCTAAGACCGACTCAGTTGATTAAGAAGCACCCTTGATCGATAGAGGGCCCCAGGCTGTCGAGGACGACGAACATCGTACGAGACGCCTTATCCCTCAACGGCTCGGATTACTACAACCTAAGGACAATTTACAAGTCTCTATCCTTTCAATTAAATCGCCCTTGTGAGCCGAGTTCGAGTCCGCGAGCGAACATAACGCCGAAAGCTGGCGACGAGATAAACAAAGTCGATGGGAATGCGAGTCGATCGAGAGGAGAATCGGAAAAAGGAGGAAAGGGTATTTGGGAGGGGCGGTGGAAGACCTCTTCCTGTCGTTCGGAAGAGGGGGAAGTGGGTGTCGTCTTGAATAATTCAGCGTCGAGAGAGAATTGAAGGGGAGGAAGGGGGAGGCGGGATTAAGGAGATGGAGAGGTAAAAAAAGGAGGAATCGAGTTTACTTCTTCTACATAAAAGCAACAAGAAAATGTGCATACGAGGAATGAGAGAGAAGGAATCGTAATAAGAAATGACTTGAGAGGAAAAGGGATGAATTTGGAAAAGAAATTGGCAGAATACGAGGGACAGAATGTGGGGAAAATGGGAAGAACAATGAGGAGGAGACGGCAAATAAAAAGTGCAGAGTAAAGGCCGCGTGAAGCAGAACCTAAAAATAATAAGAGTGAAGGTAAAGGAAATAGATTGAGAAGGACTGATGCAGAGGAACCGAACGTGAGAATACTGAGAGGAAGAAAAAACGACAAGGAAAATCATTTACGAGAGAGAGCCGTAAAGGCTTTCCAATTATATTACTATTAATTAATACTGCTGTTAACCTTCCCTGACGATTTTTTTGTATAATTTGGACTTGGAAAAAAGAAATTTTTTATTTGTTAATTAGTGCGTTTATACGTAAGTAAGAATGGAGAGTGTCTTCTCCCCTTGGATAGCTTTTTAAAATATTTTTCGATTTCTCATTTCCTTGAATTTTAACTTGCTAACGATAGATCCACATGTTAGGTAAAACAATAAAGATGTAGAAATGGAACGCAGATAAAAGACAATCTCAGTACGCTCGACAGCTAAACTGAGATATCTTTTTGAAAGTAAAAAATGGTCAAAAAGTAGGAAATATTAAACAATCCTAATTCAGGCGTGACTGCATTTTTAAACCACCCTCTTCTACGAGCTATTTCGGGTACATCAAGGAAGTGGTTAAATATTCAACTTTCCATTCAATACACTTTTTAAAGTAAATGATAAATTGAAAGGAACTGATAGACAAAGGCTACCGAGAAGTATTCGGAGAAAACTGATAAAAATTCGCTTTGGAATGTGCTTTACGATGAAACAACGATCATGAATCCAGGATACGACAAAAGATGAGAGAGAAAAAAATCACGTATCGATACGCCTTTGCAAAATCTTTAAAAGGAATGGAAACCTTAAAAGAGGACGGTAATTAAAGCAAAGAAATCGCAAAAATAGATCGCAAAAGAGAATCTTCGAAACAACTCAAGAATAAAGAACGTCAGATCAACCAGAGACTAACAAATGGGAAACGACAAAATACAAAGGAGTGCGACGGAGAACATAAGGGGTTGAGTAGAAAGAAAGGGAGAGGTAGAGGGAGGCGATGAGTCTCCCGGAACGGAGTCTTGCGGAAAACGAAAAGAACACTAACGATTGAGGCCAAAAAAACATGGAATGGATTATTGTCGACTTAACTGTCTTCGGAGATAACGCGATAAGAGAAGCATCCCCCGCTTCAATCCATCCCGAGCCCCTCCACTAAAGACACCCCTCCCTCCACAGCCTGCCTTGTAAGGGAAGAGAAATGGGAATGAAAGGGGGATAAAGAAGAACGGGCGAGGAGTAGCAGGCACCTTGCATGGAGCGTCCCGAGATGCACTAGGGAGGCAACGGAGGAGCGCTGCTTGGCTGAGGCCGTAGCTCTCCTCTTAAACAGGTGTTCGGAGACGGGAAGAGATGGACAAAGAGGCGAAAAAAGCCTCTCCTGTTTAATTTCATATCCCGGGGCGAGAACTACGCGAGACTAACAGAGGGAGAAGGCTGGAGGAAGCCCTCCTCAGACGCCGCGGGTGCATAATTAGCATATGCAGTTCGACGATAACATCATTTTTCCTCCTTAAATAGACTCCGACGCCCTGGCTGGCTGAAGAACGTCCGGGTACGTCACCGTCGACGGCGGAGCGGGAATTTTCGCTAGCGCACCTCGGGGCTGCGCGGGCGGATGAAAAAATCGCGGTGTCGGCGCTAATTACGCTCGAGCCAATTAATTAACCTTTTTCCTCATCCTCTTCTGTTTCGGGTGTGGGTGGGAGAGGATTGTTTCATACGTGAGTCACACGAGTTAACCATCTCGCGCTGCACGCGGCCTCAGTCGGTTCCCGCTCTGTTTTTTGTGATTTATCTGAATTTGAAGAGCGGACGCACTCTGCTTGTTCCTCGCTCGCATTGAATCCCGGATTTTCGTTTTAATTACGGAGGAATTTATAGTACAGGAGTTTTCGCACGCGGAGTGGGGACGGGAACGGATTTAAAATTTACTCCGAGTGACAAGATCGCGAGCGAATCCTCCGACAACGTGCGAAGGAAAATGTGGGAGACTTGAAAAAGAAGTGCGATTTAGCGATAGTTATAAAGTAAACATGCTGGTGTGGAAATAATGCTGAAATTGATGCCAAGGAAACGAAATTAAGATTTAATTTTATAAGGTGCTATGCGGAGAGCGCACCTAAGTCTGCTCGTTTCGCGGAAAAGGGCAAAGTATTTGGAAGAGTCAGATCTACTTTTCGCATACGACGGAGATATTTCAGACGAAAGATTGAATTTCGAAAAGACAAACGAGCTGAATTAATACCGTTCGAAGTGCAGCATAAGTGCTATTAAACGTCTTTAGCGGGTTGCAAACTTTAACGGCTCGAATGCTTAGTATTCGAACGCTCTCTTGCCGAATGTCTACGACGTTGTAACCCAATTCTTCAATTAAATGCTCTGTTGTCAGATAGATGCGTGCGTCGTAAAGATGAAATATGGGTTAAATACATTCGAGTGATAACTGTAGAACTAGGAACTAAATTATTCCTTTACCAGAATAGGCCGATAGGATTGTCCTCATTTCCTTTCATATTTAGAGAATGTATTCAGTATATTCATAGTTCTGAGACGAGGGTAAACAAAAAAGTTGTTACCACAAAAAATGAAACATTAGTGGTACATAATCACACAAAAAACTGGAAATTGAAGCTTCCAAATATTTCGCAAAAATTGAAACTGCTGTCTACGGTATTTTACTCCTCCTTTTATAATACAGAACTGTCGAACTTTATTTTCCAGTGGCACATCTACAAAGTTTTAATTAAGGATCCAAACAGCGGAGAAAAATAGTTATCGAAAAACTCGTGAATAATCTTCTAATAATCGCAAATTACAATAACCGAACAGATGTCAAAACCAGGTAGGTAATAAGCCATTCATCCACCGAGCCATCATCCGACCAAACCAAATTCCCCCATTCATAAGGTAAAGGCGATAACCCCACGAAGGCAGAAAAAGGACGAGAACTTGTCAACCCTTGAGCCAAGCGAACCTTTTGTCGGGCGGAACAATCTACGAACAAGGCGACGTTTCTTTCTCCCTACGGGGGGAGAGAAGAGAAAGGTCTGAAGAAAGGAAGTCGACGTGGTTAAGAGGTTCCTGTGGGTTAAGGGAATATGGGAAGAGGAGGATTTGAAGGGGGAGGGGAGGCAGTTCGATGTAATGACGGGTGACCGAAATTAGGTTAGGAGCGGAGATGGGGAGGCGTAGGCGGATGCTGGGGCGAGAAAAGAGGCGATGGAAAGCTGAGAGGGTTCTCCCATGTCCCGGAGAAAGAAGGGGAGAAGTAAGGGGAATAATTCGCGACGAATTCCAGAAATGTTTACAGATAGGACAATAGGGAAACACGCGAATCTTTACTTTTACATGACTTGTGAGCCCAAAATGAAGAGGAAGGGAGAAATATATGTACATAGAAATGAGTGACGGATATGTTGCGATGTTGTATTTTTGTAGCAAGGAGATGTATTTGTACTTTTATAACTTGAAAATGTATGTACATACATATCATATTGGTGTTGTGTGTTTTGATGACGGTTGTTCTGTGGTGGGCGGAAATGTTGTGTTATTGAAATTGGCATTGTATGGTCTTCTGCATACTCGTATATTGTAATTATTGTAGAATAGAAAGCTACCACCTGACTATTAATCCATCTGTAACATATGTAATAATGATAATAATAATAGAGGATACCAAAATAAGTCGCCACTTCTCCAAAGGAATTTAAAAAAGGGATCTAGTTTATTATGAAAATTAGGTTAATGTGTTTTTCTTTGAATGTATAAAGTAGATCGCCGCGGATTATGAGATTCGGCCGAGATTTGTCGAGTAAATGCATTACACAATAGTAGAAGGGAGAGTCCCATTACAATTATTACATAAAACTACACCAGTAAGTAGCAAAAGGATAACAGACGTAGGAATTTAGAGCAAAAAAGACAGAGGTTTGGAGCCCACCATCACGGAATACAATTAAATTTATTATTCACACAAATCTACGCAAACTTTCTATTGAATGTGTTCTCTTTTCTCTCTCGGCGTTCTCATAAGCCACAAGTAGATGTTGTAAAATGTCAAACTAATATATTTAGCAGAACTCAGATTGGATTTTGATCTATTTTGAATGATAAACTGAACGTTTTATTCCGTCATTTTGGCTAGCTCAACTTCGCGAACGTACATTTTAGTTCGACTTCATTTTCAGTAATGGGCGATGTATTTCCAAATGAAATACCAATAACCTTTCTTCATTAAAGTCCAAAAAGCACGTTTTTCCTCAAGTTATTACGAAACTATGAGGAGTGGTATGAAATTTCAAACGAAATTACACCAGCAGCCGTATAAACATGAAATAACGATTCGGGAATATGACAACTAGATATCTAATGTTCCTTTTAATAACGAATGTTTCTAATATTCCATTGGGATAGTTTTTTTATCACGAATCAAATACAAATATCGTACATTGTATGGATACACTGGTATACGAGTATATCTGTTGGGGAACTTTTCTTCCGTGAGAAGTCCTTGGCTGCGTATCAGCCAAAATTAAATAGAACGGATTGGAGGAAGATATTGAGACACGATCAAAGATTTATTCAGTACGACAGCAACAGCCAAACAGACAGACGAAGTACAGATTCCTTGGATAATCTTTACGGTGGGGCAATGCGAGATGTAGCTTCTCGCGGAGAGAACGAATTCAAAGAGGAGGGAAAAGGAAGAGCAGGAAATTGGTCCTGACAGCGAGGATGACACCGCTCTGGAGGAGAGATAGTGGATGTAATCCCATTCGATTCTTATGGGATAAGGAAGTGGCGGTAGTAAGAGTGACGTTGTGGAGGAGCACTCCTACTAATAGAATATTTCATTAGCGTTTTCCGGAATGGCTGCCGGGAAAGAAAGCAGCGATTTGATAAAAGCGAGCGCCTACCGAAAAAAGCCTTAGCGTATCCCGAAATTGGATAAAATAGGGACTCGGGAAAATTAATGAGTTTAACATAAAAATAAAATGCGTAGGAATGAGCGTCTGGGTCGCTAAGGAAGATACGATTCGTGGTATTTCCTGCCTCTTTTGAAAAACGACTAACTTCGCAAACTGAGGCTAAAATGATTGCAGATATTATTTCGAGGACTTAGATTGACGTAGAAGGTGAAGGGAAATTTTAAATATTTTCTCGCAGCAGTAAATTGGAAATAATGCGTAGCAAACAACAAAGATGGGCATAAATTCGAAATTGCAACAAATTTTTATCACAGAAGTAGACTTTAACGTCGCATAATGTCAAAGCGGATGAATGTTCGCTTATTGAAAGTAGATAAACAGTACAACAGACTTCTTTGATTCGTATTTCATGTTACTATACACTGATGGTCACTGAGTACATTTTAATAACAACAAAGCCTCGATCAGTTAAAGTAAAAATATTTAGGTAATATTTTCATTTCATGTATGAATAACATTCAAATCGATTTTTGCGGATTAGACTTTGTAAATAAAATTAGCAAAAATAGCCATAAACTTATTTGAAGAAACACATCTTAGAAAATGTGGCTGGTGGGCTTAGTTGTGTAATACTTTAACGGAATCTAAACGATTTAAATGCATGTAGATCTCTTATTATTTCAACGGAAACATTCTCACTTCTCCCGTTAGAAAAATACAGTCGTTTCGTGAGTATTAACACGTTCACTGCGGATACCTCCATCATAATGCATTTGTCACTCCAACGGTGGAGTGATCCGCAGTGAAGGCGTTAATAAGTATTCCCGCTTTTCCTGACGAAATAATAAACTCCTTTGATTTCAGTTTAATTTCCATTTCTGAAAAAAATGAGAGTGCAAAAGACAAAATAAAAACAATCTCGTGTGAAAGACTCCCGCAAATGCTTGATGGAGATTTTACTCTAATCCCCTCCTCTCTAGGGCGCATTTGGAAACCTGTTAGCTGAAGAAACAAACCATTATGTGACCAATACGGAGAGATGTACACGACAACCGTTTCCTGGACGAAACCCAATGTAATCCCCGCATAAATACCCTTCGATGCGCGTTCCCGCCCCCTTTCCGAACGGGAAAACATTCGAATCTCGCGGAAACTATTTTATCTCCCGGAACATCGACTGGCATTAGGTCCACCCGAACCACTTCCTCTGCTTTAATTGCCCATTTTTTCCTTACGACTCTCGAGAGGAAATAAATCTGCGCGGAGATTGAAAAAGTGGAGAAACGAGAGCCCGCGCGACATTTTTACGGAGGTAAGAGGGCGGGTTTCGGGAAGATTTGATCCGATTCCTGGAGGGGACGAACTTGTGGAATAAAGGAGGGATATATTTGTGAGTGGAATAAAGGGGTTTTCCCGGGGATGAAGATGCAGGGGATGAAAGGGTGGATGGGTTTGGCCGATAAGTGAATGCATTCCGGGAGTGCGTGTGGGTGGGTGAGTGGGACGGGTTTTGCCTGGCACCGAACCCCACTCAATCACCTTGAGTGCGCTCTCTCCGGAAGTGGTCGCCCGAAAGCATAAAAGCGACGAAGATAGAGATGTGTTATAGAGGGGATGTTACGTGTTTTGCCGCGTGGGAAGTCACGGAGGGGAATATCTAGCGGATAATAGAATTCGGCAGAGAGGAAGCGAGATTGGAATCCTAGGAGTAGAGCACGAGGGATGCCCGCATGAGTGAGGGCTTCTCCGTACACCTGTGAATTCATCCCCATCCCGCACTCATCTTTTTTCCGCGATTTTCCGGAACATTGGATTAAACTCAACGCCGACCTGGGCTGAAACTGGAGGAAATCGATTGTGGATGCTGGTGGTCCAGGCCTTAAAATAAACAACATGGCGATCTTATATAGCGGGTGTAATGCGTTGGCATCAGATGCATCGCTGTCGGTGGGGGATAAGTAATCGGGAAACGTCGCGAGTGCAGGAAACGCGGAGAGCCTGGATAATGATTTATGGATAGTCGATATGGATTTTCATGGTCGTAACGGATCGTGCGTGTGAGCAATATTTCTTCGCGGGCTTAACTCAAATATCAATTACGTTGTGCTCATTCTGTAGACATATATGCCTCCACGTAATATAAGGCATACCGCTGGTTAAAGTACACGATCAATTAATTATCTAGGAATGTATTATAACGTGCAGTATCGATCACAGGATCATCTTCATAGCGACTTCTATTTTGTTGCGATTAGGAAATCTGATTATCGAATCACACTCCCGGATTTCCTCACCATTCCATCACTTTCAAGTTTCGCCAAATCTGAAAGTATTTCCCGAGAGAGGATTTCCTCTCGCGGGAAATTTTCGCACGTTTTTGCGATTTTCGCAAATTCGCAAATTTTTGAAACGTCGAAAACAACCTAACATAAAAATACTGGTATACTTCAAGAAAGTTCCTTGGTTACTTACTGATTCGTGATTGCTCTTAAAATAAGGTATTACCCTCAGTATGCTTAGTCCATTAGATGCGAAATGTATTGATTGATTCTTCGCGGAATAGACTTGAAGACAAAAATTCAGGATACAAGAGCGCATACGAAGCAATTCCGCTAAAACGCGGCAAAAGAAGCAAACAGCTTTTCTCCACGCTCTGCAATCTGCTGTTAGAAAGGGAAGATCTATTTCCATCCGAAAATAACAACTCCTTGGAGACAAATTGGGAACTTGACTGAATCCGAATCCTTGTCATCTCATGGCGACGCTTTTCTTCGAAAAAAGCACCGCCAATCTTTAACGCGCTTTTAAAAGCAGACAGTGGCATTTATTTGGGATGGCAAGCAAGAACAAATGTCAGAAGATTCTTTGGTTTCACGTAGTCACACTCGATAATTTATCGATGCTATTGCTTTTCTCTATGGATAGTAACTCAAGTTATAGAGACTATTATAAGCTTGGCCTGGTCGCACTGACAAATTCAGTTAAAATAAATCTTCAGCACTATGAATAATTGTAGGAATAATACCACCTAACACGAAAGGTGAACGGAGAAGTTATACACCTATATATCCCACAGAATTAAAGGTGTATAATTACAGGGAAAATTCCCAATAAAAGGATGAGTAAAATTTACTAACTGATTATAGTAAATTTTTGAAGGAGATCACGTGGAGACGATTTAGAAGAATTAATTCTTGACATCGGAAAATATAAATAAAAATCCTCCATCCTAGATGAAAATTTACAAAACTATTTTTCAAAAAGAAAGCACCTAAGATCTAAATTATATTTACACGAGGAAAAGCTATAAACCGTCAAATTTAGCTGCAAACCAGAGGAAAATCGTCGGCGTATATTCTCTACACGATCGGAAAGAGAGAAAACTTTATGAGACAAAAACAACTTCCCCCCTTTAATGGACTGGAAGCGAAGGAAAGTGAGGAAGGGCGACAAATGGAAAACAAAGGGAAGAAAGGGACAGCAAAAGAGACCACGAACGGTCTGCATGAGGGAAGGGAGAGACGTGGAAAGGATCGAGGAAGAGGATGAGAAAACGGCTCCAGAAAAGGGAGGCAGCGAAGCGTGGAAAAGGGAATGGAAAAGACGCGAACCAGATTCTTCTTTCTGTGTGTGTAGCACCTGTGATTAAGGGAGGAGAGAGTCGATAGGTAGGAATCAATGGAGTGCAGGAGGGGAGAAAAAGGTGTCAAGAGGAATTTTAAACCAGATCCAGGAGGCCGATGTGAATCGCGCCACGGGGAATAGGTTTCCAGCGGATCGAAATGTGTTTGCGGCTCTCCACAAAGGACATTATTGAAGAGGAAAGGCAGACACGGGTGCCAGCGATTACCGGGAGGCGCAAGCGAAGAGAATTAATAGGTGGCGACATTTTGATCTGAGGCGACAGGAAGGGTCTAGAACGGGAGCTAGAAATCACGAGGTGACCGATGATATCTCCTTTCGATCAATTGAATCTGCGACCGATCTGTCTCCCATTGGAAAATGTCGTATGAATGAAGTCCTTCACTTCCTTCGCCACTGAATATTATCCGCTGTCGTCCATACTCAGCATAAATAACTGTTCGTGTCTCATTTCTTCAACGATGAACATATTATTCCAGTAAATCCTTTCCGCGACCTCTAAAGAGGATTAATGCATGGGTTATTCGAACTCCGGGTCACCGGTATATATATCCAGTATGGCCATTTCTGTGGACCGATGCCATTGCGTGGTTATCGTTTTCACCAAAATCTTACTACTTTATTCAGCATCAATTTTCATTGAATAGAGGCGATAAAAGAAATATATTCCAATCTAACTCAATCCTCAATTCTAAGGTACTCATTTTTCCTTCACGGAAAGATCGGGAGTTTGAATACCGGTCAGTTTCAAACACAACAATTTACTCACACAAAACCACTGTTTGTCTCAGTCAGCTCAATATTTAGGCGACTTAATTCACTGAGAACATCGACAAGTCGACAACATCGGCGCTGGGAAAAACGAAGCTGTATTTCAGTTTCGAAGTGGCTAAACGCTATCAGAAACAGATGAAAGACATTCTCTAGAAGTGTTTCACGCATTAATATTTCCGAAAACTTTCATTATAGAACCCACTGCACGTTAAAGTTCGTGAGAAGCCGAAATGGCGAAAAATCTTTATTACGTAAAAACGAAATTTACGTTCTTTGAGGAAAAAAAACTGAACTGGAAATGCAACCCCTCCACCTCACCGTATCATCCCCGAAATTTTCATGTTTCCTCCGAAGAAACTAAAGTAAATCCCCCAACTTTTAATTGGTGGTGTCATTAACACGATAGAAACGTTTAGGCTCACGAATACGCGGCTAAGACGGCAATAAAGTTCGGAGAAGCGGCGGCGTGGAGGAGGAGGGCGAGAGAGTGGGAATTCTGAAAAATCCAAACCACAGAGAGGAGCTCAAGAGATAATTAAAAGAGGAAGACAAGGGTAGAGAGAAGAAGATTATAATGAGGAGGGAGGGGCTGCCTAGTGGGAGAGACAAGTAAACTTTATATCTGAGAGGGTTTGGATAGTTTGGCACGTGATGGATAGGAGGCGCTGGGCCAGAAAAAGGAGGCTGGTTGGAAATGAGAAGAGAAACGTCGCAGGTATGCGACGAAGGGAAAAGGGATGAAAAATTGCGCCGGAGAAATATGGAGGAAGAAAGGAGAGAGATGGGAAAGTAAACAAGAGAAAGGGTTAAAAGGGAAGAGAGGAAACAAGAGGCTGGGGAGAGAGTGGTACAAGAGGGGCAGTGTCGTGTTGAGGACCGGAAAGAAAGGAGAGGAAAGCTGAGGAAGCCGGTTAGTGGAGATGGAAGAGGCATGAATAAAGCGGAGGAAGGGCAGAAAATCGAGAGGAAGAATATGGAGCTGGAGGAAAGGATGAAACATCTCCAGAGGTATAGGAGAAGGGAAGAAGTAAAAACATGGGAATAAACGAACCCTCCTTAATGAAGGAAAATATATTACAGATATAGATAGACCGAATTTGTTGTGAGGAAACTTATGTTTCTGAATATACCTCTTTGAAGTAATTCTTGGACAATTAAGAGAGATACTTCTCTAATTAAACTACTACCACCCAGTGTTGCTAGAGGAGCAAGTTCGTCCTTATTGAAAGAATATCTCTTCTGAAGTGACTGTTAATCGTTTCACATGTATAAAATTATATGACATTTTATTAAAGATATCCATTCATTCATTCAAAGTATATTAGTATAATTGTGTATACGACGATATTGAAGATCGGAAAAAAATTCAGGAACAGCATCAACAAACACAAATTTCAAACCACGATACAGAAATAGAAGACAGGATGTAAGTGGACAGAAGAACGAAAGAAACGACACAGCGAACACATGTAGAAAATTTGGAAAGAAAGAACACAAAGAAATAATCATAGAGGAATTCATGTTCAAAGGCTCTCTTTAACAGGGAATGACTGTAACCAATAATAATAATACTTGAGTATGTTATCCAGTTGATCTTTGTTTAGTAAATATTCCAGCAATCGTCAAGCAATGGTCTAATATTATTTTAAAGGTAAATCGCACCATTTTACTTTAATTCATCTTTTTTGGGTAAGCAATAGGAGTAACGGCTATTGAAAAATAGATAGAGAATGATAATGGGGAAATTAATGAGAAAACATCGAAATCAGGTTCGGATTAGATATAAAGGATGAAGTTGTTTAAAATAACTAAGACCCTCAACAAATCTTCAGACAAAATACCTTTTTATCTTTCGCGAAAGAGAGGGGTGCACCATACGAAGACGAATTAATACTACTCTTACGCTAAATTACCCTCAAAATCTCAAACTTTCCGAAAATACAAGTAAATGTCTCCTCGTAATCTCCACGCTTCGGGAGAGTAAAAGAAAGACGCGACTGAGAAAATCGGCGGAAAAAACGTAAGAGAGCGAAAAGAGAATATCAAGGAGGTGATTAGTAAATATAGAGCGAGCCTTAGGAATAGAAAATATGTATGGAGAGAGGAAGGTCCCGGCCAGGAGGAAGATGGATAGCGGAGGAAGGAATAGAGACGTGGGCAGAAATGGGAGACGAGCCGTGAAGAGTGGCGAAACAAGAAATGCGTCACGGGAGAAGAAAGAAAGCACGCATAGAAAGAGGAGATAATGAAGAAAAGCATAGGCAGCGTTGGGAGTGAACGAGTTGACGAACGAGCAGTCTGAAGGATTCGTGGGCGAAAGAGAAGGGAGAGAGAGAGAGAGAGGCTTGAATGGAGGGAGGAAGAGAGGGAAGAAGAGGTTTGGTTTTTTTGGACGATGGAAGCCGTGGCGAGGGGGAGAAGCGCGTAAGGGTGCGGGTAGGGAAGGGGAGAGCCTGCTGGAAGACTAACTGCCCGAGGAGGCGGCACTAATTAGCCGTGATGCATGCTGGGATTGGGCGGGGCAAGGGAGAGAGAGGGGGAGGTGAAGGAGGAATACGGGTGGGGTAGTTTGGATGCTGGGTGTGGTGGGAGGAGGAGCCCTGAAAGTTTACCAGTTAATTAGGAGTAGATGGGGGAAGAGGAGCCTCCGTGGTGTGGGAGGGAGGAAAACAGCGGGAGAGAGAGCTGACGGCAGTGAGAGAGGAAGAATATCAGAACGAGCTGGGAATCAGTCGGAAAAAAGAAGGGAAATGAATATAAACCCCTCGCAAAAATGAAGCGGGAGTAAAGGTATCTTATTCAAACGGAAGGGAAGAGAAGTAATCGTTTGAGGAGACAGATAGGTATGTAAGATGCGGTAACCCTGTATTTTAACTTGTCAAATTATTAAACGGAAAATCGACGAAAAGGTAGCCGCACGTGTGGTATGGGATATTTATTGAAAACCTCCAACACCAACCCAACTCTCACTTAAACGTTATTAACAAATTGTTGCTGATAAAACTATGGATTTAGTCGGTTTAGGGGAGGCACTATATTAAATATAGTGAGAAATCAACACGGTCAAAATTCTTACGACAAATCAGTGAGCGATACCCAAATGCTTCAGGGTGAGAACCCTAGAAAACAAGATTTAAACAAAGGACAAGTTTATCAAATAAGCTCAGAGAAGAAGTAGTCCAAATATTGTGTCCTCCCTGTTACATAGGCCGTTCTGATTCTGAGAGGAAAATCAGAGAGATAGATGCTAGAACTAATCGATTCAAAAATTCATTTATTCTGCGAACGATACAGGAAAGTAACCGATTAGGAAAGTAGTCTTGGTACATGCACCCCCTGCCACACACCGAAAGGCGGCTTGATAAATAAATAAATAAATAAAAACGTCTTTATTGGGCGAAATTGGGACTAAATGGGACATGCTTGATGGGTACATGTGTAGATGTAGATGTAAATATCATAAGATATGTGCTGATATATCTATGTCAATCGTCAGTCGATTAAAAAAAGGCTACATATAATATGGAATTACCTGGAGGTGCAAAGAAATAACGGTATATCTAGGTTGAAGGAAGGTGACGGGAGATATTTAAAGAGTAAAATGTAATAGCTGGAAGGTGATTAAACACGCGCGTAAGGAGAAATACTTTGGGGCAAGACGAGAGACTCGAAACGCACACACGAGATGATAAAATACGAGAACTTGCAACATAAACTGTGTTTACGGCCAGAAGGAACCAATAGGCGGGGTTAGATTTCCGGGGCATGTTCCGGATAGGGGGGGATATCTCGGACATTTCCGAATCTTTGATAGGATTTCTCTGGATTACACATTGGTCCAGATGGTGACTACCATGATGTGTGCATGTTTTAAGACACTAACGCGAAGGAAGGTGGTGTCCTAATATACTATAATAATCCTATACAAATGACAGAAAATGAGAACATTATATAAGAAACACGCAGCGGTAGGTTTAAATTTGACTAGAAATAAAATGAAATTTGATTGGAACATCGTCGAAGGTAGCCGGACTGCATGCAAACGTGAGCTACCCGACAAAACAACGAACAATTTGAGGGCGGATCTCGGAGACCCGAGAAGTGCGCCAAAACGGCGATGGAAAGAGGCGGAGGCGTGCGCCCGGATTGATTGATTAGTGCCCCGACGGAAGGATCCGAACGGAGGTATTAGGCAAATGAAGAGGTGCGCCCGAGCTTCTAAGCACCTGTGCTCGCGGAGCTCTCGTTGGACTTGAGGTCGACGCCGAGATTTCGAGGAAGAACACACACTTTTAATTTATGGAGCGTTAAACTCATTACGCGAGCTAGAGTGAGGTTCGCCCCTTCTGGAAGGAGTCGTTAAGGAAGTGAACGGAAACAAATATTTGAATAAGTAATAGTCTATGAAACGAAGACGGTTTGTGTGGAGACAACTAATTCCTCCGCTAGCTTGCGCCTCGAAGATGGCCCGAGTACTCTCTAAACCGATTTAAAACAACACAAGAATTTCAATGGCAAACAGCTCTTCTTTTGGGTGTTAATGTACCAATGGCCGTCGCCAGCGACAGCCCCACTCGGGATATTGAGATAATGGCCGTAAAGAACTGAAACGAACGCTTGAGGTAAACAGCACAACATGCATTACGACAACCTCAGAAAAGCTTCAATGCTACGACAACCAGCTACCAGAAGAAAACACGGACAAAAATGCTGTTCGGAGCCAAATGGAAGGGTAGTATTCGAGGGGGAAGAAGTAAACAGGGCGTCCGAGAGGCAAGGGGGAGAGCGTTTAGGATGAGGGGATGAAATGGACAGTAATGGGTGGAAGGGCGGACTTTTTCCAGGCAGAGTAGAGTAAGCCTTAAGTGGCGTAGTAGGCGACCGAGGGATTCGAAAGGAAAGGAAGAAACTGAGGGGAAAAAAGATATAGGGAGACAGTTAATCAAGACTTATGGAAAGGTTACTTGGAGGTGAAATTCAATGATGTGGTTTTGTGGCCGCCGAGAATAAGGTCCCCCAAGACATTTGTACGAAGTGGTAGGACACGAGTCCGGGGAAGTGTATACTCCAGATTAAGAGGCGACGGATCGAGGTTTCCCCTTTTGCCACTGCTCCAATTGGTCTCCAAGTAATGATTAACTTAAAAAGGACGTGAAAACCGTCGATACAGTTTACTTTTCCACGTGTTGAGGAAGAATGAAGGACGAGTCGCATCGTTTCTCTTAATCTTTTTAATTGCGTCGACGAGTTATGTCGCGACTTTTTCGTGAGGTAAGGAGTCGAGTGGGGATTTCCGTCTTGAATACGTCGACTCATTAGCAGGGAGTGTTACTTCGCGAAAATTTACAGTCTGAGAATCTCGACGATATATTTGCGGAGAAAAGAAATGCGCGCATCTTTGAGTGCAGGTGCCGTTTTTCGTCTTGTGACGGAAATCAGAAAAGTGCGGAATCACAAGAGGCTAAGACACCTCGAATGATTTTCGAGGCTGTTACGAAGCAGGGATGCGACGCAAGAGAAGATCAATATATTCGCTTTTGAAAGCGACATTTTGAAAGGTATTTTTGTACTTAATTACATTTTGGGAGAATATGAGTTTGTTGGAAACGATATCGCTCCGATATGAGCATCGATAGTTGTAATGTACTGAGCGCATGAAGAGACACTAAGCGTGTTCGGAGAGTTTATTTATTTTGAATTTTAAAGTTTCCTCCACCAATAAATTATAGCAAAATTGAAAGTCGTTGGCTTCAAAGTTTCTGGAACGCGCATGATGAAAATAAGCTCGTACATTTGAAGAATGATCATTTTCCAAGAAATCTGCGAGACAATTAGGGAATAAAATCCAGCAATCTTAGAAAGCACCATAGATTAAATCGCAACTACTTCATAAACTAGCATCAGTAAGGCTAAAAAATTATTTCTTCATTATCTGATCGATTGCCGTGTGTTGATTCTGGGCCATCGATCCCAATCCGATTAGCCCTTTTCCCTACAAATCACGAAGAATAGGCAAAACTTCCTAAGAATGCAGCTTTTCGAGACAAAGATAAGAGCAATTACAAGAGACAATGAACTGAGAAAAGAAATCCAGCGATAAAATGACGAAAGGTCCTCGATAACATCATCATATAAACTGAGCTAATTTAGACCGCTGCATTGGGAAGCAAGCGAGCATACTTAGGCAATTTCCTGGTAGAGTTCGCAAAAAATACGTGGGCCCCGGATTTCAATTCTATTCTTGACTTAACGAATCGGCTCGTTAATTTGAGAGCTATGCGATACCATTGTTTCACCCACAATGCTAATTAAGACCGATCGGAAGTCGAGAGAATAAATAATCCATAGCACCCGAAACTTCTGCCGTGGATTAGAAAGAAATCATCTCGGAAGGAAATAAATTAATAACCAAAACTCTGGACGGTGTGAGAGACAATGGAGAATTTTCGAGAGAAGTAGCTTAATTGCGCGTGGAAAAAATGTTAAGATTTTCACCACCGAACGACATTCAATTCAAGTGGAAAATTTCTACGGGAACAAAAACGTTGCATTGCTTCTACCAAGACCACCGACATCATTCGTCGAATCTAGTTGTAAGCTTCTGAGAAAAGGGGGAGGGAGTGAGGAGGCGGAGGCTGGGAGAGAATAAGACTTGGGGGAGTAAAATTTGCTGCCCTAATTAGTTACGAACACCATCGTTTCAGGTAACGAGCCTCTCTTCGCTAATTATCCTCAGGGTCGAGAGAACCATAAAAGAGAGGATTGAATCATCTCTCCCCTTACCCTCCCTCTACTTCCACTTTTCCTTGTTTAGTTTAACATTTTTTTTCGCTCGTAAAAAAATTTCCGCGACTGGATCTCCTGAGGAATTTCCGCAACAGCCACTTATTATGAGCGGTTTTTTCCGAAAGAACTACGAGCTATGCTAGTTTTAGTAGAGAAAGGTGGATATACGGAAATGTTACGTCTTTACGATCACTCAGGTTGATAGGCGATGAGGGAGTTCGATCATTCCAATTTGCAAAGCTCATACGAAAAAACAAGATCCACGAATATAGTCGCTGTGTGAAAGTTTCTAAGTTATGGTAAAAAAGACGCAATATACCATTTTCAGTCAATGTAAAATAATCAGAATTCCATCTATAAAACTAAAAACATGTTTGCTAGCTTTGAAACGGATAGTAACGGGCAGGAAATGAGTAATTCAAAAGGTAATCATGTACCTCTCCATCCACGCCAGGATGTGTGATATAATGATCATACGCATGTCTTAACATACACTTTTAAAATTTAACCAACCGATGGAAGTACTCGAACACGTCTGTTGTTAACTTTAACCATTCCTCAAACGTATTTGTTAGACCTATCGTGCTCATTCTTCTAGAGCCTACATGAAATCTGGCGAAATACCATACTTTACACCTTCCCTTTTGTGATCATTATAGTAACTTATTCAACTCATTGAGAATTATTCAACGGCATATAAGTTAAGATTTGTACCTTGTAGCCGCCAGTAGCGTATGGGTGGGGGTGTATTAACAACCTACCTTATCTACCCTATTAGATTCCCTGATGATATGCGGAAAGAACGACCAGAAATAACCATCTGTTTTAGCAATTATTTCCTTGTGACGCTTGGATGTCGCCTCGAATATCGAATATAACAATATCTTTTACTTCGCCTAAAAATTCTGGACCAATAAATTTTTCAAAAAAAAGCTTTCGTATGAAGGCATTCACATTTTAGGGTTTAGATCGAAAAGTAATTTTCCACATCTCTTAATTATATCTAAAAATGTCCATCAGCGTAAGAAAGACACCAGAGCCCATTCAAGCTTCAAAATCAACGGATATAATTAAAAATTGCGAGATTTACGAAGAACACGAGGAAATGAGACACCCAGTCGCCTCTCTAAGTCAACGACCACGATTTCGCGCGAGGGAAAAAATCCACTCCCGGAAAATAAATATAACCGACAATTCCCGTCGTAATTCCGCCTTATCGTTACAGATATTCCCGATTTTGAAAGCGATTTTCGAAATTAGTTCTGTGGAACGGAAAGGGAACAGAAGGAAGCCGATGTAAAGAGAACGTTGGAAAGCATTCCCAGGCAACGCCTCTTGTGTATCTACCCAAAAACCTACGCGACGTCGTCTCATTCATCAACTGCCTCTTCCCATATCGACCGAGGCAATTTTGTCACGGGCTTAGGGCGAAAGAGATGGATGTGAGAGGGAGAGAGAATGCGGAAAGGGAGAGATGATTCTGTGGGTTGTGTAGGTGATGGAAGTGAAGGGGTATGGATAGGGAGGGGGAAATGCGGTTTCGGCAAGGAGAAAAAGGCGATTTTGATAAGGAAAAGGCCCTTGACGGGGAGAGAAAATGAGAAAATTCGAAAGAAAGAGCCGAGGACAGGTGTTGGAAAAGGAGGAAAGGAAAATAAGGACCATAAATGCTTTCCGATTTTTGGAAGGGACGCTCATAATAGAGTTGTGTAACGAGAGAAAACGCGAGGAAAACGTATCGACGCAAGAAGTTTCCGGAACAAATGAGAGTAAAGACAGAATGGTTTAATTCGAAAGGAATCAATCGGAAACATCCGAATTCAATTAGCGAATTAATTTTGGATTCAAAGTTCTGTCATCTTTTCTTATCCAAATATGTCAAACGTAATTTCCCTCCAGAAAACCGCCACTAACTGGTAGAAAAATCGGATTCTTATAGAGAGTGGAAGGAAAATTAGTGAGGCATAATCAATTAATGAATTTCTGTAGATTTTGAAAAATGCTGGGCAAGGATGTTGAAGTTGATTGAAATGTACTGAATACACGAGAAATATTAAATAAAGTCCGTAAGATTATAGATAACATATAATGTAAAGGAAAGCTATTATTTTTAATACATATAATGTAAAGGAAAGCATTTTAATATCAATATTCTTCTTTATTTTGCTAGGGTAGCTGTGTACAGAATGGATACTTCCATTTTAAGCTGACCAAAGGTTGAAAATCTTTTTAGGTGAGTCCAAAATTTATCTTTCATGAAGATGAAGGAAGTATTATTCGAGAGCCATTAATACTTTACCCTATTTTTGAAATTTTCTATTTAACACTGAAACAATTATTTCATAATAAAATGAATATGAATTTCTTAAGACTATTACGAAAATTGTTCTCCTGCGTGAACAATTAATTATCTTCAGAATTTGCTGCTTTTAGGATTTATATAGAAAGTCATTTTTAAATAGACGCCACTCCAACTTGGAATCAGTAATTTCCCTCTTAAATTTACGTTAAATCATAGACCCGTTAGAAAACGATAGCTCTCACATAAATTTAAAGATTCAGTAGCGTGGATTTACTATCATTTCTTACGGTATTTCAGAGCCAAGCTCGCGTTCCTAAAGAGCCACATCCGACTCCAGAACAGCAATTTAAGAGAAGCTCGGTCTAAAAAAAGTAAGAGAATGGTATCATGAAGGAGAAAGGCCGATTGTCATACCATAGAAAAAACAATGATGGGTTCCTTATTGATCATCGACATCAAAAGTGATTCTGATTGAAGAACTGGTCTCTGCTGAAATTTTAATAATTGGAACGTATTACTTTAATTAGCACGTAGTTATTAAATTGACCTAATTAAAGATTACAAGACCACATATTATTGCAATAAACGTCTAAGTGCTTAATTAAGACTAATAAACTGTGAAGCGACTTCCGGATAGCCAAGTGGGCAACCCATTCGACTTCGGTGAAAGCGGTCCCGGGTTCAACTCCCGGGTGGGGGCCAACGTGCCAAGGGCAATTTTATTTCAACATATTGTAAATATTAACGTAATCATATGATTCCATTCAAAATACAGGAGTAATTATCATAAATATTACAGATAGTAATAATATCATAAATATTACAAATAGTGAAAAAACATTCTCGTCAACATAATAACAATTTTGAAATGCGCGTTATCAATACATTTATCACAGAAGAAATTTTTGAAATTCGTGTTATCATATATTACATTATCACAGTGAAGAGATTTTAAAAATGCGTGTTATCTAGTAGGTGCGTGTTATTTACCACAAAATACGGTACTATGGAGCTAAGTTGATGAGATGTGATTGGCTGTTCTCTGAACAATCTTTTTATTACCTAGAAAGGAATACAAAATATTTACCTTTGAAAACGGCTAGTCCCCAACATGTACCATTCGACGAATCTGAGATTATTAACTCTTCAAAGAATATTAATAATAGCTTTAGCATAAACACGCTAGATTGTGCTATACAGGAAAATTGTATTACATATCGTAGCATAATAATAAGAATACCTATTAAGCATTGCCACGTGGTGGCTACAAAAGTAACCATAGTGGAACGATTTATCTTAATACCAAGTTTTACACAACAAAATTACTAGAAAACCACGACCAATGAAGAAAACTGAATTGATTTCCTCGGATTTTACGAGAACCGTGTTAAACCCCCAAGAATTAGACTTCGTAACCAACAACGGCTCTCGTGGAAACTTGGTAGGAAAGAGCCGAAAATATAACAAGCCTCGCCATCATTACGATAACTGCCTCGGCGATCCAGATGGCTTATCCTCGCGTACGCACGCTGCCTCATTTGAATAGCACGCGAGCTCTTTCATCGACTTCCCTGAAACCTTAAATCCTACACGCATTGCTCCCAGTAATGCGATCATCCGACTATAACGGGACGGGAAAAATGAAGGTACATTAGGCCGAGATGAGTGGGCCGTTCTATTGGTCACAATTAGAGAGGAGAGATGAAAGAGGAGCAAAGAGATGAAAAAGAGGAAATGGAAGAAGGGACTAGGGGGAATGGGTGTGGGAAGGGAAAAAGCGAGTGGATAAGACAGAAAGGGCGCGTGGAAGACATATGAAAGGGTTGGAATATTAGGGGGGCATGTGTGGGAGCCCGATTAAAAAATGGAAGATGTAAAAATAAAGAGCAAGCCTAAGAATAAAAGAGAAAAGGGGAGGTTGTGGTTGGAACGCATGGAAGCATACGGCGAGAGACGGAAAAGAAGTGAGGTTACCATTCGGACTGGGGTAATTTGAAAATAATTCTCCCATCAGGAAGGAAGATATTTCTATAAGAGAGGAGATGTAATTCCTCAAGATGACCCGGTTCTAGCTAAATACTAGGAGATATATCGAAAAATTTATCAGAAAGCTTGATTGCTGAGAGATACCAAATGGACGATGAGTGTTTAATCGCATTCATCCCTTAAACGTATTTCTGGGTCTGCTAAATGACGTGCATTTTAATTGAAACGTACTATAGCTGATTCTACAAACCAGTTCCCTAATACACTGTATTTTCCCATTGGTTCGGTTCCATAATTTAGCAAAAGCAGCTAAAATTTAAATCTAAAAACAGCGCAAAGCTTTCTCCAACAGCGAAACTCAGATTGACGAGGTACTTAGCATTTTCTCACATTCTCGGGCAAAGCTATTGAAAATCACGCAATATTTGTGTGTTGTCGATTATAATTAAAGTTTTGATCATGAAAGCTGTAAGAGCAGAAACACGTAAAAGCGCAGGACAGAATATTTCAATTATCCATGCCTAAATAATCCAGTAGTATTGTTAAAAGTGCTTCGACAGGTTAGGTCATTTCGCACGAAGGCTTCCACCGGGAATAGAACCCGAGACCGCTTTCAACAAAGTCGAAGGCGTTGCCCAATTGGCCACACACACCCTAAACACTGGGTAGTTAAATAATCCAACATACTATTCCTTGATGTTTAGCTTTTTAATAACATACAATCGCAACACGTAAACGTTCTTCACTGTAAAAAAAGGAGCTATGTAACGGACAAAAACATATCGTACGTAACATCCTATCAGGCAAAAGGTGTAATATATCATACCTTTTTTACACTGAGTACACACAGAAAACGCATGAGCCCTAATCAATGGAATTGAAACAAGGGAATAAATAGCTAAAAGCTCTCGTACTCTGGGCAACCGCGGGAGGAGGAGGTGAAAAATAAAAGATGATGAAAGGAGCTTGCAGGATAAAAGGGTATGGAGAGGGAGAAAGGGAGGATGGGATGGCCAAGGAGATTTGAAGGGGAGAGGAAGCCGAAGGATCAAGCTAAATGGATAAAAGAGAGGGGCAGGGGATTTTGAAGCGTGGGTGGAAATTGAGGAGAGTGACTGTAGGGTAAGGTGGACTGAGAGGAAGGGAAGACCTTTTAAATGAATATTAAAACAAACCCGGATTACCCGTTTCATTAGGCTGAGTGCCCGATCCCATTCCAGGAACCCTTCCCCTCTCCTTCGGGGGACGACCCTTAAACAGCGCACTCCCCGTCACCCTGAAAGCCCTTCTCTCCCCCACACATGAAAAACTCCCTTTATCCCTCAACTCTCTCTCCCTTTCTCCCGATAAAACTTCGTCCCGTATTTCTCCTGCGCGTCTCTCCGTAAAAGATATCCTTACGCAAAATCGCCCCTTTTTCCACTCTTTCTGCGATCATTCTCAACTGTACTTATTGCTGTACAGAGCGCAAGGTATCTTTGATCATCGCCATGTTCTGGCGAAACGAGGGCTGGCGGAAGGCTTCGCACCTTCGGGATTTCCTGCTTCAAGTGCACAGGTCACTTATGCGTGTCGGGGTATTGCTTCCTAAACTTCCTCCATCGACATTCCTACTGACCCTTATATATAACGTGCATATGAAACTATGCTACTCATGCGATTCTTTCCATTAATCTCTCAATACATTTACTAGTTTAAGAAAAATATTTTATAGCCAAACCGGTACCATTTGTGTTGGAAAAGTTCCCCCTGCCACACGCCGGAAGGCGGCTTGCAGGGTACTTATGTAGATGTACTTATGTAGAAAAGTGATAACATTAAAATTTGCATTCTTAAATTAAATGTTACTTATTGATTTTCACGACTAAAATGAGATAAATAATCGTTGTTTTCAAGAAACATTTTATGTTTATTGAGTTAGTCCACACGATACGTTTATGGGATATATTACATTGCCTATGTTACAATACAACGTAAAAAAGTCTATTCAAAATTAATCGCAATTAATAGAGACACTATGTACAGTATTTCAAAGCTTGTTTGCTTATAATTGCGGTAATGAAGCTACTGATATTTCTATGGGATGTATATTTGAGTATTTTACGAAGAAATTCGAATTTTAATCAAAATTTCTAGTTGGGGCTAAATATGATCTTTCCGCCTAGGGAATTAAATTCTCTTAAATTCGCCCGTCTACGCTATAATGAATCGCTTACTTTCAATATAATTTTTTCAACCCTTTCTCTCAAAATATCGGAATTATCACCGAGCGCGTGCCTAGAAGAAAGGATATCCGACACAAATGCGCAATCTCCGATGATTTGAAAGGCACTACACGACTACACAACTATTGGAGCTCTACCACGACTGCGGGGCGATTTCATCGGATCTCTTCCGTTGGTTATCGGAAAGATCAGAATTGCGGTCTGGCATTAATGGACGAAGTTGAGGAGAATTGTATGCTCGTTGTTCGTTATCTTCAGCCAATAAAGCCTTCTCTGGAATCCGCTGTAACCTGTTCATGCTCTGATCTACATCCCACTATGTTCCTCTGCTAATAACCGAAACGGTTTCCAGCAGTAAGGATGTCGGTTTCCAGCGATCCTTGAAATCTGAATTCTTGGCTGAGATTTTTCTCTTCTTTTCTGTTTCATGCTGTTCGAAAAAACGCTTTCCCGCGATATGGGAGTGAAAACGTCCTCTAAAGATTTTGTTCGAGCAGTTAAAAAATCTGCCAATAAAGTGCTCGATAGGTATTTTGGTATGGTCCCAAGAATATTCCTTGTGGAATCCGTTGAACCTATTCCTGGAAGAACATTATTGGATGGAGAATATAAGGTCATCGATACAAGATTTACTTCGCAACCAAAAATATTTTGGGGTTTCTCGTTCCCCCGAATCAGTATTCCCGAGTAAAACGAGAGGGGAATTCGATATCGGGTCCAATAATTAATCTACGTTAACGAGAGGTTAATTTCAAATTCTTGACGAAAACACTCGAAGAAAATTATCCGAGAGAATTTACAGGAATTAGGTATCGGCGAAAATCGATAACACGATATTATTTCCACGAAACAGGTTTCATGAGGACATAATACATCACATAACCTGCGAAACTTAAATTATGCCTCAATAACAAAGCTAACTGGCATCTGCGAGAGGAATTCAAACTAGCGACCATCATTTTTTAGTCCATCCGATGTCTGTCGAGTATCGCTTGATACAGCGCAAAGGGTCGAAATGGCGAAGAGGAGGGAACATAAACGACCGGCAATTTTAATCGACACGTTGAAACCCAAAAAAGATCGAAGGGAAAAAAACATTCCGTCACGACACATTTCCCCGTTTAGTTTTTTGTTTCGCCGCGCACACAACGCGCGCCGTTGTTCCTTTATATTTTGTTTAGCGCATAAGCCATTTTCTGACTCGGGATCGAAACGATTTATTTTTTAATGATAAACCATTTGCGGTCTTTCGCCGTCCTAAAAAAGGGGGAGGAAATAATAAATAAATATGGAGGGCCGGCACGGACGAGCAAAAAACTCACTAATGCGTGGTGTACAAAGGCGGAATCGTCTGCCATTAGAGACGAATCGATTATTTAGAAATTTTTGGCGAGATTTTTAACGCTTCCCATCGGCTGCGGCGGCAAAGGAACGATCGAGGGAGAGAGAGGCTCGACGCATTTGCTTTGACCGTTCATCCGCGTTTGTTTTTAGCTTTTATTTATTTTTATGGGAACTCGGCGCAGCGCCGATGACAAAAATGACTTCGTTTCGACTGGAATTCGCCCGTTGAGCGACATTGGAGCGTGCGCAAGCGGATACATTTTAGTGGGAGAGACTCTGCCGAAGCATAACGTTTGGGTGTATCTACCCCCCGAAAGAGACAATTATTCTCGTCGATTGGATTCATGACGGCGACACTGAACCTTCCAAGCATCTTCATTTCCCTATTCTATCAAAGAACTCCTCAGTGCTCATTTATGATAAGGTGAGGCTAGGCTGAGAGCATCCTTGAACTGAATCTGTGGCATTGCGAACGGTCTTTTGTGGACTCTACATCCAAGAAACTAAATCGTCAAATTTTCACGCATGTTTCTTCTTATGCGTCTTTTGTGGATGGACATTTACCCTATGATGGGATACATCGTATTTAAGGTAACACTAATGTAGCTTGATGGATAAATCAGTGACGATATGTACCTGTAATTTTTTACAAGAGCTTCGACAGCTGTCAATTCGCACCTCAACTACCACCGGGAATCAAATCCGAATCTGCTTTCGCGGAAGTCGAACGCATTACCCACAAGGCCATCCGGAGGCACCAAACAATATTTAACATAAAACATAACACCAAAAAATATTATACTCCAACGGTGGAGTGATACACATTGGACGTGTTAATGAACTTAATTTCAAACAGAAATGATATTGCCCAGATGAAGACGATTTTTAATAAGACGAAACAAAATCTTCGGGCAATAATCCTTCATCGCGTAAATGTTACATTCAAAGTCTAAAATGTAACATGTCCAGTTTAAATCAGACCTTCATTCAGAAAATATTCCGCAGTCGAATAAATTATCGCATCACATCAAAGTCCTAAATATTTCAAAGCTACAACAAGAGACCAATGCAGTCGCAGGACATCACCAATTTTCCTTCAGATAAAAAAGGGCATAATTTATGGACATTAAACTGAATGACCTCGCAACTTTTTCTACCCGAAAAGTGTTTACCATTTCTAATAAAATAAACGCGAGCTGGGGCATCCATAGGCTGAGTAAATGAGACACCAATCGGATTCAAACAGAGGATGGAAATATTAAAGATAAATAGAAAGAGCAAGAGGAAATTCCCATTAAAATTTTCGGGGAAAGACCGCATATGATTAGAAACAACGTATTCAGACCGTCAACAAACAAACCCTCTAAAGAATTCCCGCGCTGTTAATAAACACCCCGAAAAAAACCAAGTCAAAGATAGCCCCATCTCTTTTTTCCTGTTTCAAAGAGCGTCCCTCGCTGAAATTTGCCTGGCGAAGAAAGACTACGTCTACGAAAATGCTCCGTCCAGAAATCTCCCGCTACAAAACGAGATTGTTATAGTTTCACGAAGTTGATTACTAATTACAGAAATTTTCCGTCCGTGCTTTTGAGAGAGGAGATAGCCGTGTATGCGAAGAAGATAATTTCTCCCTCCCACGCTCGTCCACACCGCCTACTCCTCCATCAGAAAACACAGAATCCCCCGCTCCCTGGAGAAGGCTGGTAGAGGGGCTCCAGGGACGGGGAGAGAGCGGGATGATATTCCCTCCTGGAGGAGGTGGAGACATTCTTTGCAATACAGCCCCATCCCCTTGGACCTCCTCCATCCCTCTCCAACTGCCCCAAACAGGCGCTCTGGTCACGGCTGGCCCTTTGATGTAGTAATTAACCTCACTCGGACGCCAAACGCTGCAGGATGGGATGAAGAAGGCGAGGGGGGAAAGGGAATATGGGGTTGGGAAAAGGGGTTTGCAGGGACATGGAAGGGAATTAAAGGGTGGAGGAGATGGATGGTAAAAGGAGAGAAACTGATGCAAAAAGAACGATATACTTTGGGAGAGGGATGTGTACGTAGAGAAATGGACGAATCCTTTATAAAGGTGCGGTTGAGAGGAGGGAAGTATTTAAAAAGGTAATGAAGCTAGAGGCTGAGTATGGAGCCAAGAGGAGGAAAGAAGTGGGAGAGGTGGAAATTAGGGAATACCTATCAAAGGCAACTGAATTGGCGGAGAATACGCTACGAAAACAAATCTGGGAATGACGGAAAAATTAGGTAAATAAGAAATAAAGATGTCTAACACAAACAGATAGTTACTTTCACTAAAACGGGTGGTTATTTATGGTCGTTCTTTCCGCATAGTATCACAGAAGCTAATAGGGTAGATTAGCCAAAGGGTGTTAATGTACCCCCTACCATACGCCACTGGCGGCTCGCGGGGTACGAATCTAAATCTAAAATCTAAACACCGAGCGAAGACTAAACATTCTGATCGAAGTACCATCAAAAGATTACGCAGGTATGATATTGATAAATGCCGACAAAGTATTATGGCAAAACGAGAAAGTATAATGGTATGTAAACAGATGATATTTGTTTTAGAATCGTCTCAAATCATATTAGTGAATGATTGCACAACACAGCCTGCATTCAAACATCATAATAATGAGGAATACTCTTCCATTGATGGCTAAATGAAAAAGGTTAAATTATTGAAATGAGAACCTACTCTGAGGAGCTTACTGGACATTCGAGTATGATTGCAGGGATGAGGAGGACGAATGGAGGCACAGAACGCATCTTATATTAGCGAAGGCGCTAGAAATGAACAGAAAGACATCTACTACACAGCATGGACCACTGGCGTGATTTTCAAATTAAAGTCAACGAAAATATCTCTAAGCAAGACCACAATTTATACGAAAGTTGATGACATCGCTAGGAAATGAAACACTCTAACACGAGAGTCGATACCAAAATTGAACACTAAGCAGAGATATAAAGATACCTCCGTTCCGAAAACATCCGGATATTAACAAACGTCCTCGGGGAAGCAACAGGGAAAAGCCAACATCAGCCTGAATGCAAGCGCGGATAACGAGATCAAATTAAAACACAATTAAGAACGGCTCTAATTATTCCGGGCGCCCGAAATAAAAGGAATTCCTCCATCTTTCGATCCTTTGTGGGCAAATCCAATTCACTTCCAGGGGAAGAGGCATTAGAGTTGAGGCATTGGAGCGGATTGGCAGAATGAGAGAGGAGGACGGGTTAGGGACTCGAAGAAGAGAAAATGAAACGCGAGCAAGTGGTCTGTTGGATCCGGGAAACGAAGTAGGTACATACATTGCAATAAGAGTGCTGGGATTGTCTGAGATTGAGAGATGCAAGAAAGAACAGTCGAGGTGTGTCTGATGGCGAGAAAAGCTCACCCTTGTTCAACCAGGTAGGTGGAGGAAAGGAGTTGGGATGAGTGTCCGTAGCTGAGATTTAAGAGGAATGGGGAGTGAGAAGGAACCCCGTTCGCGTGCGTTGCTTGGGAGTTGCCGGCGATGAGATTTTAGTAGAGGCGTCCCGTCCACGGAGTATTGGGCTAAAGGGGTCAGAAGTGGAAGAGGGAATTTCATGAAAGACGAAAAGGATTGAAAACCAAAGAGAGGGAGACAATAACATGGTCTCCCCTAAAATCAAAGCATAAACTGAAGGGTATCAAGGGGTCACCAGAGGGCAGTACTGTTATCAAAGTATCTCATCTCTTCTTATCGTGGGTGGAAGATATTTAATCTACTTAATGAGCAAAATTATTTCCGGTTTATGACATGACAAACTGTAAGACATGTTAAGAGTTTCTTAGACGGCACATTACCTTATTTTCAAATATCTATTAATATATTAATACTATAATACTATTTTCCTTAAAAAAGAACGTAAATGTTTTTGACTAAAATATACTAATCGATTTCTGTTATAATATTTTTAGTTAAAGTTTAAGCCATACGAAAGATATTACCAGGAATGATGTTAGCCTATCAGGCGAGAAATGTTGAGAAAATGCATTCTTAGATTAATCGCTTCAAATACTCATTTCTTCCGCGAATAATACGCGGCAGTAACTAGCGAGAGTCATTGCAAGAAGCTGGTAGCCACTGGTACACATCGAAAGGCGCATCACTGGGTAGATATTTCAATGTATTCTTTCTCACGAATGCGAGTGAGAATTTGTTTAATCACCGAACCAATTTTTATTATTCACCTGTTCGATCTAATAACTGGTGGAAACACTTAACTCAAACTAGAAAGAATCACGATCGAAATAGCGATGGATGTAAAAGAAAAGCTAATTCGGTGATATATTGGGAGGTAGTAAGTAGCAGGAATAAATAATGGTAAATTATTTGCTGAAGACACATGACCTGATTGACATGTAGTCTCATCTGAGATGATCTTCATATACCTGAATGAACGAAAAATATATTGGAAAAAAGAGATAAAAATAACTTAGAACTGCAGCATCTATCCCTATGCTGGGGTCGGCTCTACGATGTCAGCCGTCCTCTCATTTCCTTAGCGTAGGTGATTGGCCCCGAGGCAATGCAATTTCGGGTCGCTCGACAGGTTTTGATTTTCAGTTCTAGTAAAATAAAACTTTCGTGCGCGGATCAAAGAAGACCCGAAAAATTGGCTCCGGATCCGCCACGGAAAATTCATCCAAAAGCTCCCTTCTACAGCCACGGTGTTAATTGCTGGCGTAACAAAGAACGGGACGCTAAAAGAAATCATCAGGTAATTGATCATTAAAAGATTGATGGCTAAGATGATTGTATTCGAAAAACTCGTTAAAAGTTGTAAGGCGCGCTCAAACCCGGATTTCATAAATATTTATGCACTAATATACGCTCTATGAAAGGCAAAGGCTAATGATAAGCCCGGATCCGTAAAAACCGCTACCGTTGATTCCAGAAAGATGGGAAAACGGCTCAATCACTGCTTAAGCGATGGAGATTAAAACTGTTAAGAGCGGAAGCTTGAGGTATTACGTAAACTAATATTTGCATCAATAAATATATACTAAATAAATTTAAAACTCAGATTTCACGCGGAAAGATTATGGGAAAATGAACGACGTTATCTTAATAGGTTTTTATTTCTTAACTCACATATATGCCTTATAACAAGGAATACACGTTTATACATCATAAATATGGAATAATATCTACCATCGTGCATCTGTTGGAAGAATTACCTATTCTTAGTTTGATCCATTGAAAGAATTAGCGAAACAATATTCTAAAATCTAGTGTTACATATTGGCAATCAGACTTTAGTTATAGAAACGCTTACCTTACACACTAGTGATAGCAATAATAATAGTAATAATAATAATGATCAAAGGCTATAAATCACTAAATAACTTACTAATGAAAATATCTAATGCTACAAATTTAAACCAAGTAGAACACTAGAAAATAAAAAACACAAATTATATTGGGAAAGAGAAATCACCATTAAAGCCAATAGTCCGGACATAATCTTCATTGCTAAAATTAATCTGGAAGGATTACTAGTAGACATAACTCTCATCTGCGACCTTCAACAGTGCGTTGACACTTATTCCAGAGAAATAGTCAGGTACAGAAATAGAATAAAGAAGGAATTGAAGTTAAATAAAGTAAGCCTCTTAACCATAGTAATATGCACGACAGGAGCTGTACCAAAAACCCTGGCAATCCACTAGGAAAACTTAAACGCTGGGGTTAACAAGTAGTTAACCCCAAAGTCTGTAATTCTGGACACCTGCCGGTTTTAGATACTTTTTAAATGAATGTAAGTGATCTTTAAAATTGTATAGAACTTGACAGTAGTCTGTCTCCATCTCATAACCCCATCACTTCGTGTCGAGAACGAAAAAAAAAATAAATACTAATAATAAATACTTAAATGGAAACACGATAATCCGAATTACATCCATTTTATTAATTATTTTTTACATTATTATTTACAAACACAAAAACCATTCCCAATCCGGAAAAATCCGACCGAACGACCTGGGCTTAAACCTTAAACAACCTTGGAACGCTAGCACCCTAACCACTCCGACACCGAGGCCGGTAAACCTCCGCTTGGGACGTGAATCCAAAATGGACACAAATTTTAATTGACGTGAAACTGCTGTGATAACTATACTGTTATTCTTTCATGCTTAACTATTTGACACAATAAATACGGTGCATGGACACTCACGTAAAATATGATTATTGACTAATCTAACGGTCTTAACGCTTTTTGAGGGGTGAGCGTTTAAACAGAACGATGAAGATTTCTTTTACGTTATTTTACGATAAGTCATGATCATTTTTGTTAAAAATATTATAAACTATTCAGGCCTTTTGGTTTGAAAAAAAAAAAGAAAAATACAAATGTTCTGAACTGTTATACGTATTTACGCCGAGTACGGGGACTATTCAGTTTAACTGAATGATGCGACATACTGAAAATCTTCGTCCGAGGGAACAAAAATAGAAGCTTCCTTGATGAAATTTGTTTTTTTTGCGAAGTATTGATATCCCTACCTGAAATGATTTTGCCAAGAGGGACTGCTAACAGAATTATTCCAATTAGAATTCCCAAAAGTTTCAAGAATACTCAATCCTCTGAACCTCTGTAAGGAATAGGGAGGACAGAAGATGGCGTGGACCTCGAATAAGAGAACAGACGGTTTACATTCGGGATGGCTGGGGATTGGGCAACGAAGGGGTTGATTGATTACGTTCCACACAGGACCAAGTAGAGTCGGAGGAGTTGTCGAATGGAGCTTAGAGGCGATTGAGGCGCCACTAAGCGTCCAAACGTTGAGCAAGGGAAGCAAACCCAATGTAAGCGAGATAAAGGATGTGGGACTACGTTATTAGCCTTGGGTTGGTGAAAAGTGCAAGTTTAGCCAGAAGGTGGACTTCTCAGAAAAGACTGATAGCGGACGAGAGATAAGTTTAAAAGAATGAATAAGCTAGGGAAGGCCCGATGTGAGAAAAGAAAATCAAATTAGAAATTTTTGAGCTAATGCTCCTCTTCCACACTAGAATAATAATTCAAATAACTTTCTCATCTCCTATAAATGTGGTATCTTTCGCATTGGGAGTAAAGATGCATTCTACAACAGAAATTCGATAGGTTTATGCCTCAGGCAAATGAGGTTAAATAATCTAGAAAGCTATGAGTATTATTCCCTGGAAGGAGATTCAAATGAAGCCACATTTGCATAGCAATATTATATGAGCCAAAAATTTAGCTGTTTTTGGCTTAATAGCCTTGTAATAGATTGCTGTGCAGGCAAACTGAACATACCACGGGGAACAGATCTAAATTTTCAAGCTATTTCCGCTACTATATTCAATAATAATTAATAGCAAGAACGTAACTTCGTAATGCGACTTCGCGAAACCCGGATGGAAAGTGTTCGTTTTTGGAATAGATTAGCTATCAAATTATAAAGCTATCAAATTAGTATTATTATTAATAACCTATTTGGAATCCTCTTAGTACAATTCTCTGAGAATGCTGGAAATCGGTGGCGAATTAAGATGTTTCCCCGGTAATACAACACAAGATTGAGGAATAAACTTTACCTATTCCATAAATAATTTTGATTGTAGAATAAATTATTGATTTCCTCAGTTATATTTGACAATGTTTGATTTTTTTTAGTCTTTGCGTTGCTTTACCATAATTACCCACATTATCACTTATGATATTTATACCTTCAATCGACCCCTAGTATGTACCCTGCAAAAATAGTCCTTCATTTTCCTGGTATATCGTGTACTATTAACCCAAAAAATTGCGAGATAACTATAATGCGCGTTATAATTTGTTAATTGTCAATTTAACAGTTAAAGAAAAAAATACAAATTCGAGAGAGGGAAAGACTTACGGGATTTCAGCGAGAAGAGTGAATGGATACAATTCTAAAATGTAATGCACAGTAATCAATACTGTGGAGTCATGTAAATTCAATCCAATTAACTTATATTCTTCATATTAAATTCTTTCATATTAAATTCTGTGGTTTCACCTTGCACGTAGCCTATCAGCTCCACACTTCCCATCTTCCATTATCCAGTGTTAAAGACAGAAAAATCGATTTCCTAATTATTTATCAACTCCAATCTCCCAACTCTAAACCGCCAAATTAAATAAGGGGAGAAAAGGGATACAAACGTGAGATAGAGGAAATAAATTAATTTGGGCAATCAATTTCCTCCGCTAATGTAGAAACAGTAAGCTGCCTAATTTTTCCCTTCTGATCTTCCGATAAAGATCTCTTATCAATTAAATGAGACCATCCTCCTTGACCTCCCGCTCTCCTTCCAAGAGATCATCTTCACTCAACCTTGGGTTCGGGGAGGTCTACCATCTCGAAGTACATTCTCTTCCCAATTTCCGAGAAGTTTCTCGGCTCTCTCTCTCTCTCGATCTCATCCTTAATCAATGCTTTTTAATTATTCTCCATAGGTTCCTTCCCTTAAAATCTACAGTTCGCGGAAAAGAGAACTTTCGCCCAACTCCGAAAAGACACGATCATTAACGAACAATCCTAGTTTTGAAGGGCCAAGCGTATAGAGGGCGTGATGGTCCTTTTCTATTGGTGGTTCGATTGCGATCTCTCCAGCTCTCTTTTCAAGAGCTTTCCATTCGATTTCGCCCTTTTATTCCGCGAGATTTCCCGAATCTGATTCCAGAGACCGACGCAGCGACAATTATCGCAATACATTGATTCCTAAATCCAGAATAGCGAATTGTAAGGCTATTTCCAACCTTAAGTAGGCAGGAGAAATGTAGCAATGAGAAGGAAGAGAAACTACCGATCTATATTTCAGTATCTACGTCAATGGGAAGGTTTGTGAAGTAAAATCTCTTACATTATTCGAACGTAAGAGTTTATAATGGTGATACAGAAACAGCGAAGCCAATATGTAAGGGGTATAGAATATCGTTTTACATTCGTAATAATTCTCATGACCAATAGACGACCGGACATTAATATATTTTCATAAAAATAACACTTAAAAATAGAATACTAAAATCTCTCGACTCTTTTTGGGGATATTAAAGAAGAGCGAAAGATGTTTTCAAAAATATGTTTGTTCAGAGCAGCAGATTTGTGATTATCGATTGCTGACGACCACAACAAGCTGAACAAAGTCATATCCTTCATGAAAGAGACTTGACTCTTCCAGAAAATGTGAGAATACTACATGGCTAAGAAGCTAACTTAACAGTTGCTAACATCTAGGATACTGAGAAGTATCTCTTTATGAAAGAGACTTGACTCTTCCAGAAAATGTGAGAATACTACATGGCTGAGAAGCTAATTTTACTCTCCTTTTCGTTGGGCAAATAAGGTATAGACTTAACAGTTGCTAACATCTAGGATACTGAGAAGGTGCAAAATGACATTAGCCGTCGAGGCACCTTCATAAATACATTACTACTACTTGTGATTAACGATATACTTCTGAAATTAATCGATCATAATTTATTAATAATTTTACGTACACCATCATTTTTCAGACTCGATTTTAGTTTAATATTTTAAGAATAACAAGAAATCGACAATAACGAAAATACATCCGCTTATAGGGAAAAAGACTCGTGCAACATTATAAAAATCTTAGCATCGTGAGGAAATATTTCTTCAAAAAAGAGTAAGTCTTCAAATTCATCCTACAGCAAGAGTAAGTCTTCAAAATCACCCTACAGTACATAGAGTGCCGCCTACATTTACGTATGATTGTTGAAAAAAATGCCATGTCGTGGTATTTGGAAAGACTCCCTTCTTACTTGAGTACTAGAAATACCCAAACGTTACTGAAATAGTCCAATGGCGCCGAGATAATTCCAGCCTCTCTCTCTGAACAGACCATTGTAACTTGGAAAAATCTACGCACTCCGCGTTGTATAATTTCCAACTCTTTACTGCAATAGAACAAGATTTCATCCTTGAGGTGGCGGGTGGGGGGAGTGAGTAAAAGAGCAATCACGGATGGAAACGCCTCGACAATAGCAAAAGAGACATAAGCACTTTTAGCCCCGAGATCAATCACATTCCTCCAACCTATCGAAACGATCAGGAGGAAATTAAAACGCCAATCAGAATCGACCTAGGAACATGAGCATCCCTCCGTAGATTCCTAACATTCGCAAGGTGCAGTTACCAATAGCAACCCGCTTCTTGATTACCTACCGGCTTTTTTTCTATTCTGTTCCGTTAAGCACCCTCCATTTTTGGGATGTCGTATCTGACTCATCCCTTTGGTCTTCGCCGTCCCCAAAAGAGTAACCCATCCCCCAATCGATCTCCCTCCCCCTTTTCCTTTTGTCTTCCGATGTGTCCATTCCCCATCAGCACTCCACTTTCTCTCCCCTTCCTATTTCCGCAGCGGCGCTAATGGATTACCTATTACCCCTGACTGCTGCTACTCCTGTCCAGATAAGAGTATCCACCCACCCTCCCACTGAGCCTCCCCCGCCGTCCTCGCCCACGCTTTCCGCCGCCCTAATGCTACCGCCGCCGCCGCCCATTCCCCGCGACCGCAACCTCTGAAAGAGCTATCTCCCCCCTCCCCCACCCAGACCACATTCCATCCACTGCCTAGGTCCCTCATCCTCCGTTCATCGACAGACGTCCGAGCGTGGGTCCAGGAGATAGGAAGACCATCGGGCGAAACGGATCGGCCACGCGGGGAGACCGGGTTCGAACGCCGGAGGCTTTTCGGAAGGCGGAAACGACGGCGAAATGGAGTTCTGGAGGGTTTAGTACGCTACCGAGTGGATTGATTTTTCCATCCCCAGATGCAAATGGGGCGAAAAGAAATTTTAATTCTCACGTGTACCGACGAAAGGAGCCTCGCGGAACCCTGTTAATTTTTACTTGCATAATGGCTTCCAGGAAAGATTAAATAATTGTGCGTCTTCTATCTCATAAATATCCTCATGTCTTTTACCTGATTTCATGCCTTTTATCTGATCGCTAATAATATGGTTCAAAACTCCCGCCATCCTCTATTTCTTCTAGTAAACTGAAATCAGTTTCTTTCTGAAAGAACTCGCAAACACAACATCAGATCCAGTAACTTTCTTGCCCCAAATTTAATTTCTTCGAACGAACACTAAAAATGATAGCGAAAAATAGAGTACAATGACAGATGAGAAAGTTGAATCGGGGGAAACTTGGACGACCTCCGCATCTTTGAAAACAGAAAGTGGTCGTGGAAAAATATATGAGGTAAGATTTAATTTAAATCAGTTTGAAAAACAATACATTAATACTCCAAATTTTTTTCTCTCTATTTCCGTCTCTGGTCCATAAAAATTCCTTGTTTTAACTAAACCACGTTAGAAAGAACGTAACTTGAGTGTCCAAAAGGACACGTTCCTGCGAAAAGGGGACTGTATTGAAAAAACTAAAATTGAAATAAATTTACCATGCAGAAAAAGAGGAATTAGGATTCTTCTTGGAAGTTGAATATTGGGACGGATAATGTCCGTTAGAAATTACAGTTGCAACGAGTTAGAAGTTAAAATACTCCTCAATTGAGAACATACTTCATCTCAACGCAGAAAAACTCTATTTTCAATATTTAGGTCATTTTTTCTCCCAGGTTTTTTGTAACGTAGACGGCATCTCAAGTTTTCTCTGCATTTGCAGTTCGTCCTAAGTGAACTGTAAAACTTTCGTTGACATGTGCAAGAAAAATAACGATTAGACCCAGGATAAAGTAATAATATCGAGTAAGATATCACGCCATGAAAAACTCGGCAATAAAAATTATCGAACCTGTCATTATGATATATCTTCTAAAAAACTTTAATTCTGGAAACGAGATGCCCGAGATACTTTCGACATCACCTCGTATCAAATCCGATCTCGAAGTTCAGCGCCTCTTTTTTCCCTAGAACCGCAGTTGACGGAGGAATCCATTCAAACCCAGTAGTTCCCCCTTCGAAAAAACCTTCAATTCACTTAAAAGAAACACAGTGAGCAACAGATTTACTTCGCGAGAGAGCGAAAAAAATTTCATTGGTCCTTCGTTTCGATTGGAGAGTTGCCCGAAATAAGATCGGACGAGAGATGGATTTTGGCTAGGATCCATCATACGAACGAACTCCATAATTCTTCCCTTTTAAAAAGTCTTGCCTCCCACTTCTCCAAATACTCTTCTTCACTGCCAATCCCTGAGCCGTCCAAACTTTTTTAAGCGTGTCAGAGGACGGCTATTTGGCGATGATCCACGGAAACCATCGTAGCTCCTCGCCACGACATAACTGGTGGACATGAGTAAAATTGAGGGCATCGGCCGATTGAATTTTTTCTACGGAAACGGAAATCGGAAAGAAAGGGGAATAGGAAGTCACGCATCGCTTATCGTCCGAGGGAAAGAATACAATACATAAAATATCGCGCAAATTTACTGTTGTATCTATGCATCTTGGTGATATTCGTGAAAGTTATTACTCGTGTGGTAAAATAATGGCGAACGACAGAAGGAAATGCGTTGGAACCTGCAAAGGGTGGTTCTCGATCTTTTTTAGGGCACACCAACTAGGAAAACATCTTAGTATGCTTCATCTAGGTTAATCTAATTATGGAAGGAATACAGTAGATCACTTGCCTGGGATGATCTCTCATCTCCCAAAACATAAAGCCGTAGTATCAACGAATCGAAGATACCAACGTTAATGCGCCTGTTCCTCTAACACTGAATAATATTCTTGGCATATTGTCTCGATTACTTAACTGTGCCAAATCTGATCAGCTTTTTTTAATTCAAAGACCTATTTGTTAAACGTTCAACCGATAGCGGCGTTTTTCAATTTAAAATGCTTTTACTAGAAGTATATAATCTCTTGCAGAATTTCAGAATATTCTTACCAAGATTATGACTGGAAAATCCTTTCGATCTTGGAAGTACCTTCTGAGTTAAGGTTTACAGCTCATTTTCGGATAAGTGCCTCAAGGCTATCAGGAAATCTCTATGTTTACTCTAGGGAGAGAGGGGCCGTTACGACAGACCAGGAAAGTAATAATAAAATGGCAGAAACAGCTGAGATCTAAGAATTTTAAGAGCGTCACGTGACGGAAAGCCTTCCTTTATCGACGCATTAGCGCTCTGAGACATCAAAGGGTTTCCAACCAATTAGTGGGCGTCTGAAGATCGAAGTCGCCTCAGTGAGCTAAGATGGGCGAGGCACCCAAATACCTGACCCATTTGCATCGCATTTTGAGTCTCCGATAAATGTGAAAGATATGACGAGAATTGAGGGAAGAGGCGAAGACGTAGAGTATAATAGCTGTCATGGAGCATTTAGGGTCACTTCCAGCAGCCCAATGGACAAAGTGTTCCTCAAAGAAAGATTCTGCTGCGATTACTAGTCCTACCATGCTAAGTCTGTAATCTAAAAACTTATGACTAGTCTTTAGCATTTAGGTGAGTCAAACTACCAGTCTTATTTATATATTTTATTTCGTAAATCACTTAAGTTTTAAACAGAAAATGTTTCGGAAAGATTTGGAATTCCTTCGTTATAGCTGATGCATTTCCAACTAAATTAAAGAAGTTGTTCTTCAGAACTAGTCATCACACAACAATAGAACAAAGCTAGTTTTACGGTAGAAACCAGCAAATGCATTCGACAATACATAATGACTAACCTTACAATACAGCAATTCATAAAGACCAACCTTAAACATATCGGCATACCGTCTTGACTACACGGATATTTAAACACAATGCACAATGTCCTTAGAACGTGATCGAATTAAATTTCTAGAACAACAGGTGCGGCCTATGTTTCTCATCATTCACCTAACTAACCATTATACCGCAAGTCTGCGTTCCATTCGCATATTCATAAACTGTAAACGAGCAAAACTAAAACATTATCACCACGAATAAATTAAATGCCGAGTAAAGCTAAAAAAAACGCCAATTCTGAAGTCTCCTCTCATGTACAAAATAAACGACCCAACAATAACTCTTAAGGCATCATCAAGGGGAGAGAAATAAAACAAAAAACGTCGATAAATAATTCCCAAAAAATATCTCCACTTACGATCAAACGCTTTCAAAACACCCAGCTCGCTTCTTCAACATCATATCGAGACATAAAAAATTAGCGTCAAAAAGAAAAACATATAAAACCCTTCAAATCTTTATCTTCCCCTTGAAAGCTTCTCCCATCTCCATATTGGTAGGGGGCAAGCGCCGCGTGGTTCCTCAAGGATCTCTTCTAGCGCCGATGGCCTTATCTACAGCTACTCCCGTGAGAGAATAGAGAGAGCATCTAAGGGTGTGAGGTGGATAGCGCAGAGTCCCACTTAGGCCGAGAGAGAGAAGAGTGGTTGCAAGTTGGGAGGACGTGGTGGAAGATATGAAGGATGAGGAGGGAAGATGGGGTTACCTCTCCCCTTCCTCCCGCAAGAGTGATGCGAGTGCTAATGCGACTAAAACGCCCGGCAAGCTCAATGGAAACACTTAAAGGCAAGCGCGTACAGGAGACGGGGGGAGGGTTTTGGGTTAAGGGAGAAAAGGACTGGGAGCAGAAAAGAGTTGCAGGAGAGCTGATGAAGGAGACGAAGAAGATGGCGGTAATTTAAATATTTTGGACACATTCATCTGCTAGAGGAAGAATTACGTGTGCGCTCCAAGTTTATCTCTAACAGTAAGGATACGTAGCTGAAGAGTTAGATTGGATTTTTGCTGTGATCCAATGATTTGTAAGGCTAAATCAGGATTACTTTAATCTGATAATACGTCTTTGGGTCAATTGGAACTGATTGTGAGACTTTTCATGGCAATAACATCAATCTAAGATACTTTCCGTGTCAAAGCTTTACTTGTACTGTACATTAACTCCTTATGTTCACTTTAGCTGTGATCCAAAAATAAGACTTTTAATAGGATTTCGGAAGCACGGTGAAATTCATCAAAGAAATGTATAGTTGAGGACTTTCCTCCCCTTCAATTTATGAATGGATGAATGAATTTATGGCTCGATATACTAAATTGAATTTCCAAGATATTACTTGTGCATAGTTACATTTTAATGTAGTTTATGTTGAACCGAGACTTTCTGACAAGCATAAAACTTTTCAAGCTGTAATTAAAGCTCATAAAATATTTAACGACCAACATTAGCATAGCTTAAGCTCGAAGTTTTTTTCTGATTGTGTGCATGCGTGACTGAATGTGCAATTTAAGCTCTCCTAATTTAAAGAAGACCATTTACACTCGGTATATGCTAAAAGGTTCCTTTTCCATTGAACCCTCTCTTGGCAATTTCTTCTTATCCTATTCTCTCTTTTATACATTCCCTCTCGTTCAATTCGATAAGCAAAATCCACAGAGATGCACGGAACAAGATCCATTTAAAATGCTTAAAGTAACGCTTTTATAATGATTATCGATTCAGAATAAACGTATACTTTATAGATTGGAATTAATGTAGAAGGTATAACCCCAAGAAATGAAATTTGCTACCCTCAGAAGTGCCCTAAGTACCCTCAGAAGCTAAACTACTAAACGAATGCTCTTCTGAGATCGAAGATACAAATTGAGTATCGTAAAGGATAGAAACATTCACCGAAACAACGGCTTATATAACGATATTTTCCTTTTCACATGCGGCGATGATCCCTAAACTAGGAAATGAATATGCGTAATGCAAATCGCTATTACGAAAGAGCAAGCAAGAATGTTCTCTGTATTGACACGAGCGTCTTTTATCCCTTAATACAAGCACGTCTCTTAATCATGCCGAGATTTTTCTTATAATTGCCATTTTCACCAACCAATTCCTCCGATCAAAAACAGAAATAAATTAAACGAAGGCAAGAATATGCAAACCGCCACGCTGTTCCCGATGATGAGAAGAGATTCCAGAAAGAGAATCCCGTAAACTTACGCTGTATTAAGCGAACACACGCCTAGATCCAACGGAAACAACAACAGTCTTCCCACGTCCTATTTATAAACCCCGCGCTCCATCCTATTTATGATTTGCGAAATCAGAATTGATTAGATAAAATATCTAATTATGCGCCGCTTACAGTTCCTCGGAGAGATCGCGGGGCGAGAAATGAAGCATAAAGCGTGTCGGAACAGGTTTCCAGCCGATGACGGACGAGAAGGCAGGCAAGAAAAACTAAGTCATAAACACTGCGTTAATTGCGGCTAGACATGCCAAGTCGACGTGGCGTGGATGGAACTACGAGGCGCGTATATAATACCTGGAAGAGGGCAGCATCCTGAGTAACCTATGCCCCTGACGTATTCGGCAGACGTGGCGGTAAAGACGGATAATGAAGCGATGGGAGCTAAGCGACGAGAAATGCGATAATGCCAATTAGCGTCGGAAAGGGAGAGGTAAGAAAAAACACCGAAATGGAGAGCGCGACTCTAATCGCCGGCGCCTGTTCATCCAAAAGACGTCATCTCGCCCGTCTCCCCAGCTTTATCCCGCATATATCATTTTCGCGGGCGCCGAGAGGAAAAAGCGACATTTTTTGGAGGGCGGCCATAAAACAAACGAGAGATGTAACGGAGATAGAGATGAAGATAGGCTGAATAAATAAGTACAAGCCCTCGATAATTAATGCCGCGAGCGAGAACGAGGTAGCCTGTCCATCTCCTCCTCCGCGTACATGCATATATTTATATCTCTCCTCGTCCCCGCTCAAGACACTCACAGGAGGATATAAATGGTGACTGCGAAAACAAATGAGCGATGGAGACACGCCACCATCCTTATTTTCCCCGCGTCTTGTTCTCGCCACGGCGAACACATGTGCCCCAGACTCGCAAAAATCCCTCCCCCTTTTTCCTCGTATTTTTATTTCCCTTCCCTTCCAACATGTCCCGACATACGCGCTACTGTCACTCTTCCTCCCCGAGGGACGCCATTTCTTTTTCTTCCTCCAGTTATATCTTTCTGCATCCTCCCTTTCGCCCCTGCTGCTCCTCTCTCTTCTCCGCCATGACTGGCTTATCTCTCATCGAAACACTCAAGAAACTTAAAGGGCAAAGACCCTTTCGCCCATTTACACCTTTTAAGCCCCATCACAGTGATCCCTATGGCTCTCCGAGATGTATTTCTTTTTTCCTCTCCATCCGTCGTTCCCCTTTCACGGCCGCCCTCCCTGCTTCTTTATATCACTTTGTTTCTTTTAGATTCGGCTGAAGAGGGTGGCGAAAATTGGCGGTGCTTTCTAAAGTCGGTGGCAATAAAGCGGGAATTGCGCGAATGGAGATTTCTATCGCGAATGTACATCGCTTAGCGCCTCATTATGACCGGGGAGAAATTCGCACACCGCGATATTGCGAGTCGTAAATGGAGTTGCGTATCATCGTCGCAAATGGACGCAATGAATCGAGTTATAGGTTTATGGGAGTAACGTTCAAAATTCAAAATAAAATACGATATTGCGTTAAGGAATTGCAATGATTAAATGGTGGAGAGAGTATAAACTATTTATAGAATATGTGCCTAAGATAAGTATTTCCGAAAAATCTAATTTCTATACATAATTATTCGATGATAATTTTAATGACGAGAGAGTCTCCGATAGGCTTAGAACTTATCCTAGTCATATATTGATACATGCGACGTTACAGCTTTCACCACCGCATATTATATTAATAATTTAGAAAGGATGTGCCAAATCCAGCAAATCGATAAACAGGTTTTTCTGAATACGAACACGCAGTCTTTCTCAAACCTCCAAGATATTACGAGAGGCTTCTTTGATTTTCATGATTAGCTATTACGCGAACAACCACTAAGCAAAGTTAGTAATGTTAAAAGAAAGATGTTATAAGAGTAGTCCTAGTAGTAGTTATTAGAATATTAGTGACATTACCATTAATATTCTAACGATTTCCACTTAGAACGATAAGTGAGATCGCAAGATAGAAGATTTGAATACTACAGCGGATTCGTAACGGCGTGCTAAGTTAAATTGTGCACCAGGGTCGAGTTTGGAACTCGGAGTTCGCATCCATTTTTAAATCCAACCACTTCTACTCATTCCTCTACGTACTAAACCTTTCCTTCGTTATCCTTCAAAAATGATGTAAATCTATGAATGAAAAAGACAAGAAATACATAAAATCTCCTTTATTAAAAATGCAGTTACTCAATACGTGATACAATTCGAATCTGATCTGCCTGATCTAGATGTTATCTCAGGGCTAGAGAGTCGATCCGCATATTTTGACATCTGAAATTATGGTGTTAATTTGGTTGCCTCCAGTTTCACATTAATCACAGTAAAATTAATTACGAGCATCGAAAATTGCAGAAAAACTGATTTCCTCGATGAAAAGCCTCCCGTCATCAACACGACTAAAAACTTAACGGAAGAAAATTTCGACCATCGAATCCTAAGGAAGTCGACGCGATAGAAGTAACTTTCCACTTATGATCCACAAAATATGAATCGTGTATGCATACGTAATCGATGAAATTGCTAGAGCAACGCTCCATTCCCACAGTGACGGAGGGCAAGATATCTACGGATAGAGAAATTCGGCTGGGCAGCATCGACGCAGCCGCGGACTGAGCTAGTAGTTCGTCCCTTCGGACGGTAGATGGGGACTCACCCTGCCTCGGCCCGCGCCCCGCCGCCCTCAGTCTCTACTCCGCCGAGGACGCCCGACCTTCCCCTTGCGGACTCCCGTCGTCGTGGTCGTCGCCGCGGGACCTCCGACTCCTCCGCCACCACCGCCTCCAGGACCTCCCGGACCGGGTGGCGATGCCGATGAGGACGGGGAGGCGTTGGAAGATGCGGCCGCCGCCGCTGCTGCTGCCGCCGCGGCCGCAGCCGCTGCAGCACCCTTCAGAAGCTTGTGCCAGTCCTGCTCGCACACAAGGCTGCCGGCTAACAGATAATACCTGAAAGAAAGACGAAGATGCATGCGTTATTGTACGACTTTAATAGTCCTCTCTGAATAAATTTTCTTAGAATAAGCACTTCTTTAAATTTTCCTAAAATTGTATTTCCCGGTTTCGCAATCTTTCAGATCACGTGCATTTCACTATCAGGACGAATGAATCAAAATTGTCAATAAACATATTTAAACTTTATTCCGTAATGTGTATTTCTCATAAAAATTCTAAATGTTTACCTAAATAGCAAACTTACAGATGTAAAAGGATTAAGAAAGTGATAGTATGGAATGAGGGCCCTAAGCTAACTACAGTACAGATTGACCATAGGCTTAGATGGAAAATTTTCACCAAAATCGTAATCGTTAAACGAAAAAATACTAAAGTTAATGGTGAGCTGGTGGAGAGAAAACTTGGTTTCATACAGACAGTGCCAGCTAATGACATGAACCTAAATAAACTGAGCGTTCAATAAGAAACCACGTGGAGACTTCAACGTCCGCCATAATTTCCAGAGAGAGAAGAATTTCCCAAGGTGCCTCATCTACGACCTATTCCCTCATTAAGAGAGACGCTTGACCATTATTTGCAACACGTATTCTAACGACCATCAAAACAGCGCAGAGTTCATTAATTATTTAAAGGCCCGGCACACTCATTTGCATTGAGATATGTACGATGAAAGAATTCGATAAAGTCAGAAAAAAACTAACATCACGTCTTCTTTTTCCGCCGTAGAGCGGTACGTTGAAATTAAAAAAAAATAATTTTAAATGACCTCCGTTATGACAACAGACATGAGAAAAGAACAAAGAACACTAATAAGAACCGTATATCAATTTCCATCTAAGAGTGAATGTATGAGATGCCAACCGAAATAACTCTATAGAGAGTTCTACATTTATTTCTTCTGAATCATGGCATAAAATGCCTTGCTGGCAACGCTGCCACCTTAATATTATTATTTCATAATTTAGACATTCTTTCACATTAATTAATTCATAACGTAATAGAGAATACAAATAGGAATTAAAAGTATTCCATCAATAATATTAACATTAAATTTACGTATTTTCGGAGAGTTATTTAGGAAATTACGCATAGTAAAATAATAATAACCTCACGCATATTGAATAAACTTCTAAACAGCGTTTCCTAGCACAACAGTCGGCAGAATTTACAGACACATCGGGTAAAGCGTAATTAGATAAAAATTTCTCTCTTCATGACAATTCATAGCAATTATGAGTAAAGGTCTCCATATCATTAGCAAGGTACTAGTGTGACGTGTGAATCTATAGAAGATGATAACAATACAATAAAGTATGAGCGAAATTACATAAATATGGGTCCCTCGTGTGGATACAAGAGATTAGGAGGGAAAAAAAGACTCTCTCCTTCTCACTTTCCCACCCACATCCGAGACCTCTCTCATACCCTCGAACAAAAAAACTCGAAAGAATAAGTCCAATTGTGTCGAAGAATTCAACCTTGAGCCTCACTTATGTATAAAAATAAGGAAAGGAGACGGCGTCGGTGATGCGAACGACTCCTAATTTGCATGCATAATTCAGACTTTTCCCTCCATTAAAATATGCGAGTCATTTCTGCCTCACCCCTCTCTGCACATCATACGGAAAGGGGTGTGATCGAAACGTAACATGCACTCCTTCCCAAGAATATCTGTACCGCCCCCTTACCTGTCCCCTGGCACCAGCTGCGCTTGACACTTTGAGCACGCGAAGCACTTGAGGTGGAAAACTGAGTTGGTAGCTGAATTGGGACCTCCGTTGCCCTGGGGTCCGGCGTTGCCTTGCGGGCCGCCGGTGGGGTTGGACGCATGGTTTGGGCCTCCTCCGCCACTCTGCGGGGGTCCGGCCCGCATCACGAATTCACTAGCCGGAATGGTCTGGCCGCAGGCTGCGCAAGCCCCCGTACTACCGAACAACCTGGATGGAAGAGAAAGAAAAATGTAAATGATTAGACGAGTGTGCTCCCCGCTGCAAAGATAAAGAGCGTGGTCAAGTACTCTACAAGATGAATTAACCACCTATAGCGGAGGGGAGGGGTGTAATTTGTCACGCCAAAGCACGGCGATGAAAATGATGGCGCTTATTAAATCATCAAAAAAGTCTTTAGAGTTATCTCGAAATATGAAGTCATCCATAATGGTTACATATCTCGCAGCAGAAAAATGTACACAAATAAATATCAGTGTCTTAAAAATCCCATCGTGGAAGCTATTGTTATGCAATGAGAAATATTAAATAATAATATTAAGTAAAAACTAGGTAAAAGGTTATAAAATTTCTCAATAAAGTAGAAGTAGATCAAAATTGTTTCACTCTACCAGATGAATTAAAAAGCTTTATTGAACTTACTAAAAACACAGTGAGGGAAGATTAATAATTTAACGCAGTAAAATCTTAATTCGAAAATAGAGAGTTTAAAAAATGTCTCTTATTAAAGGAAGAAATATATATATATAACTGAATATAATCCTATAAGCATTTTAAATGCAGATGTGATTCTTTAATTAATAAAAATGAAAGAGGAAAGTAGAATTTGTTAAAAGAATGTCTTTCACTCTTTGATTGGTATGAAGATGGAAAGGCGACATACCCCATCACTAATAACAGAAGAGCAAACTGAAAACCCCCTTTTCAATTCGAATGATATATAATAATTTATATATAACTGTATTATATGCATTTACTATAAGGTGAAAAAAATTGTCGAGCAATGTTTGAACGTCATGCAGAAATAATGGTTAACATTTTTCCCGTCGCGATTAACGAAGCCTTTGCATCCAAGAATTGAATTTTCAACAAGTATAGTACCACCGAAATTGTAAGAAACTGGACACGATGAAAAGTAACGGCGAGTTTCATAAATTACCTTCTCTTTCGCCACTATCAAACTGTAACTGTAAAACCAGATCACCACAGAAAATATCTCGTTAAATTCAATAGAAAAAAAGAGGAGTAGTTGAAGAACAACATCTGTGGAAGTCGGAGTTCTATCCTTGCATTTTCGATGCTTTTTCTGTCTTCAGTAAGTAGAAATTAATAAAAGGCCCGCGATTCCATTGCTTCGACTTTCCCAGTCCTCTCCAACTGTAGGGACCCTTATCCTCCCCACTTTCTTTGGAGCTTTTTCCCGATTCCCTCCCCCATTTCGACTCTCTTTTGTGAAGACGCCTCAGAAAACCAACAGGTAGCGTAGCGCTCCCGCCCTTCAACTCCCCCGCAGAGGTTCAATTTCCTTCTCACGTCTCATTAGTCTTCGAAGATCAAAAGGAAGACAGCTCTAAGGGCTTTTGGAGCATTTCATATAGCGATCAGGGATGTGAAAAATGAGAAGAACGGAGGTAAAATGATAGTCGGATTTAGCTGAATACGAAGACAAGACAAAAATTACATTACAGTCAATCGATTCGATTTTTTCCCTCGGATTCTCGGCGATGGAAACAATAGATGAAGGTTCCTTAAAAAATTCTATCTGTGGAGTAAAGTATAAATCTCCTATTTTCGTTCCTCCCCGAAACAAAGGCGAACCTACCGGAAGGAAGGGATGCTGACGGGGAATTTTTCATCGCAGGACATTACCCACACACAAAACCTTCCAGAGAGTTAATTTCTTTGATCCACGGATGAAAATGATTAACAACGTAAAAATTAAGAGTTGAAGTCATTTGGGATTTATGTTAGTCATTAATGAGTATCGGATATGAAACTGATATATTTCTCTACATATGTCCATAGTATTTCTTACACTATCCCTCCTCTATTATCTATCCAAATTACGTCCAAATTACTGATTAAGCTAGTGAATCATCTTAGGATAACAATCTACGCAGTTTTAGAAAAATGCTCAATAATTACAGTATCAAATTATACAAATAATTGCCAATAGTTCCAATGGCCAATACCTTAGGTATGTTTATGTACCTTATGATCACATAAATTCTGGTAACATCTTAGCACTCGTGATCGCGGGATCTTGGGTCACTCGCATTCTAATTTCCCCCGTAATTCCCTTATCCCAAGAGTGCAACTTACGCTAACAGAGACTGATGTTTTATTCTTTAGCGATAACACAACCGACAAGGTTGGACCGATAGCTAGAACCCTCTAAGCTTCCCGTATAGAACGCATACCAGTCTCACTCCTGCAGCGCATTCCCACCTCAGCCTTATCCCACCCCATTCTCACCCAAAAATCATCTCTCTTCCCATCCTCCGATCACCCTCCTACACCTTCCCCCACGAAATATCTGTATCCTTGGCCTCGCCCCCACCTTCGAATACCCTTCGTCCCTTTCTTCCTTCCCCACCTATTATCCTTCCAACTCCTTCCCTCCATCATCAGAATCCCTTTTCCTCCCCCACCTCTTCTCGTTACGACCTTGGCCATTGGTGGTAATTGGTGGTTCTTAGGGCTGAGGGGAGGAAGGATGTAGTGGGAGAGGCGCCGGAGGGCAGGGAAAGATGGGAGGAGGAGAACGGAATAACACGTTGTAGGTTAGCGCTCGCATTTTCGAAACTTTCGCTTTGGATTCGAAAGACGATAAATTTACGTATCGGGTAGAACAAACAAGGTGGATGTTGGATTTTAAAACTGCTTCTCTATTGTTTCTGGAGAGGGATGCTGCTCAACGGACGGTGCTCAACCAGCGTTTCCGTTCCTTCTCCTGCTGCTATACTCCTCCCGCTAGCACTCGATCGATGTGATTACGTAACAAGTGATTCGTGCTGCATACAATGCTGTTTTCTCGGATGCGTTAAATTCGAACACATCATTTTCAGTAGCAAAGTCGAGTGATAGAACTACAATCAAGTATTCTGCAGGTGGTTGAGGATATTTTTCCTGTGATGGTCCTGCTCAGTGAATGATGCAGTGAAATTTTCGAACAGATACTGCGTTTTCCTTAAAATTTTGACAGCATCAAAAATATGAAACACGTCCTCTAAGAATCTTTAGTACCAATTCAAACTAATTTTGAATAATGGAAGATAGAAGTCAACGGATTGGGGTCAGATTTCTACTAAAATTCCTTAAGGTGTGGAAACCTTCACCACACTGCAACACTGTTACACCAACCTCTCACCAACAGGGATACAACGCACGGATAAACCATAGAAAACAATCTAAATATGTAACTCTAATAACACTCATCTTAAACAACTCCGAATGCTTTCTACGAGGATGAACGGTCGAGATAATTTGGTATTGGGATTAAAAGGAATACGCAGTGAACCTTCTCAAAGACAGAGATGTAATGCATCAGTCATACCGCAATTTGATGCAATAACCCTTTCCAATTTGATAACGGATATACGATTTCAAGCGTCTTTAAGGGATCGAGAATCTTTTGGTAAGCATCACATCACCGTTAGAGGCGAAACTGCTTCTTAACTGCCCTTAAGAGCCTGACCGTTCTTACAGCTCAGTTTTTGAGACATGAAATATCAACTTCCTTATCAAATTCTGATTGAATTATAACAGCCAAATCTTATCAGTTCACATTAACATTATCGCGAACCTAACAACAACAGCTATAAATAGGTAAATACGATCACATTTCCGAAGGAAAGAAATGTTGAACATTTCACCACGACATAAATATTTGCAATTAACTTGACGTCAATCATCGATATCGTCAAATATAATACCTAAACATGAATAAGTAGAGCTATTGGAGAGTTTCCCACAATCACGCTTTAAAACACACAACGAACACGCTCCACATGCATCTCATCTCGCAGATCAATAGGGTTTAATTCCCCGGAAATCAACACCGCACAAACTCCAGATCCTTCAATTCCGACGGGAGAGTTTGCCTTCAGCAAACCGCCCGTATTTAGACAAAACCGGAACAAACTAAACGTAGCGGATGAACGCATTAAGAATCAAACAATATCGAAGCGATATGCCGGAAAAACGCGCCACGGGAAGAGAGCGGAGACGGGGAGAAGATTCTGAGAGGGGGTGGCATCCTTTTAAAGGCGCCGTTTGAATGGAATCTCTCTCCAAATTGATTCCCTCAAAAAGAATCCGATGTCATTTTGTCTCCGAGAGCGTAAGCTGAAGAAACTCTGGAAATAAGGGAAATGGATGGAAGGCGAAGGAAGGGGAAATTGGAAGACGGGGGAGATCTCTTCATTTAGTCCTTCGTCACCCGGTGAGGGATGAAACCACATTTCCTTTCTCAATTGAACCGAAGACTTCCTTCTCCCTCTCGGCGGCCCACCTACGCCCGACATCCTTCCCCTCGAGGAATTCGGCAATTAAACCTCGGGAGTCCTGCCCACGTGTCTGAGACACCCCGCGCTCCTTCCTTGATCCTCCCATTCCTTATCTCCCCCTGCTCATGCGCTATCTCCCCCACACAAACCGATTGGGTCCCACCCTCCACTGTCTCTTCCACTCCCCCGCTCCACCCTCTTCTTGTTTTCTCTCTCTTCTCGATCTTCCTTCATCTTTTCAGCGCCTTTTCTAACTCGCCTCAAGTGAAATCCAATCCAATAAACCTCTTCTCCCACTCCTCTCCCATTCATATCGTGATTCGATTGCCCTCTTTTCGTTCCTGCCGCTGGGAGTGGCGTGTATGAGCGGTGGATGTTTGTTGGTGATGCAAATCCTTCGGATTGGTTCGGTGAGAGTATATCTTTGAAGAAATCTCAATATTCCATTCACTTAGATCAACTAGTTTCCCTCAAAAATCAACTCGTGCTTGAAATATACGAACTCAGGAAGTCGGGCGGATACTAATTCTAAAACAGTGCAATTATTAGTTAACAAAAATGGACTATTTTCCACTGAAAACGCACTGGAATTGGATAGCAAATGTTAGTGTCGGTGACAGAACATCCAAAAATTCAAAGAAGCCTTTGGGAACAGGGAAATGTACTTCGAAAGTGGCGCTGGGGCAATCAGAAAGTTAATAATTTTCAATTGATCATAATTTATTTTTCTAAACGAAACAGAAAATCACTTCACCTAATCAACATGCACTCGAATTAATCAATTTAATTACGTTAATTACGTAACAACTAAATGCAAACAAAAGATACATCAGTACTCTTTTCATATATTTTATACTACTTTTAGTACATTCTTTATGTATTTTCTAATAACGATACAAGGTATTTGATCACGTAAGCATATCTTAAATCCAAAAATAAGGAGGAAACGAAACAAAAATTTAAAAGACGTCGTGGAAGACTTGAATCCGGTAGTTTTTATTGGCTTAGCTCAAATATTAACCAAATAATATTCAGCTCAAACTATTCTAATTCGCAACAAGACATTATTTAGCTCCACATAAATAACCAAGTCCATAAATTCTTAATGAGCCTCACATTGATTAAACTAGTGGGCATTATGAATAAAAATAAAAATATGGTCGCGTAAGTTTGTCACTTATTTCGGATACTCCTCACCGGATTGTGAAACAGAAACATTCTCTTATTTACGATAAACTAGCACGTCTCGGGATAGTCTGAGAGGATAAAAATGAAGACGCCCTGAACACGTTTAAGGAAGAGACGTCTGTGAAATAAAAAAGGACAACATCTTCGCGGCTTGAACAGGTAATCTTTCATCGCCGGCAGAGACACTTTTAATCGGACGGGATCTGCCGTGGAAAGGAAATTCCCGCGTAAACGAACAATCTCAACATTCAATCAAGTGACTGCTAAGGAGGAAGAAGGACGAAAGAAAACAGCGAAGGCCGAAAATGGGGAAAGCCGTGAGACTCGAGCCTTCTCAGACCGAAAATAAAAAGGAACTTCGGAAGAAATCGAGAGGGCGATACTTCTCTTGCGGATTTCTCTCCCGTCCCACCGACAACATCTAATCAAGGCCCCGGCATTGCCCACTCGTACACTTCTTCTTCTTCTTCCATTCTCAGTTTCGGAAAAAAAGGTAGGGTGGCGACGCAAAGAGCAAAAGAGACGGAAGAGGGGGCCGAGAAAGGAAAAAAAGAGGAAGGAAGTATGAGATGAAAATACCGGTCCCATAACAACCCCTCTCAAACACGACGAGTTTGTCTCGTTAAGTTGGCATCATTGCCGATTTGAGGGCGGCGGTGTGAGTGGAAGGGAATGAGGGAGAGATGAGAGTTGTAAGGAGTGGGATTTCAGGAGGTTAAGGGTCTTCCTCGGAGGAAAAAGGAGAAAGGAGGGAAAAAATGGGAATTTTCGGAAGGCTTCTGAAAGGAAGAAGAGAGTGAATTAATAGGTGAATGAGGGAAGACTGTTAAACAGGAGCCAATATTCTTTGATACGGAAATGAAGAATGTGACTGATGGGGAGATACTCCGCAGTGGATTAAATTTCTTCGTTTAATTGATTTTCGTAAATAGAGAGGGATGGATAGATGGGATGAGGGATGCTTTTATACGCTTATTTCGTAAGTCAAACGGCGCCGAATAGTTCACATAAACGACTTAGTATCTCTGAACACGAAGAGGTTAAATGGTTGTCTGCGACTCATTTTTTCATGTTTTGTCTATTTTGACTGAGAAGTTGTCATTAACATTGGTAGAAATAAGCTGTTGTGTCTATTTAATTTTACTGTAATTTTTGTGATGATTTTGATATTTACCTCATGTTTTATTAATTTCCACTTGAAGAATAAGTTGACGTTACCATTGGTATATTGATTTGAATTTCTTATGTAAATTTTTGCAATTGTATTTTCATAATTGTTGTATTATGTACATTGTTGTTTTTTTTTCAGTTTTGTCAAAATTTTTTTGTAAGATTTGTGCATTTCTTTCTGTCTGCTTTTCTTTTTTTTTTCATTTTTTTCAGCTTTGCTACTGACACTTTTCTTTTACTAAATTTCCCCTCTTATTTTAAATTTTTTAGTCGCCACTGTCAGTAGGTTTCGCAGGTTTTTCACGCCCCCCTTCACGTGGGTGTTTTCCTGCAGGGTTTTAGTTTATTTTTTTCCTAAGTGCAGACTTAGGTTTTTTTAAAAAACCCATACAGTAGTTCCTTCTTTTATTGCCTTCTTTTTAGTTTAACTTCCAATTCCTCTTTCTTTCTATGTACAATTACCAAGGGTTAGATGTAAGAAGAGACTAATTAGTCTCAATCTCGTCCGTAAATAAAGACGATTTATTATTATTATTATTTCGAAGTCTTCGTGAGTTTTATAAGTCCATCAGGAATAATTATTAGATCAGAAAGAAACTTCATAATTGTAACGTAGGTTTGAAATATACTTTTCAGAGTAATTTACGCGACGAAAATTGTAGATGATACCCTTAATTAGGAACAAAACCTAAAGAACCCCCTATTCATTACACATGGTCCATATTGGCGGTTGATAAGTTAATTTTTCATGGAGTAGAAAACATTTAAGCAGAACAATACTAATGTGTTTGACAGTAAATTAAATTTCATTCGACTTCGCAGCTCAGTACGTAGTCCTATTTTATGGTGCTTATATACCGAAAAGTTAGAAAAGTATATCATAATCGATTAATTACGAAAATAGAATGAAACAAAACTGGCTTCACCGAATAGTTATCCACACTAGTAAATACTTCCGGCTTAATCTCACGTGCAATACACTTCGACGAGTGACAACCAAAATAGAAAAACCTACCTAAGAAAAAGAAAACTGAACATAGACGTAAATTACGCTTCGAACACAGCGATATTTATTAGCACGAATTGGAATTATACTCAATAACCGGAAATGCTAAACATCAGTATCGGTGCGTCGCCAGAGCACTACCGGCTTTCGAGATTAATTTAGCGGGTTTTGTAAGCATATACATACGACGTATTACCAAAATTTTTCGAAACACTTCATAGCTGGAGGCAACTCCTATGCAACTGTATTCAAATAACTCAATCCAAGCTCTTCATCCTCAAACAATTTCATCTGAAAACTAATTAATTCAAGAGCGGCTTCTTGCGCCGCGATGATAGAGCTCATGCATCATTGCTCTTCTAAGAAACAAACCCACAAAATACGCACTATTTAATGATGAAGCGTGCCACGCAAAACACACTGGACACTGAACCGAGAGCGGCGAGTAAATCGGGTCCAGATCTCTACCCAGAGTCATGTAGTCCCCTTCAGATGAAGAGAGAAGAGGAAATCCACTCCTTCCAAAACCAATGCCCTTTCCCACACCCGACACGAACGCCGAAAAGCAGTCCGCCCTTCCTTTCAACCCGCCCCACCCTGCGTCGACCTCTCTGGTTCACCTCCAGATCCCCGCACTTAAAACCGAAAGAGAGGGAGGAAAACCAAAAACCCGAAACCGACCTCCTCCCACTTTCTGACCTCACCTCCACGACCTCCGCTCGCCCCCGACCCCATCCATCCCACACATTGGGACCGGACCCTTTCTCGTCCCTATAAACAGCCCGCACGCCAATGATTCCCACTACATACACCTCTTCCTCTCACCTTCTCTCTTATCAATCTCTCCCTTTATCTCACGCTCCCTCTTCGTCCGGAAACATCTACCCTTCCGATGGCGCCCGAAACTCGACCTTCGCTCCTTGAGGGAGAGGCCGCAATTCAAAGATGTGCGGTTGTCCCTCGAAACCTCGGTCCACACCCTCTCCATCAGCGTCCGGCGAAAGGGATATGCGATGGAAAACGCGTTTAGTCCCTCCACCGCCCGCGGAAGAGCTTTAATCCGTTGTGACCGGTTCCTCTTTTTAAAGATGCTCCCACGGATGAGGTGGACCATCAGGAAGGATAATCAAATTACGGGGACCAGGGCTTCGGCAGTTGACCCAAGCTGGAAATCTGGGGAGAACGGATCCACGCACGGAGGTATTTCAGGCGATTCCGTCCTCTAACTGATTTCAATTGGACTACGGGGAAGGCTGATGCGATGCACGCAATCTGACGGAAAGGACTGATTTTACGTGTACGTGTCACACGTTATAAGTAACATTTAAAGTGAATAAGAAGTCTTCCTCATACTCTAGCTTTTCGGTTTTCCCCGCAGAAAAATTCTCTCCGGTACTGCATTCTCACTCGAAATGACAAACAACAATCATAAATTTGAATTCTTTATCGAGCATACGGCAATGGAAAATCATGATCTGGTCGGACCTCATAGATCTCATCATCGTTAAGAAGAAGCTATCAAAAAATCGAATACATTTAAGTCAGAAAACGCACAAGTGATCTGCGTATACGGCGAATACATACATACTGATTGCAGTCGGAAGTTTACGACGACCTCGAAGGCTAAGCTCGTATTTTAGGCGATTATTCTTCAGCTGATCGTCAACCAATGTAATAGACTCTTGTGAAAAACTTTAGTGTGATAGATAGCGCTTGATCTTTCGATTACATGATTATTTAAAACGTCATACTGGAAACCAGACCATTAGATTCAAGGATAAGCAAATCATCGTGGGACAAAAATGATACATTATAACACGTATTTGAAGGAACAAAATTACTTTTAAAACGTTAAGAATGAAAACGGTCAAACTCGTTTTCATGAAAGATTGTCTTTGCCACTAACAATGAAACACGGTCCAATTGTTCACCCTGAGACGTAGAGCGAGTGGGAAAAGTAGGAGTGACGAGACACCAAATCGCAGAATTTGTTAAGGATCGAAAAAGGCAGAGGTATTTCCCCTCAAACGATTTATCCGTTCGCAGTAAGTTAATCAGGATTACCCAAAATGGAGTATATTTCAGAGCAATGACAAATCCAATCAGCCAAAGGACATTTTCTAATTTAATATAGTACAAAGCCGACGAGTGAGGCATCCCTCATCCAAAAAAAGAGAAGTGAATTTTTGTAAACCCGCGAAAAAACAGTTTCACCCGCATTAATCAAAGAGGAGAGAATACTTCGCTGCATTAAGCGATTCGAGTCGTAAATAAAAGAAAAAGCCGGCGATGAAAAACTCGCGCCTCTCAAAACATTAAATTTTTTGATCCGAAAAAAAGGGAGCATAAATTTCTTGGACATCCCCCCGCGTTCATCTCATTCATCAACGCGTGACCCTTTTTTTCGCAGTATCTTCTCGCAATCGAACACGCGAAAATAAAATGTTTAATCTCCCCTTCTCTTTCCTCTCTCTATTTCTTCCCTCTACCCATGAGCCATCCTTCACTCCAAAAGAATAAATACGCGCGATAACTGATACAGCTCGGTGACAGTTCGCGATGTACGCCGAAAGAGATAAATTAATCGGATAAATCTTTCCGGTAACTGATTTATCGAAACCGGTAAGGCAAGCTTCGCTGTATGATATACTCCTGCGAGTTGATGCAGACAGGAGGAAGATTAGATTGAAATAGCGCTCGCCGAGTAACAGACGTGTGAGGAGAGGAATTTGACTAAACCTAAATTCTTGCATATTAGGATATATCGAGGAGGGAGGACATTTTATGATACGCTATACTTCGTGAATATACAATATTTTTCCAGTAGCAATCGCCGTACACGTTTCGCTACACAACTGATAAATTTTGTTCATCGTCATGACACGGAGATGAGAACTTTATGATCACTATAAATCAGGTCTGCCTTGCAGCCATGAGTAGCTCGTACTATCCCAAGCTGATATTTCTGAAAAACCCCTATGAAAGAATCTTTTCGTATCTAAAATATCGTAAATGATTAGACGATTAAAGAAAAGTCACGGGGGGTGTGTAGGAATCAATCAGGAAACTATCGCATATCAATTTTAAAATGCATAAATTATCATAGAAAAAGTTAAATGATGGAACACTGTTTCATTTTTCTGCGCTTGACATGTGTTTCTCAGGGAAATATTTTAGAGTCGTCCTTAGAGTCGCCGTTAATTTGTAATAAAAGATCCACCCTCTCGACTACCAACGCGATCGTTGAAAGCTAGCTCATAGATTTTCCTGTAAGATACTGGGTTTTAGTTCCACAAGTAATAACAAGTTCTCTTTCCTTAAATAGTCTGAATAAATTTTCCGAGATTTAAAAATTTATATTCACTATGAAAAATCGTTATCGTAAAAACTTACGATTATGTAGTGCTAAGATGATGCTGGTATGAGTGCTAATTACTCGGCCCGATTTTATTAACAGTGGGAAAGCGAGAAAATAAGATACTTATCAGTTCGTGGAGAGAAAATGAAACACATTCGGGCTATGCATACGTTGATAAATCGTGTAAGTAAAGTAACGCAAAGTGTTTACAATAGCACGCTTTCCATTTTGAATTCCATCCCCTTGTACAGCCTTGGACGAACCGGCACAATATTCTGCCTCACTTTCACCGTTCGACAGGCTGGCGTAGTGGGTCGCGGCACCTAGGTGCGACGCTAACTGTCTCGGGTTCGAATCCGGTCGCGGGCGCTTCCGGGATTAGAGGGCCGCCAACCCCACCGGAAGCTTTTTCTTCATCCTAACTTCGAAATAAACGGATTCGAGCCCTTACTTTAGTGTTGCGGGTGCAAAAGACCCGCGCACCAGCCCTCGAACCCGCTTGGCGGGCGGCCAAATTTTTATTTCTTACTTGTTTTTTGGATAACTTTTCCACTTCAAAAATTTCAAATTCAAGACATTCCCTTTTACCACTTCCAAAAAAATGCACTGCTGGGCACGGCATTCATCGAAACAATTTTAGAATCCAGACAACCCACTTACAATGGCATTTGTGAGTGAGTTGTCTGTATTTAAAAAATTATTTTCAGAACGTTGGCCCAGCAGTGCAAACTTCTGAAAGTGAAAAAGCGAAAAGAAATTAATAAGACATACTGAAGATGATACTGAATTACTCAAAACGCGCAAGCGGTATGGTAAAATATTAAAATGGACATTACTCAGAATTTTAATACGTTTAATTCCATTTTGTAAAGATACATCTATCAAAAGTAATTGTGTTACGTATCACTCTTTAATTTATTTGATCCTATTGCCTTCAATTAGGTTTTTAGTATGTACCTAAAATTTCTGTTTACTAAACGACTGTAAATATCCATGTTCAAAGATAACATTAGTGTGTAAAAGTTGCCTAAAATATGTTCCTTATGAACAATCAAGTATATAGTTTACAATGCTGACTAATTAAAAACCTTACGATACAACAAAAGTCACATGAATTTCCTCAGGATATGTTTCCGTCATTTTTTAAAACAATAAAAATAACAAGATTAATCCTGTCTAAATAAAAGCTACCGTTAAAATTTATATCTGGAGTTGTTCAATCTTCCTCGATTTAGACGAATGAGATAAAAATAAGTACTTTGGTGACTTCTTTAACGTCAATTTCGGTTTTCGAAGAAGTCCCGTACGTAATACGCAGGTGGAAATCAACAGAGATTCATCGATGGATCGATATCAAGTAAATGCAGAACATCAGCGACACAATGCATCGAGCGAGGAGGATTCGCCAGCATACGGAAGAGCGCGTTGAAGAATTTGTAGCAAAAAAACAACGAGATCTCAGCTTCGATATAATCCCCAGGGGTCTGATAAAAAATGCAGGAATTCACCACCGAGGTCTGACGAGCAATTTACACCGTCCCATGAATAAGTGAAGCATCGGTTATGAGAGGCTAATGAGAGCGGGGCACAAAGGTGATGCTTTTGGGAGAGGTATCCGTGAGAGGCCCGTGGTCAGAAAGAAGCTGATATCGAAGCCGCGCTTGGAGGGTCAATGGGGACCCCTTGGGACCCCGAAACAGGGCCAGCCGTGGCGTGACGCGGATGGGGTGCAAAGCAGTGGTGCTAATCCTCTTAAGACCATGCCTAAGCTCTCGCGCCGCGTAACGATGCAAATCATCTTAAATAGATGCATGAAGGAGGGCAATGAGGCTGGGTTTAAGCCAAACACGAATTCGTTTCGATAAGATCGAGAGCGAAATATCGATTGCGTGAAAGTGACCTGAGACACAATTTACGAATTTAGAACACTTGATGGCATAATAAATAAGAAAGGGATACGGGCAATCTAAGGGATTTAATATCAACCTTATACAGGAATCAGATCAGTAAATTATTCTGGCGAATTGTATCGCTTAAAATACTAAGCCTCCGCCATAAGTCAAGTAACATTCATCATGGTAGCTAATTATTGGAAGTAAACAATATTATTCTCGTTAATACCACTTTTAGGGTGACACATTGGATTTGTCCCGCTTAAGTTGTAAATGGACTGAATTCTTTTTTGTTCAATGGAATAAATAAATTTTATTCGATTTATTTAATTTATTTTTACAATATACTTCTACCTTTCTTTCGTAAAGAATGAAACCTTCTTCTGCTCTTATTCATGTAGAACTTCGAATACCGCAAGGGAACTCGAGGGTAATTAAAATTATAGTAAACTGAAATTTTTTTTAATTACACGTCCCTAGCTAATATTGGTCGTTAATGATTTTTAAACAAATACAGCAAACATCCAATTAAATTATCGCGATATTAAACTTTTCTAACATTTAAAATAATACATTTTATGTTATTTTAATTTTAAGATCAACATCTGATGTAATAACATGGGATGTTTGATATTCGCAAAAGTAACTCATATATAAAAGAGTGAAATATCACGATTACCAGCGCCGGTGTACACAGAAACAACCCTATCCGCGCGAAGTCATTCACAATCCTCCAAACAAAGACTTAAAAACGCTAACAAAGTCGCGAAGAGAGACAAAATATAAGGTGCCGAGAACTGCTTCATTCAAGTTGGATCGTCCTCGAGGCGTGAAAAGAAAAGAGGGAGAGCCATTCTTAACAACACGGCTAGGTTCATCTGCAACTCAACCGCTCCCATCCCTTCCAGCATCTCTCCACCCCCGCAACCACCTGCTCGGTAAAAACTGTTCCTCGGCAGAATCTCATCCCTTTGCCCCAGACCTAGCGTCTCCTCGCCCATTCTGCTCCGATAGCACTTCCCACCTCTTCCTTCTCTAACACCCCATCCGACACACACACCTCCGCTCATCTTCTCTTATATCCCCTCCCTCCCCTCTTCACCCCATCCATCTTCCCTCCCTCTACCCTACCCGCAGTAATTAGTCTCTGACCGCCAATTAACGCACGAAGCGGACTCCCCACCCCATCCCCCCATCTATGCTTGCCCACATCTCTCTCTCACCTCACAACCTCCCTCTCCCATCACACAAAACGCTCACTTGGCAACAGCGCAAGGCGGCCCGGCACAAATTACCTGGCGTTTAATCTTCCAGACACTGATTATATGCCCACCCTCCCTCCTCGTCCCACAAGGTACCATCTCTAAAACCCACTCCTGTCTCTACTCTTATCTCTCCAGTCTCCCTCGGTACTTCTTCCCTACCTTTACTGCCTCACCTCCTCCTTTCCACGAGCTCTTAAATCCGTCCTGCTTATTCCTCCAATTTCTCGGATCCTTGTCTTTAAACATCCCCCGCTTCCTTCATATCTCACGGGCACCTTCAGCACCGCTCAGAGATTCACGCCATCGGTACGTATGTACCTTTTCATTTCTTCCCCCAACGTCCGCCACTTCATCCCCTCGGTTGTCTTACCCTTTTAGAAATCTACACTCATCGGGGAAGAATGATTTCGATCGCGAACGGATGCTGGTTACGCCCTATCTGCGTCGCGGAAGGTTGCTGAGAAGTGGGACGGCTTAATAATCCATTGCTTCCAGAAATTTCTCCTTCCTGGCACACTCACGTATTGACTACAAATTCGTGGCATGCTAAAGTATTCGTTTGTAAGCTTGGGTAAGAATAAATCGATTAAGAGTAGAAGGCTGAAAAACATGACAAATGTTACTGTTTTTGTTTTTAAATACTGTTAAATCACAGTGATATGCATATATATGGAAACTTTTGAAGTATAGGCAACCATGGCAGTTACCTATTTAACCAAGAGCATGTTAAAAAGTGAACAAGTTGCGAATATCTGTAGTAACCATCGGTATCGGATGGCCTGCTTTAGCAATTTAACAACCAGACGGATCACCACCAATTCTCGCCAAAGCTAAGGATAAAAAATTGTCATAACAATCTAAAGCGTCGATCCTTAATTCCAGGAGCATGTTGTTCCCCGGAGCATTTGGAATATGAAAAAACCTAAACATGGAAGAGAAGATGGTATTGCGGCAATGTAACCTTTATGGTCGTTTCTCTCGGAGGTAGTTTAACTTCCGCAATTCGTTGGAGTAAACTAAACTTTTCATCAAAACGTACACGAGTGAGGATCTCACGATCGACGAAAAAGTATCCTTGGTCATGCGGAGTAAAAATTACAATCGACGCTAAACCAGAATATGGGCAAAAAGTAATAACGCTCTATGGTTCCTTTTAACACTTCGAGCAAAGGGTCCAATTACGCATAAGGAACAAATTGCTAGAAATCTTCACGACTGTTCTAATTGCTTCGCTTCATTTTGCTGATTTCCCCAGGGATTGAGGGGTCAGTTCATTAAGAGATTATATCGTAATCCAACGTGTGCAATTACAACCTCTTCCGCGTTCTTAGATGCGCTGAAACTCCGCGATACACGAAACAGAAGAGCGTATCATCAGGGGAAGTCAGATCCAGGCGAAGATGAACAGCAAGCAATAGCGATTAAAGTTTCAGGAAAACTGGGAAACGTAATAAGCTGCGTATAGTGCGGGAAGCTCAAGGATGTGCAATATAAAAAAGGAAAATGCCGAAAGAAATCGACGTCTGAGGCTTATACCCTAGCTTACCCAGGAATGGAATAGCGTGATCGGTACGTATGAATGCACTGCAATATCGCAGCCTATCAATCCCCCCTCGCCACCGCAACGTCATTCAACGGCTCTTTAATTTCTCCTTTTCGCCCGTCCCGTAAAAAAATATCCTCCCAGATTCATTTATTGTTTCCTCCCCGCGCGCCTCCCCCGGATCCTTTGTATCACGCGGCCTTCTTCCAATAGCGTTCCTCCTCCAATTAATTGCCTTTCCCATTTTGCCTTGCTTGCTGCAACATTTCCCGACCATACGTTTTCACCTCAGATCTAATATCCACCTATTCTCCCTCTTCCTGCCTCTCCTTTTGTTCCCCTCCCGCCCAGCCTCTTCTCATTCTCTCATCTCAGCTGCTATATTGAAAATAGCTGGCGTTCCGTTGTGGGAGATAAATACGTCGGACAAAACATGCAGGTCAATCAATAACCCTTTAGAATTTGTATCTCCTTAATCCCGGATACTCCGAATTTTCCCCTCCCGACTCCCCTTACTCTTTCCCATTCCTTCAACCCCCTTTCACCAACCCCGAAAGTGCGCACCACCTCATTCCTCTCTTTCTCGCTTTTAAATTCTCCTTATTCCTCCCATATTGCTCCTCCCCGTTCCCATCTATCTCCAGACTCGAAACACCCGCAAAACACACGCGGGAAACACACAGACGCGCCGTTTCGACTATGCCGTTGTAAAGCTTTAATTAACGTCTAAAACCGCTCATATAGGTTCTAATTTGCAGCGACTTCAAAGGGGGATATATTATGGCTTTGAAGCCGGCAGACGGGGCGGCGGAGAAGGGGTTTTTGGATGGGTTTGTAGAGGAGATTGGGGAAGAGGAAGAGAGGAACGGATCGCACAGGGAGGAACAAAAAAGGAATTCCGGATAGAATGGGGAGACGTCTCGCAAGAACAATGATACGAGGATAAACGGATTTGGATCCCCATACCCCGAAATAATTTCTTTTTCGCGTAAGCGTTTTGCTCGACGCCCACGTCCGCGATCGCAGCCAAAATATTCGTCGACGGTAATGGGGGAAGCGAAAAGTAAAAAGGTTTCGGGAAGGAAACGGTCGGGGAAATGACTATTTCTATTTCCCGTCAAGATAAAGATACAAACCAGCAAGAAGGAGTGGACGCACCCGCTCTAATTTGCCTCGAAAGATTTGAATAAAAATTCGCCACCGCTTTACGACTCGTCGTGGAGGTGCCGCGGCGTAAAAATAACGATCGCCCGTTACAAAGGAATCAGCACGAGGGCGGAAAGGTCCAATTTTGACTAATTGGTGGAAAATTATCATCTTGAACGCCTTATCCTCTAGGAAGATCTCGACCCGAAATTTATGATTTCCGACGATAGTGGAAATGGCAGGAAATGCATTTTCCTTCGTCCTACTCGAAAGAATTTTGATCTAATTAATGATCGCGGGTGGTTTGAGAGGCCCGATTAGCGGAATACTTTATTTTTTGCAGTATCTCGCAATCTCAGCTCAATGTTCTGAATCTCTCAATCTACATTTTAGGAATACTGGGAAAGATAACATGCTCCGTATGTACGCAACATAAATGTAAGGCTCTAATATCTGAATTTCGTCCCTATTAATACGGGAATTCATAACAAATGGCTTAAAAACAGCTAATTCTGTCACTCTAGTACGATGAGTACACTCTAGAACAGAGAAGAGACCCCCCTCAAAAAAAAACGAGAAAACCTTAAAATAGCAGATGATGATGCTTGAGGAAATGCCAGTGGAAACGCTGGAACTAGTTAAAAACTAATTAAACCGTACATAGGAACGCATTAAATTTTAAGTGAAATAATGTTGTTCTGTTTAAAAAATGTAAGAAGATCTGGAAACATAAAATAAAATGGTCCACTTTCTTAAAACTAGACGACTAACTATTCCCTAATATAAAAGGCAAAATTTTTCGACCTCCGTAACAATGGGCCGAAACACAAAGATGAAGAACCTGAAATTAAGGTATTCCAGAATAATTTGCGATACGGTAGTGGAGGTGCGGAGTCCTAAAAAGGTGGATGAAATTTTACTTCACCCCACAACTCAACATGACTTGTTATCTCAAACTGACAGCTCAATGAATGTAAAGGATATCATTATGACTTATGCACTAGCATTCACGACAAAATTGAATATTCATAGATCCATCATACATTTTAGTAATGAAAAAGTCACGAAACTTTCGTGGATATAAGACGCAAAAATGAAAAAGAAAAAGTTTGCAGTAGCCGGGAACCGATTCCGGGTCTCCTACTTTCCTGGAGGATGCTCTGACCTCTAAGCTACCACTACAGAATGATCTCTCTTTCAATTTCTCAATCGTGGAAAGAAGCGAGTAAACCTCAAAGATTTAAGGATTTACATTTCCAGTCTCACCATAACCATTTTATAATTAATCCACAATTACTATCCTCTCTGAAAATAAAACTGGCAATTTATCACAGTTCTAAAATTTATAGACTCAGTCTTCTTTGCCGATGTTTACTCAATCACGGAAGTGAAATGTAATAATAATGTATAATTAGTGAGAAAAATAATGAGGATCCATTCAATTTTGAAGTTTCGGGAGTAGAAATTTATATATACTAGCAAAAACGTTTTTTTCTTTAAAATCCTTTTCCAATAATGCCTACAGATTCATACACAAATCGTTAACCCTCTTCTTTTCAACAAAGAAACCAACAATACAAGTTGGATTCCCCGATCCCTGGCTAACCCTTAAGTCTATGTTTTAAGCGAACCTACTTCGAGAAAGATGCACATACGTTAGACGCCTTGAGGTGATTCCCAAGGAACAACCGAAAGGGGAAAAAATCACACCACCGATATCCACTATTCCCATCTGCGGTTAAACATGAAGAAACACGCCACGCTCCGACAACAAACGATACGAAGACCCAAATACAATTTCATTAACCTTTCGTGGGGAACGGGGCCTTCCCTTTCGTAGGTGATGACCTCAGGAGAGGCATCCTGTTCATTTCTTCCACGGCGGAATATCCATCTTTCTCTCATCACGATTCTCTCACCCGCCTCATTCCATTAAGGCCTCTCACGCGGCCCGCCAGAAAGGAGGGGCGCACGCCCCAACCCCTTCGACACCTATCGCCCCCTTCTCCGCCCACTCGTATATCTTCCCATTATACACGTCCAATCCCTTCTCTGTTTCCCGTTTTTTATTTCAATCCAACAAAACCACGGCGACTTGTACGCTGGAGGCGGCTTTTCCCTTTTTCCTCTTTCGAATCCTAGCGCGTAACCTCCGCTCGATTTCATTCCCTCCCTCTGTATGGAAAATAATGCTACAATTATTCCCTTCCTCACTACGTGCCCACGGTTGGGCAGAGCGAAGACGTCCGCAGATTCGAACGGAAGGAAATTAAATGAACTGATGTACCGTCGAACACCTGGCCGGTGATAATCCAATTTAGAAAATCCCTAGACGCCCCGAATTGATGCGATTAAAAAGAAATTAAATGATGGGATGTTTTAATTTGTTGGGTTTGAAAGGGACGGGATATGTCTGGTTGTGCTGTGAGGTCTCTAACGGAAGGTTCGATTTTAATCGAATAAGGTTCCACGAGCGAAGCGAATGGTTCGGCGAAATGTTCGAGATTTGAGATTTTAAACATGCCGGAAGGGAACCATTTTTGTGATACTCAACGTGTTCGTGAAAGATACGGGAAGAAATATGGAGATTTCTTGGAGATAAGATGGTATTGGATTAAATCATTAAATGAACAAATCTTCGGGAAACTCGGCAACTCTATTTAGGTCTACTGTGATCCTCCCATTTCTGCCATACGGTATTGTGAAATATTCATTTAGAAATCATAATAATGAAAATAATTAAAAATTCTATTATCCTGGTGGTTGCTAAGATTTACATCCAATAGGACCAAATTTAGGGTCTTGACTAGCGTAACTTTCCTTCGGATCTTTCACAGCAAACATTCTAACTTCAGCTTTTGCGGGACGACACTGCATTAGTATTTTGATAGGCATTTGAATGATCAAAATTCCATAGTAAAATACAGTCAGCGATTCAAAAATCTGAGCAACGTACACTGTTGCGTTACTATCCTTAATGCAACGTCAGCCAGTTACCAAACGTAAAGAGTCTTATGAATATTTCAGTGCTGTTTTTTATAAAATTCCTATCTGCCTAACACAAAAACGATTACGAGTAAAACATTTTTAATCCTTTGCTTTATCACTAATCTATTACTGACGAACCACTTCTTTTTAAGTACAGTCAATACCCATTTAAACCCCTAACTTATCCTCATTACAATGAAATAAAATATTGCAGCTACTCTTTACCCAACAGATCATTAATAAACGATTTATATTCATCACTTCGTGTAACAACGAAGGGAAAAGTTGATTACTATTTTAAGCTATGGGTTGTTACTTTTATAATAACCTTCATAAATTACCATTTCTGTACTCCTATTGGGTTCTGCGTTTTCAGTCTCCTTCCTCCGAAGAACGGAGGCGTTATCCAGACAAAAAAAGGTTAAATAAATAAAACTTAGTTTAATTTGTGTCTAATGCTTTTCAGACTAACTATGAAGAGTGCCTCGATACATGCCGATAAGAATTACCCTTTGGTATAACTTTCGCGAACCGCGACAGCATACGGCGTATGCGCAATGGACGTATTCTAACTAAAAGAATAGTCTTATATTTTGAAAAGGGCCTCCAGGGTAGGGTTTATATTATACGACCTTTCCCTCTTCATCTTTGCATCGATTACTTCCCAAGCAGTTTCCCTTTTCTGAGTGCGCATCGCTGTGCCATGAAATTTCGCTGTAAAGTATCCATATGAAGGAATCTTTCCATCCCAAAGTTCATCTCTAATCGCTCCCGTCTCCTGTATACGTTTCTCTCTTCCAAACGAACGCGATTGAGTTTGGGACAACTGTCTCCGAGATAAACTCTAGAAAGGGTTACGGAACAAGAGAGGGAACGACAACTCAAGGTCGGAGCAAAACTGGACGATTCGACATTTGAATGCATTTGAAAACATGGAATGAAGAGGGGGGTCTGAGGTCGAGTGAAAGAGACCCTTTTGTCATGACAAAGCACTTCATTCGCGGCGGTTGTAAAAAAGAAAATCGGGGCCATTCTCATCGGACAGAAAAGCTGTTATATTCTGAAAGCTTTAGACGACAGGACTTACAAGAAAGGATAGGGTAAAAAAATTGTCTCACCTGGTCCTTGTGTGGGTCAAGGCCGTTTAGGACACTTTAATATGCTCCACTACTAAGGAATGAACGAGTTTTACTTTTTAAAGAAAGGAAGTAATTTTGCGAGAGTAACGGTCCAAACACTGGATGTCGAAGTCTTCACAATACGATGTCTAAGTCAGGGGAATGGATTCGACTGGACTATCCCTGGACGCCAATAAAAATAGTAATCAAAGTGGCAGGCCGATTGTGGTAGCATAGGAAAATTTCTCCTATCGCATGAAACATTATACGACCAAAACGTCGGGAAATGCAACTAAATGAAATTAAAACAGAAAACCTACGTTTTTGAAAACTAACAATTATTCCAGGAGTAAAATATTCTCACATTTGCATTCACGCGGCAAAATGGTTCCCTGTAACGGATTTTGGAGGTTATCTGCTGAGAAACTGTTTCTTGTTCGGTACCATTGACACCCATTGGATCAGGATATTTAACGTGACCTACGAAAAGTTTCTAGATTACCTTTTATTTTTCATGCGATCAGAAAATAGTGTCCAGAGGTGCACCCCTGGACGTGAAGAATACATGGATATTTGCAATGTATCCTCTATCATAATATTTTTCGTGTATACTTCATAAATAATGAATGTTCCATTCACGTCGCTGTATTTTTATTGGGTAACATTTGTGTATTTTGGTTGGTTAATTTATATTTCTGATCAAGTTAATAATTAGGGTACATTTAGGAGGTGAACACGTGTCATAATCGTAAACGGAGGCAGGGAAAGGAAGAGATAGTGGAAAATCACAACTATCCACATATTACGTCACTCCAAGTTACAAGCGGTTAAGATAGCTTAAAATGAAACAAATTAGGCGGTCGAATATTTCTGCACAAAATCTTTTCTTGATGTTTACGTGAAAGAAGCAACTCCTTTTAAACCGTCGTAAATAAAAATCCATTCTGCAAGTTCCCGTCCAAAAACGTCCGCTTTTCCACGCCGTCTTTCTATCCTATTTCCAGGACGCACGCCGAACATCCGCCACACCTCTTTTCCATCCTTACCCATCAAAGTCATGGGCACGAACGGATTGCTCATAAGGACCCGAACGGATACGCAGAGCGAAAAAGTACCGCGTGACCCACATAGAGTGAGAGCCGTATCAAACCCGACTGCCTCCATTAATAAACGCTCCCTCTTTTCTATTCTCGCGAAGAAATAATAAAAAACTACGTTAAGGTTTTCATTACATCTGCCTTTCCTCCCTATCATTCATCACTCTACCCAATCTCCTCTCTCCTATACAAACACACGAGAGATTGCCACCCCTCCCCCTAATACCCGCACCCATCGCTTCCAACCCCTTCAAACTGCCTAACCCAAACACCACTTCGTTCTCCCCTCCCACACACACACACACTTCCACATGCTCCCTTGAGTAATGGAGGATTCCGGACCTCGTTTCCGGGGACACGGGTTTGGAATGCGGCTCCGGGGATAGGAGACGCGGTAGCTCTGCGTCTGCCATCCCCTACCCCCCGTGTGTGTGGACGCTGGGGCTGCAAAACTTCCTCACTCTCCATGAAAGACCTTTCTCCGGAGCAGAATCCCATTCCGATGGGGAAAAGTAGCGGGAGGAGGAGGAGCTGCGAGTTGAATGGTTTTCCTCAGATTTTCATATCGCTGTCGGAATCCGCCCTCCCTTTTTTTCTTTGCTCGGAGATGCGGTGGTTGAATTTCCTGCGGTATCAAAATAAGGAATGAAAAAGGTGTCTCGGGAGAATTGTGCGGACGCCATTTATCTGAATAAGACAACGATTTAGAGGGACAAAGAATGAGATTCTTGAGGCGGCGCGAGAGACGGCAATTGAATGCGAACGGATATTTTCTGTCGTATGAATCTATCGGGCTTGAAAAAGTGGGATCCTGCCGTCTGTTTAAGTGGACAATGGGCCACGCAAGATTGATAGGTCAATACAAGATTGCAAACGAGACTAATATTTACGGTGCGGGGCCAAATTACCGATAAATACCTGAGGACACATCAGGTCTGGATCTACCTTGTGTGACCTCTTCTTTCTTGGTTCAATTGAACGACGAATGAAATGTATCCTCACATAATATATAATATCCGCTTTAAATTTTTATTTGGCCTTTCCCTTAATTGCATATACTGCTCGTCGTATTAAATGAGAGTTTTTATTCCAGCCGTTACGAGAAAATGAGCGTGTTCAGCAGATAAGTGTTAGACAGATAAAAGTGTTGAAGAAGCATCCTTCCACTAGAAGAGATTCGACGTGAATAAATTTTAAGAAAATCTCAATGAGTTTAGGTTTACCGGCATTATCACCATGAATGCCTCAAGGCACGAGGACTAGTTCCATTTATTACTGAAAATATGCCACACAATACATATCTGACTACAAACGAAGCTTTGGAACTACTGCAGTATACAATCTTAATCTTTGAATTGCAGGGGATCTGATGCAGCGCATGCAACAACGGCTGGCAAATCTTTGCTCTCATTATGATTGAAAGCTATTGCAGACGGTGGTTAATTTGATTGTTTTTCCATCGAGCGATTCCTTTGTTGCCGCTCGGCCACGAATTGGATATGCTTACTCTTGATTCTTAATAGTATCAATTTAAATTCCTCTCTTCCTTTCTTTCTGATCTCCGTTCTTGGGACGGACAATCCTTCCTTCCTTTGTACTCGCCGCTGTCATTCGACGCAAAATAGATTAATTTTACGTCTGCGGCGAGAGGTTGTAGATAGAAACAATCGAAGCAAAAGGCAAATTATCTGAATAAATTGAGAGGTGGAGTATCATCTACGACAGGGACGTTTCTCTGAGAAAGAAATTACCCCGGCTTCTATGAATTGATACAATGGGAGACAGATGAATGAGCGGAGTGCCTTAATGCTCAATTGCTCCCACGGAACGAGAATTAAAATACGAAGAATTCGTTAAAGTGGAATACGTTTTCTTATACATTGGAGGAAAGGAACGGCCAGAAATATAATAACCCATTACATTGCAAAGTTTACAGAAAAACTTAGGATGTTTTGAATGTTACATTATGAAATGTTAAAATTTAATAGCACATTGTTTCGGATCTGTCGGGCATAATTTCCATTATAGCTGGCAAAGATGATGGATGAAACCTTGAATACATGAAAACCCATGATAAATTAAATAAGTAATAAAAAATTTACTTTACAAAATCTTTTCTTCTTCCCATATGGTCAAAATCCTTCCTTCCATCCATCTATAACACCTTGCTTGTATGTATGTTTTTTCCTAAATCTAAACCTGAAGATGATTTTATGTTAGTCGAAACAATTTAACATATCTAGTACAATTTTCTTCTTCTTCTTTCCAGGGTTAGGCTAAAGGCCTGTTCCGGCTTCACCTCACCATCTCAACCTCGGTCTTTCAACACTTCTCTTGCCTAATGGTTTATATTACAACGCCTGCTTAGCAAACCTCTCAATAGGCATTCGCAGAATCCTATCCACCAATCCTAATTCCACCTATCTTTGTGTTCTATAATTATAAATCCCAATTCCTCTCTTGCAGATGCATTCCTTAATTTGACTATTCTTCTACAACGTTTCACTTCACGGAGAAATTTCATCTCAGAAGACTGATTGTTTTAGTTCTTTTTGTTTTGCAGCCCAACATTCTGACCCGTGCAGCATAGCAGGGACTGCCATCACCTTATACAACTTAATTTGGGTTTATTTATTTTACCTTTTAAAGTCCTTTTTATTATTTCATATTTTTAACACGTATACGCTCGCTTAATTCTCCATAATTACCGGCATTTTCTCCAATATGTCCGATAGATATTCGTCAGGTGGTCAGAATACAACATCGGGTCCATAATAAAGCGATTAAATTATGCTCGCTCGCGAACATCCCTTTTACCATCCCTTGAACATTCCCATCGCAAAACCCAAAAATCTCGAAGATGAGCGCAGTGGATATCATTTCAAAAGCAGTCTGTCGCCTTGACTACCGCCTCCCCACAATACTCTTTCCCCGGACACCACCACTTCCCCGTTTCATTCTCATCCACGGATTCTGGAAAGAGAGAGGGAAGAGGAAAAGAGAGGACAGTGGTGGTCCTCCCATCCTCTTTAGAATCCTCATCTCAATTCCTCCCCCTCACTCAACCCCCTCTATGGTGCTCAACAAAACCTTCCCCACACCCCGGACTGGCTCCAGCGTTGCCATGTCGAACAATTAGCAAAAAACGTCCAGCCGGGGCTCGCAGTGTTGCACAATTGCCGGCAATGAACGCGGCAATAATTGGGGAGGAGGGGGCTGATGTGCGGGGGAGGGAAGGGAACTAAAGTGCTAAAGGGAGGGAGGGATTACCCAAAATGGGGATGAGATGCTACTATGGGAGCGGAGCGCGGGAGTGGGTGGGCGGATAGGATTAGCCCAACAAAAGGATTAAGGAGGGAATGGAGATTAGGGGCATGGGAGATAAGGTTTTGCAGCGCAGAAAAATGTACAATAAAATTAGGGTTAGGGGACGTGGAGAGGGAATATGGAATGGAAAGGAAGCCTGTCCATTAAAATTTCTTCTGCGGGGGGGTAAAAAAAATACGCGACTCATTTTTTTTACGAATCGGGAATGGAAAAAGAGGGACTTTTCCTCTCCGCGGAAGACTAGTACTTCTTCAGACGCCCGAAATGATTGATTTATCGATCAAAGTAAGTGCTATATTAAGGCAAATTGAGTGCTTCTACGGGGTGAGAACTTTAATAGACGGGCAGAAAAGTGGGGCGGAGGAAAAATCGCTCGATTCCGAGTGTCCCTCCTTTCTTGTTTTCCCTCCTCATCTTAAAGAACAGCGCGATTCCGTGGAGATGACGACAGGGGAGGCGAAGTGACGAAGCCCACTTGAAATTTGTAGGGAAATGCTTTTAAAGATGAAACGTTTAGTGTCGCGGAATGGATCGCTCGATTTCTCGCTCATCGCGCGATGGCGAAATTAACGTCGTCAGAACTGCGTCTCCGACTGCACGCCATTATTCCGACAATAAAGTGGTATCGAGGGATGCGCGACAGACATTCCGAGCTGCAACTATCAAATTGCGGGCTTTATGACAAGGCCGAACACGAATGGGTTTAGGATTCATCTGGAGGCTCTTCGGGAAATGGCGGATGGTTCCGAAATAGTGTCTCACAAATACGAAAGTCGCACTAAAGTCAACGTTCGATTTTCGCATGTATTAACACAGTGAAAGAATGCCTACTTTTGTAATATAAAATTTCATTTATGTATCTACTACAGAAATAAATGAGATTAAATTACTGCAGAGCTAAAATTGCATTCTTTTTTTATATTCCCAATTTCTACTCTAAAAACATCAATACGTTGCGCGTATTTCAAATGTGATCGAACCTCGATTCGGATGACAATTTCGACTTGTTTACATTTTTTTACCATACGTAATGATATAGGGTAATTCATCAAAATATTGTGGTATACGAATTTTACTACAAAATTTTCTAAACATACCGATGTATTGTATTTTCATTCTGTTTCACAGACTTTTTCCACCATACGCGTGAATAACTTTCATACGTTCATTTTATTCGAAAAAGTTAGTAGCTTGCTTTCTTCATGAAAAATTTCTTTTTCTATTAATTGTTCCTCCGTAAATTAAAGAACAACGTATAATACAAAATATCAGAGAATATCACTCATACCTAAACTCGCAAAAGTAAAAGCCTCCATTGTAATATAAAGATTTAAAATTCTAAAGTTGTTAAAAGCAAATTTACAAAGAGAGAAGGATAAAGAGAAAATAATAAGAACGGGAAAGAAACAGTACTTCAGAGACCCGAACTCCTTCATCAAAATTTAACTTGTATTAAAATTGACTACATGCACTGAAAGATGAATTTCAAGAACTTTTCGTTTACGCAGTTAAAAATGCAAAAATTATTATTTTTGTCTCCTCTCTCATATATTGCTGGGACATCTCATATATGAGAGTTTCATTTTCAAAAACAAAAGGAAACAAGGTACATTAGGATTCACCAAAGACAAAGAAACTAAAACGGAACAATTCCGCAAATTAGGGATATGATTCGAATGTCGGATGAAACATTCTGCGAATGTGGCGTATGGAACGAGCTTTGCTCTCAAACAATTCGTCGAAACTTCCATTTTCAGCGTAATTCCTTTCGAATATTCCTTTTCGACGAACAGTCGAAGCGTCTATGACTATGTCTATAATATATTCTCGGAATTAAGCAGGGCAATGCGCACTTGAACTCCAAGAGCACTCGAATAATCGCACGAAAAGCAGCATTACGCTATAAAGTAATGCAGCTAGAAAATCATCGCACCAAAGCATAAAGCGTTCTAATTGCTGATTAACTTTCTACTCATCTGAGAAAGATACGATGGAACAGAATAATCATAAAATTGCAAAGAAGTGACCTTAACGATTAAGGCAAGATTCAAACGCTGAATTCTAAGCATTAATTTCATGATTGCGAAAAGACCACCACCCGAGACCCTTCAGTCTTTCCAAATGGATCCACCATGAAATATTGGTGGAGCCGTCACTTCTGTCAGGTTGTTGGTATTCTTCAATACAGTGCATAATTAAACGAAAAGTAATAGAGACTAGCTTCGCAAGCAATATTGCGTCTGAACCCCCTGGAGTGAATAGTCCCTCTTCCGATACATATAGATTATCTCCAGCGGTAAACAAGGGGAAACTTTAATAATTCTTGGCTGGATACCTCATCACGTGTGCAGATAATCCTCTGCCTTGAGACGCTGATATTAGTGTTCGAACTTTGAGTAAACAAGGATATGGATGCTAAAAGGGAGGAACGAGCTGCGATGCCTTATTTTGCGTACTCCACCTTTAATAACAGCGTGATTATTTGTTCTGGGATGAAGTCCGCATTTACTTTACTATCACCACAATACAAGCCAGACTAACATTTATCGAATTACACAAATAATTTTATTTTTGAGACAGCATAATGAAGGAAATCCGTTTCCGAAATCTAAGTATTGTATATTAATGAATCTATTCTCAATTACCATTAACTCGACTACAATGGTATATTTCTGCTCGATAAAAATCTTTACAGTTTGAAGAGCTAAATGAAGTCGATGGTAAAAGATGTGACATCGTGGAAATACATCAAATAAGAAAACAAAAATTTTCCCCAGAAACTTGAATGTACGGTTTTGGATAAAACTTCTGTGGAAACTTACTAAGCTTACCAATTTCAGGAAAAACCAATGTTTGGATATTTGGCGAAGGTGACGTTCTGATGTAAAAGTCTAAGTATATCATTCTTGCAGCCGCGAGCCAAATATAGTGGTCAGACAATTTTTTACCGGAAACCATGAGTTGGCCCGTGCATGCCATCAGCTGCAATTTGAAAATTTCCAATTCAATAGTTGAGAATATTCTCCACGTATTTAAATGGGCGGACATGTCTCGATCGCCCATGAAATTTACGCTTGATGTCTGTGATATTGATAGATAGATAAAAGATTGAGACGTTAAGCAATATTTCGTTCAGTCACCGAAGAAAATTTGCTGATAAGCTACAACCACGCGATAAAACAGTCCGTAATACTTTCTAATAACGCCAATAAGCCATCCGGGACCTCGGTGAAGACATGTTAACCCACTCACAACGGTGAGTCATCAGAAATGGTACCGAATGCCAAACCTTTTTATAGGTTAAGATTATCTCAAAACCGTCACACAAAAGCTCTCTCGAATAAAGGAAGCACATAGGAGCATCTGATGAACTTAGGAACTCTCAGAACGGGCAGGTGACTCCGCGAATTGAGACGTGGCGCGCCGAAAACAGCTGAAGGCAGAAAAACCGCTCCCGTCGACGATGATAGGTCGATTAAAAGATTGCGAAAATTGTTCCGTTTATCGGAGAGGAGACGAAATACTAATGAAGGGCTCTATTCGGAATGGAAAGGGAGGGAGAGATAGGGGAGAGAAGTGGAAGGAGAGACGAGGGATAAGAGTGATGAGTTGCAGGGAGTGAAAGAAGAGGACAGCCGAAATTGGATGTCAGGTGGTTCGCACCAGTTACGCCGGCCCCCTCCCCTTCCAGGACCCGTAGATTGCATGGCGGCCATCTTTGAGCACGTATTTCCGGGGCGACAACAAATGAAGACTGCGGAGAAAAATTTTTCCTGTCCGGAAAAAAAACGTTATTTTTTCCCTCAACGGAGAAATATTACAGCGTCGAAAAATAGGAGGTGGTCTATTGGATTGGTCCGCGGAATTGAGAAAAGGGACCGTCGATTTTTAAAGTAACGCCGCAGTGATGTAGGCTCATTTCGGAACGCCGGGATGGGGTTCCAATCTAGTATTTGCAAAAATTCCGTACTGTTGATCTTATGATTGCGGGAACGGCGGACATGCACTTTTAGTCGGTGGACTGTATCGGAAAACACTTGGAATTTTCGCTTGATAAAGGGATATTAATAACGTATACGCACGCGTTTCCTATTAGCTGACTGTGGAGGACATTGGTATGAATCAATAGATACTGCGAAGACAAATTACTGACATATCCTCCAGAATAGTTAGTTTTTACATTCACCTTGAATGTACAATCACCTTTCTTTGATTGGAAAGCAATTATTTCGCCAAAATTAATAATATCATACCATATTTATGGAATATTCAATCAAAAAGTTTAAAAAAGATTCCAAACAGACCGAAACATTAAATCTTTTCGTTCTTCTACAATTACTACAAAGCAAGACAAGATCAAGTTTATCCCATTTAATATACATTAAAGATTCGATAAGAAATTAATAGAGGGGACATCCATCACCACATGAAAGTGAATTGAAGCATTCAGGTAAGAAAGAACAGTTATATATTCGGAAAATATGTAGGTAGAAAAACAGGAGAACAATGGACTAGACTTCACTCCAAATGATATTCAGAATTACAAAATGGAAATTCTTTTATGGAAGAAAAACTATCATTAAAATATTCCAAAATACAGACAACCGCTCAATGATTAGGGACAAATGGAAGAAAGATTTCTTCGAATAAATGGGGACAATACGAGTTTTCTAATGCACTACGAAATTATTCAATCCTAAATATCAAACATCGAAAATTACTTCTTTATTTACGAGCTTAAAACAAGTCTTCGATTGAAACTAACCGGAAATACCCGTTGGTAATCACAAATCCTCCGATGTTTCAATCCCTTATTTAACAGACTTTAAGGGATTCCTAAACCTAGTATCGGTGAACTTTACCGAATTGATCACCAAATCGATCCTTCACCGTTCCTTCTTCCCACTTCCTTTCCACGCTCGAAATCCGGCCCCATATCGACGAAAAACCGCACCGGTCTACAAACAAATATCCGAACATTCTGGGACCTGACAAATTCACGTCCTTAGCGTTAATTAAACGGTCGTTTTAACTTAGGCGGACAGAAGCTAGCCAGCAATTTCACGACGCCCCAGCAATATATGAGGGAGGAGAGCGGGAGAGGGCGTGTCGCCGAGAGAAAACACGGCCGAATAAATGAAAGGAAAAAATATATCATAAAGAGGGGAAGAAAAAGAGATTCCTCGGTAATATTAGAGCTCTTTTCACCGCGATAACCGCGGTCGAAGGAAAATCAACAGCGTCCATTCATTCCCTCCGAACTAAACGGTCGATTCCCCATCACAGACACATCAGCAGCAGTTCCAATAACTCCACCCTTTTTTCCCTGAAAACGTACCTTTGTTTAACTCCCCAGCCATTGAAATTGGCGAACGAAAATGAGCGGGAGATAGAAAAAGGGTGTAGGTGGGGGAAAAGTGGTCAAGGGGGCAAGGCTTGGAGGTTAAATGCGGTCGCTCTGCCAGGGTCCTCCAATTTTAATTTCGCGATCTAATGGGACCGCCATCCCTAAAAAGTCCCTGCCTGCCTCCTACGCACTCCCTTTCCCTTAGGACAGTCTCTCTTCCTAATATAAGCTCCGTTTGCTGGACATACCTTGATTGCCACCCTTGGGGAGGTTAAAAGGGACCCTCGAGAGCTTTTTGCTTGAAGAGATGAGGCACGAAAGCGAGCAAGGAGATATAATTGCACGTACGAATTCATGGAATTTCGGATGGATACAGATAATCACGCTTGTTTTGATTAATGGATGCGCAGTGGAGGGTCCAGGAAACAACTTCGGTGGATGGAAAAGGATACAAATGAGGAACCACTCATATTTTGAAAACGAGCAGACTTCTTTCCTTGCATGGCTTCGATTCAGAGATATTTTCTTCCGTTATTCCTGCACCAGTCAACCGTTCATTATTTATTTTATTTAAGTTAAACGTATATTCTATTGCGAAATCGACGATATTATTCGCAACAAAGACCGGAAAAACCAATAGTATTAGAGGATGGAAAATTATACAGAAAATGAAAGATTGCCTAGTTTTCAATACGATTTTGTAATAAGGAAAATTGTACCGATCACCACAGACTAGAATATAATTAATTTACGAGAAAATATTCCGCCATACACGTACATGAGCTTTCAAGCTACGAAACATGAATCTAAATCTATTCATTAATTCCTAAATTCTCTATTTGATTCTCTTTCCTTACTTCTTTATAGCGTTTCCTTCATGTCAACCGAAGAATTATACCTTCGTCTACCCTCGTTCTTTTCCCTGCATTTCAACTACAATTCATTTCTTTACGAATACAAGTCCTCTCAATATTTATCCCATCCGGGTCTTTCGTCTCCGTTACATTTCTGTCCATTTCACCATTCTTCTCTCACTATCTCCGGAATTTCCTCGTTAGTATTCGCATAAACTTTATAACTTTTCCCATCCTTTGATAGAACCACCTCCCAAAGGTTTTCAATCTTTGTAATTCCTTCTTTATTTTGGCACGTTTTGAACTTGAACTAAAGAATTCACCGAACTAAGAAACTTAATTTTCAAATTACGAGATAAACTAAATCACTCACTTTCCTACATCATGTTCTGAACATATTCGCACTCGTGAATAATAAATCTATCACATATATATTTCACAATCATCCGTCCACTTTATAGTTTTCTTCTTAGTAAATTCTTAACAATTGAGAATTATCAACATACTGAAGGTAATCAATCCTAAAAATGCAAAGGTTTCTCTCCGAACACTTTCAACATATAGAAAATATAACCTATCTGGAGATTTTTGGGTATAGAATCCTCCATTTTGAGAGTTCTTCAGTATCGTTAGAGCGACTCCCACGGGAAAAGAGTCCATCTGTTGGACGCGTAAGTAAACAGGATGAGATGCAAAGGATAAATCGAACCTGCCTCGCTCGTAATCCTTTGTAATTAATTTTGAGCTCGATAAGGAATTCCGTTTCGCGTTTGCTAAAAAGACGTGGTACCATAAGCCATTAAGATATCTTCTAAGCGGACACCTGTCGGGAGATAAGGCCATCACTTGCCCTAGTATAAAGTTCCTTTAAGAGTGGACGGCCTCGGGGGAGTGCGACCTCTGTGTGTGAGCGTCTTTGTTGCGCCTTCTCTCCTTCCATGCGAGATTCTCGACAGACTGCTCTTTTGCAGAGTCGTCATGTGGATTATTCTAGGCCTTCCGCAGGTAATGCTTAGGTTCAAAATTAAAGCGTACGTCTAGACTCAAACTGGAGCGCATATATCACAAGAATGTGGCAAGTCAATCAAAAAACTGAGTTTCATAAGGCGTGTTGTCGATATTGGCATGAAAAAGCGAGTGAAACCATTGGCTTTGGTCAGAAATTACCTAGAATATGTGGCAAATATACGAGATCCTCCGAAAGTACCCGTGAACTCCGTAAGTTGCAGCCCAGTCGCTTCGCAAAATTGCTGTGAAGTAACAAGAAAATGATACGAAAACACAGGTTGGGAATACTTGGGGGAAAGGAATTTATGATGAATACGGTTGCTAAATAGATTTAAAAAACTATTACGGATAATGTAACAGATATTACCCTGATATTACGTAATTACCCCGATAATCGCAGTCTATGTGACAGTGAATATGAAACGAGAGATATACGCAAAGTTAAATAGATTTTAAAACTTATTCTCTCCTCGATTAACAAAGAAGACATAGGTAGACAGATGGGTATTTTTAAAAACATCCGAAGCCTCTCATGTGTATTACCTTCACAAAATACGGTATCATAACAAAACTTTTTCCTCATAATTATGAGCTTCCATAAATTTAATGATCCACTATTCATGGGTTATCGCACATACATGAAAAGTTAAAGAGACGATAGATTAAATTATGAGCATCTCAAAATAACTTTAAAAGAAGTTATTACTTCTGATGGAATACCTGCATTTTGAAAGGAAACTTCTAAAATAATACTAAATTTGACTCATTTTAAATTCCTGAAATGAAGTTTCTAACTATTAAAACTCTGAATGTCTAATTTTGTTGTTATTCTACATAATATAAACTACATGAATAAAGAAAACCGATTTAATACAGTTAATCTAAAAATTTTTCCTAAGGTTATAGCTTATATTTCGAAGAAAATAAATACACTTTCGTACTAAGTACTACGATTTCTGTTAAAATCTCCTTACTTTTTTGTACAGGCACCTGCAGAATCTAAAGCTTCTAACCTATTAATCCGACAAGAAACATCTAACTTCATTGAGAAATAGCGTGAATTTGCTTTCTTTCGCAATGAGATAGTACAATTTTCATTTTCATAAGAAAGGTAAAAATCTTGGAAACAGTGTAAAGATAGAGCATTACACTCGTCTTAAAAGTCAATTACAAGCGAAATAACGTCACCGAAATTTCCGATCGATCGACAAAGCGATTTGTACTCCCACGACTACAAAAAGGATTTACGAAACATCGCAGGGATAAATGCCTGAGGGATCTGATCCTTACATTCATCACTCTCGCAATAGGGAATGACTCTAAATCACATGACCTCTTCCCCTTTCTTCGGGAAAGCGGAGCTTTGAAAGGTCGGAGCTAACCAAGTGATCAGAGGAGAGCAATAGGTGGGTGAATCAGGAGGTCGCGGCCCCAGACGAACCTTTCCCATCAATCCCACGAAAGAAGAGATAAAAGTTAAAAGGGAAAAACTGACGTGGGATTTACTCCTTTTACTCATGCTCGATACGATAAATGCAATCTTGGGGAGATGTTGTGCCCTATACTGAATGTTACTTTCAAACACCGATTCAAAGCAATAAGTTGGGAATTATATGAAATACCTTCATAGAATATGAAAGCTCAGCAATTACTTAAATACAGATTAAATGAGCACCAGCATTATGTGCTTGATCCCTAATCACGAGCTTGAAAATCGATCGGAGGCTGGATGTTGAAATTAATTTATCTATTTCTTTTAAAGTTGTATACTTTTTTGTTACATGCTTGTTTTCAATCCATTTTTGAGGCCTTGTGGCTTCTAAGGGTTTTTTTAAATAAATAATAATTTCTTAAGTAAATTGATGAAGTAATATGCTAGATTTACATCGAAAATTAATTATTAAGATATAACTGTATATAAAAAATATTAATGATGACCACAAGTGGTCACAGTTTTAACAGATATAATCGGTTTCAAAAAGGCAACAATTTCAACAATTATCATCATGACTTGAACCGCTGCATTTCGTAAAACGATTCGTGAAATGGACGCATTATTAAAGGTGGATTCACAGAAGTATCCGAGCGTGCCATAATATATTCGAATTTGCGAGGATATTAAAATAACCACGACATTTATAAACATCTCGCATAATTAGTTTTAATATGAGTAAATTCTGATATAATCCTGTTTACCCCCCTTTAAATGGGTCACATTAATTAATCTTCAAACTCTGAGCTACGACTAAGAGGTCCATGTAAATTTACTTTGAGTTAAGCGCCTTTCTTGAATATCCACTCATAAGCACCAGCTCTTAAGATGCCATTCTGCGGCGAACTTCGAGGAGCCCTTGTACCACTCTTTTTAATTAGAATATTGTATTTTCCCATTTTGGCAGCACCACTTTTCCATCCCAAACCTGATATGAGAATTAGAGGCGATTTATGAAAAAAATATCTCTCCGAGAAAATATTTGCAAATGGCCGACAAATTTCGACGATATTCTCCATCGCGGTTACGATCGAAGGAAGTCAATTCGTATAAGTGTGCGTACACTTTATATAGAACGCCCACGCGACTTTCTCTAGACATTCGACTCTTATTTACGCTTTTACGTAGGGGCAAACACTCGCGGAGACCTTCAGTTTCCCGGAACAAAAAATTCCCTTAACATTTCTCTCCCACTCTTTCCGATCCCTCTCAGTCCGCATACATTCCTCCCCCACATCTATCTCAGGTTCCCTCGGGAAGCCGAACCACTGATTCCCGCTTTCAGCGCTCACTCCGTTAGGGATAAGGGGCCATGAATTATGCACGTCGACCACGCATGCGCGCTGAGAATGCTTTATATTTCGAAAAGTTGCCGAGGGGTGTGGGGGTGGATGCTAGGGATGCAAAAGGCAAGGAGCGCGCAAAAACGGAAGAGCAAAGAGAAATAGAGATGTGTATAAATGGCTGCCTTTATTTGGGAACGACCGGAGGACGGTATATCCCTATTCTAACGTCTGAAACCAAATAGTGACGCGGCGTTATAAATAGCGCATGCATATTACATACCGCATTATAAGCGGCGAGAAGGTATTCCCCATGAATATTAACACTTAATGAGCACGTGGATTTACTGAAGCACCTCCGCGAACGGACCGAAATATATATACGATACAGCGCCAAAATAAACACTCCTAATGGAAATTTACGATTGATGACGGCAATAATAGAGGGGAAAATGACGATTTTCTCCCTCTACGGAGGCAAACGCGAGTTAGGAAGCATGAGGGACGACTAATGTGCGAAAAGCTAAATATGAATACATGAATACAATTAGCGAGCAAAAATCCGAACTCGGGAGGAAGAGTTGGCGGGCGAAAAAGAAAGGGCGTGGTGACCGTTTTCATTTTCCTGCAAATAGATTCATTTTGTTTCTGAGGGCATTTATGGTGAGCTTTTCGTCCCCGAGAGTCCAATTTATTTCACTCGGCGCCTTAAATGGGATGATGCGACCTCCGTAATGAGACGAAATGAATGAGTTTATGCGCTGTTTTAATTCGACTTTGAAACGCTCGGTGGCCGACCTGCCAGCCGTTCCTGCAGAAGTCAACTCGGTCGGAAACTGCGAAAGATTCACCTCCTCACCAGAAAACAGTTTTGATTTGGTTCGTTTCTTGCTAATTGCTGAGGATGTCAACTTCCGATTTAAAACGAGACATTTTCCCGTAGGTGAGTGATATGCTAATCAAACAAGAAAAGACAACTTTCGGTCTATTTCTACGCGAATAGGTTTCCTTAGGGAAGACAGATTTACTTTTGAAGTAAGATAGATCAGTAAGGAATGAATGAAATCAGTATATGAGGAAAGTCTTTCAGAAGCCAAAACAGCCGATAAAAAGTATCATATTTCAATATTGTTTTCATGCAACAATGCGGTTGAGAACATGTCCGTGATTTCAACTGAGAGGCTATTAAGAAGGATAAACTGACAAAAGGTGACAAATTTTCAAAACCTCAGGAACGAGATGAAAAGGAATAATCTGTATTACTTGAATGGGACCTCTGGACTATTCAGTGAGAGATTTCAACCGAGAAGGTAATAGGTAATCAATTCCATTAGCGGAATAAATTATGAATATACAATTCTCTTCAAACCGAACCTTTAAGTCTACTTCCTTCGTCGGCTTAATTTTTTTCTGCTACTGAAGGTACATACTCTGCATGAGTAATGTTATCGAAATCTTCGGAAAGTTATTGAAGTAGGTTCCTCATCACGTTCTCCAGTCAAGCTCCTATATTTCCCTTCCCAATTAAACTACTGTTATAGTTCGTGGAAATAACCAAGAATAAATTTACTTTTATACGCCTGGAACCATTTATGAACCATTAGCAGACATATTTGTGTAAGGAATGTTCCAGCAACCCCGTGAACGAAATTATCACGCAAGAAGCAGCCTTCTATCCTGTTTTATAAATGTACACTTTCGAACGCAAAACTAGCCATTTACTCTAACACACGGCTAAAGATCACTAATTGGATACATAAACATTACCACCTGCATCGTAGCAGAAATACACTAAATAGAATTCTACCACCGCCGCGAAATGTCGAAGGACGAGGAAACACCAGAGAATCTCGGACCGAAAGTAAATCTTGGAAAGCAATCGCATAATACGTCTATCTCTAAGCGAGGGAATTATTATTCCACGCACGGACGGCGTCTTAAAAACAAAACAAAAGGAGTCGTATTTGCTCTGAGGTGTTTGGTGTACTGTGGCGTTTCAAAGGGAAACACCTAAGCAACGGTGTTTGCTTTTCATAAGTGATTTACGAGGGCCTAAGGAATGCGAAGATGAGAATGCGCAAACACGCAAATTGTGGAGTTAAGTGGAAATCGGAGGCCTTCGAAGAGCGTCCGAAATGCGTCCCTTGCGCGACGAGAGGCGGAGAGGGTGTTCAAGAGGCTGAAGAGGAACCAGAAGGTAAGTGTTGGGAGAGAGATGCAGAGGTCGCGTGAGGCGCCAGAGACTGCTGCGAAAAACAAGGAGATCTTTGTTCGAAAGAGAATAATCTTATACGCGTGAATTCGGCCCTATTGCCTACGTGAGAAATAGCATCTTCGGCGCTAAGGGTGTAAAATTTATTTCACTTAAGTCCGCCGTCTGGACCTCCCATTAGCATAAGGCTCCCCTTTCTTTGTAAACTATGTGTTTCTTAAGGACCCTTGACGCACGACCGTAGGAATGTTCTATTTATTTGAGGAAGATAAGAACAGATGAACGTATTCTTTCTTTTGAAAGGATATTGAATGCCTGGGAAGCATGGTAAAACTGTGGGATGGAGCAGAGCGTTAATGAGGCGTAATAGTCTTAAATTTCTTATAAATTCCGTTGAAATTGTAATTTTTAGGTGTGGGTACGAGTTCAGTTTTCTGATTTATGAAATTATTTTAACTGCTGAGATATTGGGCGACGTTGGTTAAAGGGTACATTAAGGTAAAGTAATACACAGTTCTCAACTTTCATCGGAAACTGAGATCCGGTCATTTAAACACGTAAATGCAACTACTGAGTCAAAATTTCGTAAACTAAATGCATTTAACGGTAACGCCAGAAATTTTCAAACATACTCGTAGTACCTGGTTTTACGAATTATTTTCTGAGAATATACATAAATTAATCGAACAACGTTTTAATTAATCAAACGTTTTAAAAATCTTTCAATATCAATCTTCTTCGGAATGATTCACTGACAGTTTCCGATTGCATCATTTTAATAAAATGCTTATGAGTTAAAGTTTATCCCGAAAATAGTTTTAGAAAACGTTTAAAAATTTTTGTTTCTTCAATCAAATAGATACATTCCACATACATGCATACGATGAAGAAAGAAAAACTTCGCAACAATGCTAATGAAATCCTAAAATTCACTCCCTTCTTTCGCCAAGATATCGCAACGCGGCTTCATGAGTCATCACTTCGCAATAATAGAAGACGAGAATGAACAGAGACGAGGATTCAATCGGAATGTGAAATCAAAAAACTCATAAATGTTAACACCTCCCGCAGTGGCCGAAAAATCTCGCGTCGGGAGACAAAACAAGCCGTTCTCAGGGTTTCAGCAGCGGGCCTAAGGTTTGGTGGGCTCGACCGAGAACGCAGACACGCGGAGTCCTGTGTTTACACACTCGAGTGGGGCATGTTGGTCGCCGATAAGTCGGCGCTTTGAGATACCGGCGACAATACAGTGCCCTTCAAGAGCGCCTGGGGAATGCAACAATGGAGCCCATTCAAGATGGCTAATGCATGGAGGGCGCCCTCGACGAAATGCCGTAAAACATTGAATCGCGTAAATATCATAAATATTTTACGAGAGGAGGGCGATTATGGCGCCCTGCGTTTGAACCAGAGGATGTATCGAATATGAGATGAGAACCCTCGACGATGGCTACTCAGCTCGTTAAAATCGGTGGACCGAGTTCAGATAGAAGTGAATTTCTTATGAATGTTTACCACCACTAACGAAGCAGGACAATCAGATTTATTTTTCCACAATAGAATGGAATATTTACCTCCTGACGAGCTTAATAAGTCTTATCCTTCATCTTATGCAACCGCTGTGACACAGTCTCCGCTGTGTCATTACAGCGCATGACCGTTCTTTGACTTCCTTGATCTACTCCAGGTCCATATCCACAATTTATCTCATCTGAGGTGAATCGGGGGCTCACAGACAATGTATTCCACTGAATATTATAATAACTCTTCTTAATTCATTAACATTTAAACGGTGTAAACCTCTCACTTTACATACACGAATGCACACATTATTGTAGGATCGACTCGAATCGAAATTCCTTTTCTCTAACTTAGTATTCAAGCTCTACTCCTTTTGCTGAGACAATCGACTAAAGTTGATTTGACGTTCTTAGTCCTAAAGCTGCATCTAATCCAAGTACGCAGCGAAAGGGTTGAGAGAGGAAATTGTACGAAACTTCAATTAGAAAAATTAACATCTGGGATTCACAAAAGCAGGTGAAAGTGATCCGGGTTGGACAATTCTCCACAGGATACGTACAAACATGAACTTAAGCGTCCCTAAACATAAAACGAAGACAATCGATACCAAATATTTTACAGTGAATAGAGCTTCATAAAGCAGTTAATGCTATAATATATCATACACATCACAATCTACATGAACATTCATACCCAGCAAACCCCAAGTCATTGAGTGGCAGGTGATGTAAACTATAACCGACCAACTAGTATCGATATTTATTAAAGTTGCGGATCGTTCGAGGAAAGAATGCTTTTTGAAATAAATATTTCCGAGCGGCGATGTCTTTAAAATGTTACCGGTATCAGGAAAAAGATTATCTGATGACGGGATATACATTCAACGAATTATAAAGAAAAAACAAGGATCTATCACCGGCTCGACAAAGGAAACGAGGGAATCGTCAGAGAGACCCATCAGAGATGTCTTAAGACACTTCCGCGATCGGTAATGTTGTGGAAGGAAGGGAAGTGAAACCTCGGAGATAAAAAGACAAAGAAAACAATGACAGAGAAACAACAAAATCCAACTTGTCGGAAAACGCCGCAAACTTGGGGGAAAAAAAGGGAAGAAAGAGAAAAGCGAGCGTGTATGGGAAAGAACCCTTGAGGAGACGAAGAAAGGGGAGACGCTGGGCCTATCAAGATATTCATCCGTCTGTGAATGAAAAAGGGAACGAGGAGGGGTGAGGCAAGAAGGTGAGGATGCGAATCAATGACCTACCCCTCTTTCGAGAGCTAAAGAAGAGCGAAAGGGAAGGAGGAAAGGGATGAATGAATTTTTGTCTCCCGAGAGGATTTTAAGACACGGGGGCCACATCTCGAAGTGGAGAGATGTTAGAGGAGATGAGCATCACTGGGAAGGAGACGCTCCGGGAAGGTCGAGGTGAAAATGGAACGAGAGCCGAAGGAAGGACGGAGGAAAAAAAACACCGAAGAGTGGAAGGGGTAACAGGGATCTTCACTTGGCGGGGGCGGAAAGGAGCAACAGATTACCCCGTCAGGGCCCCCCAGGGGGCGGTAAGGAAGGGGGAGAAGACCAGGAAGAAGTAAGAGGGGAAAGATGAGGAGGAGGAATGGGCCTCGAAGGGAAAAGCACACGGAGAGAGGAATTCCAACAAGTGGATCCTTCCCCACCGGAAGATGAAAGGGTAGAAGAGGCAGAGTTTGCGCCGTACGGGTGGGTGGAGGGTGCCGGAGACGTCGGTGGGGGGGAGATGAAATAAAAATAAAAAAGAAGAAGCGGAAAAGATAGGAAAAGGCGGTCGCGAGATAAGAGGGTAGGTCCGGGACGAAGATAGGTGAGGAAATGGGGAGCCTTAGCAGAGTGAATGGGAATAATGCGGGAGAGATGAGGAAGTGGGGGATGTGGAGAAAATGAGCGGAGAAAAGGGAATGAGGGTGGAGATTCAACGGGGAGCCGTGTATTTTTTCGCCGTATAAGATAGCGACGGAATGGGTCCAGGCCGCGTCATTTCTTTTCGCCGAGGAGGGGAAAAAAAACTCTCGCTCTGCTCAACTCCGCCAATAAAATCGAGGCGCCAAAACCTCTTCGCGCTCCAGCCTTTTTTTTCTGCTTCTCCTTAAGGAGTTGGGAATCGCTGAAAAGGACTCGTGAAGTTCCCTCCGATCTGTGGTGTGGGGAGGGATGAGGAAATTTTTTATTCGTGTTCGCATGGAGTGTAGGAAGGAAATTTTTCAGGTGAATGGCTTAAAAGACCCTCGTTCTATCATCATTTTTTACATTAAGAGGATGGATTTTTCCTAAAGGATGTGGATGATTTTTAAGGCAATCAGACCAGGTTATAACCTGTTACTTCTGCATGAATTTTCCACCTTTTTTCTCCTTTCTATTCTACCGTTTTCAGCTTTTCTCTCTGTAATTATTCCATCTGCTATATACGTACTTCACGAACACTCTTAATAAAACCATGGTAATCTATAAAGAGTCAAATGATGGCATAAAATGTCGGTATAGATGACAAGAGAAATTATAATAAGTGGGTTTCTATAAAACTGTTTTCTAGGAGACTATAAAAAAATATATAACTACATAAAATAATTAATATAACCAAAAAGTTTCAGTATATTAATGATTGAAAAAGAAAACAGCGCGCGAATGTCTCCTTATTGACATTTTTACTAGAAATAAAACCTACTCAACGAAAAAATTATTTCAATTACTACAGAATAGCTTTTTCGAAATTATTACTTAAAGTTTTTAATCCACTAAAAAATGTAACCTTCCGTAATTTAACTGCTATTAACAAGAAATATTTAATTACAAATTTAGTAAGAAAAAATTTACAAAAGCCTCCACTGAAACTTTTTAATTTCAGAGGAATATAACTAGGTAATGGAAATATAAAACATAATTACTTTCGACTAAAAGAAAAGAATAAATTCCAAAGGAAAAAATAAAAACCTCATCCAGGCAGAATCACAAGCTCGAAAGAGGATAGAAACCTCACAAGAGCTTTCGGATTCAGACGTATGAAGCCATTTTATCCGAATAAGATTAAAGAGAAAGCCCTTTTCCAGCGATTATCGACGTAAGATACTTAAGCAGTGCTCTTTCGGAGCAGATCAAAAGAGTACTCAAGGATTTTCCTTTCAACCACGCGATTGAAGATTGAATGGTATTATGATATTTATCGATAGTTTATCATTGATAGATTCTATATTTTTCAAAGTGGATAACACTCAGTCAATAAATGGGAGACTGACTTTAAAAGAGATAGCTATTGAAGGTTTTCCCAAATTAACCCTTACTTTCAGTAAAGCGCTGACTAATACCAGATAGTTTTCGTCTGCTTATCGCCCATATTTTTCTTTGTCTTTAATTATGGATTATAAATTTCGACGTGTGATTTTCAGTTCTATATTTCGCTCAGCTGGAAAAAGTCTACAGTAACATTTTCTCGTCTTCGATGAGTTAATTGTGTAATGAAAATTCATTCAAGGCTTCAGTTATTAGTAACACTACACTAAATTTTCCTAAATTTGTAGAATAATACTAAACATTACGAATCTGCATTTTCGAAAGGAAAATATCAAAAAGATACTGAAATATTTCCACTAAAATCTTCAGTGAAAACTATAGTTTTAATGTAGTTGTGGTGGCCATCTATCGTGGATTTAGAAAATTACTAAAAAGATCATGCAGGCATAAAACGGATTTTGGAGTGGTTAGTAAAATGTGAAAGTAAATTGAAACCAGTGGCGTATAGAATGAAATTTTCGTCGCAAATTTCACTGCTTTCTTTCCGAAATTGTGGAATTCCAAACATTGCCTCGACTAATATAATCTTGAATGATTTGTCCTTCAATACGCGGATCGACTGGTGATTCAATCCAACCATTTCATTTTCCATCACGCTCGAATGATAGGGAGTCCACCCAACTCTCATTGAAAAGTGTATTATAAGAACGCTGCGCGAATGGCAGTTCAGGCCCGAAGAGGCGATTACCCATCTCAACGCCTCCGTCCTCTAGTGCAGATCCACAATCCTCATTCAGCAGCCCTAAAATGCACCATCGTAGCGCCCATGGGAACTAGCGCAGCGGACGCGCAAGGCCGTGTGTTTTAGATGAGTGTCTATAAGAGGGATAAAGGATTGGTTCCGAGAGAGACCCTTAGCTAAGGGCGAGGCCATTCAGGGCCGACAATAACCACCGGAAAGAGCAAAAAGAAGCCCCCGCCGTGTTTTCGTTGCGCGAGAAAAGGGGGATAGACTAACGCACATCCGACTCTGATCTTTTTTAATCGCTCGCTCTTTTTACTTACTCCCGACCTAACCCTTCCTCGCTTTCTCCTCTTCGAGGATTAGAAAAAAAAATCTTTGCTTTCGAATGTTCATGAAACGGTACTCCCCGATTCGTCGAAAAAGAAGGAAAGGATTAGACGTATGGATTAAAGGGTCCTCAGTAATAAGGGAAAGGGTATTAAAAGAAAGCTTATAAAGATAAGTAACTACTCGAGCGCATTTGGAGCGATTAAAAGTCGTAGTCTTGGAACTCTTGAGGATCAATGCGAATGTTAATGCTTGGCTGATCTCGAGGAACTCTGACCTACTATAGGTAACTAGAATCTTGAACCCATTTGCCTCTGGTGAACTATTTTGTGGAATTAAGTGACCTTAACTTCGTTGAGAGCTGATGACATTATCCAAAATTAAATCACGAGTATGCAATCCTCTGAAGCCTTTCCGAATCCAAAAGACTCAAAACATTTACTATGATCAATGAGTTATGTCTAAAAACGTCAATGTGAATTATGGGAAATAACTAGTTTTCACCCGATATTTTCGTTACAGTATTACATAAATAAATGAAAAGTTTCCTTGATGTAGCAAAAAACAGATGGCTAATAGTGCTAAGCTTGTTAACTGAAAACTGATGAATAATTAATTTAATTTAAAATTTTAAAAATTATACCTTTATTAAAAATAATACCATTTCAAAAGGAGAATCCCCACTACATAAAACCCTAGAGAAACTTTTCGAAACAGAAAAAACTATTGAGTCATTGATGATTTAACAAGATACTTAGCAAAATCAAAATTACAAAAGCCTTCTGTAATCATTTAAAATATGATAAATGAACTAAAATATATATAACCTAAAATAAAGGGAAAAATCATAACTTACTTTTCTAGCATGACGGATAGAAATAGCTTAAAAAAATAACGAAAACATGAAAAGGGAGCTAGAATTAATTTATGCTATAGACATCTATACACTTTGTACACTTGGTTTACATTAATTTATTTTACACATTTATGCAAAACCTTTTGATTCCGACAACGAAATAATTTATTTTTACTTCCACGATAAAAGGATTATCCGCAACTGCACGCGATTCAATCTTGAGAAAAGCTGCTCAAGACTTTTCCGCGACGAAAATAGATTAACCAAGTAAAATTTCTCCAAAGCAACTCGAATGCCATCAAGTAGCGAGTCGTACGTCCCACGCTTTTTCTTCTTCCAAGGCAAACACGGCCTTAAAAGATGAAATGATGAACCAATCAAGTCTCTCAACGATCCCCTCCATACATTCGCTCCCGACGCGTTACGCGAGTGTCGGGCATTTCGCTGCGCGGAGTCAAAAGTATCACATCTCAATTGCGCGAACAATAAAAGAATTTCATGACGAAGTGTCTTTTGGAAACGTTTGATCGACAAAGGCGCTGGATCACTTATCGTGGGAAATCTACGCATCTCAAATCGCTGAATCTCCAATTTCTCAAAACCCATTCACCTTGCCGATAACGTCGCGAGAGGAAGAGCCGGGGAAGAAAAACAAACAGGAATCCGCGCTTAAGAAACAGAAACCTCGTCCTTCCGCGGATACTTCTAAATCTCGCCCGCAGAAAAAGCGAAACAAAACAATGGCGAAATGCAAAACGAGGGGATTTAGCTCCCCGCCAGTCGAAGAAAGCATTTCTCCGCATTTTTTCCTCTCCCTGCAATTTCAAAGCAGAAGCGGGGGAAAAGAAACAAAAGGTACGGACTAAGACGAACACAGAACAGGTTCCTGGTACACACACACATTGGGGTTCGCGCACACACGCACACATGGGACTTCAAAAGGAATACATACAACACGCATGCGCAGACAAACGGACAAAGACCGGAGTTTTAGACGAGGCAGTTAGATACGCTGCAGACTCCGGAATGCAAAGCGAGGAGAATCCGAGATAGGAGGAAGAGAAGCAAAGGTGATGGTGTGTGGGAGGTGGAGGAACCGAGCTTGGGAGAGGGTAGGGAAACCTTTAACACGCTTAACTCCATTGGGTGAGCCTGCGGGAAGGGGAGAGAATGCACGCCGCTAGAATAGGACAAGAATGGAGAGCGAAGGAAAAAGTAGTAACACTGGATCGGTCAAACGTGTAGCGTTAAAGAGATGGAGTCAATCGTGAGAAAAAGTGGAAAAAATGGAGAGCGGTCGATACAAGCGATGCCAGAGACATAATGGGGGAGAGAGAGAAAAGGGTTTGATTGCGGAGGTTAATGAATATCGTCCTTTTAACGCTGAGATGTCTTCCCTTTCCAATTCGATAGAAAAAGATTCCCTTTTGGCTCACGCAAACTGAATGACATGGAAATGTTTAAGATGTTTACATCCTTCCATACTGCGTCCCCTCTATCGGGGGTACAAGGGATGGAAACGTTTACATGGAGGCTTTTGATTTAAAATCGCTCACGTTCTCATCGGCGAGGATAGTTTCCGAGGAGTCGCATTGATTAAGTTAGTGACGTGGATGGCAGAATAAAATATGAAAGCCTTTTCTGAATCTGGAGTAGGTAGCGGAGCAAAATAACTAACGTGGCCGCAATATTATCACTTTGCTTTAATGTTCTCTTTACATGCCTTTTTTTAAGAACATAAAATGTAAGAAGGAATAAAATTACCCGCTGCAACGGGATTCATCATTATCATTAATGCAATCTTTTCACCTAGATAGAGCTACAATCGCATCTTCGTGCATATATAGCATCAAGAACTGACTAAACATTACAGGCAGGGTTTTCGAACTAGTGCATCATTAAAAAATATTTCATAACCGTTTCAACGATAGGAAGTTATAAAAGTAAAAAATTCTTGGAGAAAAGCTTTTAAAACTTTACATGATTAACAACTCCAGTGATAAAATCATCGATAAAATCTTTGAAAAATATCGGGCTTTTACAACGTTCTTGATTTAATAACTAATGTCATAAATCCATGGAAACGCTTTGAAAGAGTTGAAAAAAAAGAAAATGCGCTTGAAATTTACAAAATCGTGGTAAGGATAAAATAAAATAGTACTTTCATAGAATTCTTTAAGGAATGGCAGGCCTCTAGAAAATTGAAATACCTAACACTCTGGATCCTCAAAAATTAATCGTCCTCAGTCTCCCTTCATCAATACAAGAGAGGGAATCAAATTGGGATCTTCATTCCATTGCGTAGACCTAATAAACACATTCAAGACGATAATTGAAAGGTCGTCTTTTTCATTGAAGATACCGCCACTATGTATTTCTTCATTACAACTCAATGCGCGGAATCTAGGAGGTTCGCGAAAAATGGAACAGGTTGAAAGAGAGCACAGAGAAAATGTCAAGAATATACGGCGTCGAACAAAACGACGTAGATTCCTAGAACTCGCTTGGTATGCTCGAGGGCAAAGGAATGCAAGATATGACAGCGCTGGGCGCAAGGAATGATATGAAGGAATCGTAAAGTAGTATGCTTTACGATCGGAGTATACTCGATATGAAGGATGAAATTACCCACATTCGTTGCGGCGAGAGAGAGAAAACTCGAGGACATTTAATATTCGGGGCATTTGCGATACAAAAAAGCGCGATACGCCAACACAAGGTCTGCGGAAGGAATAAATTAGGGTTGGGCGCATTCGAAGAGATGATCGGCCGAGGAAAGTTTCGCCGTATTATAAGAATCTCGGCAAAAAAACACTGAGAAAGCGAGGTGAAAATCATTTAAGAAATTTTCTGACTCTGTCGCTTGGAGATTCTAATCAAAGATGCAATCGGTTTAGCCAAGACATAAAATTCTACTTTCTAAAGAAATGAATTGTAATGTATTACAATATACGAAGGAACTCCCCCTTGACATGCTTTTCTGCGTTGGTCTCTTGCGCAGGGCTGAATTAACTTATCTGCGAATCAAACGAGAATATTATTCCCTTCTCTTAGAATTTAACATGGTTGCCTAGAGAACACATCTAAAAACACACATCACATCGTTTTAATACAGGGTCCTTTTTCTTCTGCATAGTGACATAATTAAATGTTTAGATTCTTGTACATTAAATTCTTACAATAAATTATGCTATTAGAATGGAATCTTAGATGAACTATCAAATGCAGCTCAAAATTAAAACTCATCGACAAATCTTACAATAAAAATATTTATAGAAAAGTCACCGAATTATATATTCAAAGGGAAGATCCAAACGAATGGGAGGTTTTCCGTAGAAAAATGTATAGAATTAAAGGGATTGACCATTTCACACTCCGATAATTTTGCAGAGGAGCTAGTCTTTAAAGGCTGATTCGATGAATAGACTAGGAAATTAATAAATAGTAAATGAAACAAAAATATTTAATATACAGAATGCTAAGAAGGAGATAAAAAATAACATATGATTATCCTCTGTTTGTGGAAAGTGAATGATCAAAACTTCTTGTTGAAAAATTGTTAGTAGCTTTTTCTCTTGTGATAGTGTTTCGTTCTAGTGAGTGAGAGCTACTCTCACTGACTTTATGCAGAATGTATTATTTTTTACGTTTTAAACCGTCTGGGAAACTTAAAAGCTTCTCTTCTCAGAGAAGCATATCGGATGTTTTAGCCAATATGGTGCTGAATTTGCTAGGTTGAACCTTCGGGAAAGGAGTGTCCGCGCATCTGAATGCACTTAAGACCTCGCTGATCCGCTTCGTATGTTCTACCGGAGAATTGTTAAAAGAAAGAGAGAATGCCTAAGCAATGTCCGTTGGAATATCAACTCGCAATATTTTCATCAAAAGGGAAATCTCCTTATGTGTTAAAATTACTTAAGCTGGTCAAAAGTTTCCGTTTCATTTTCTCAATGCTAAGGTAGGCAATGATAGAAAGGCAAACTTTCAGTATCATAGCCAAAAACTATAATGTACTTAGGTCATTGAAATTTTCCTTAATTCTCTCTTTCATTAATATTATGCATAACTGAAAATACTGAAATGGAAATAGTTAAGAGTTATACAAATTTACTTAAACGGCCTAGCTTTTCTGATCAACCATATACCTAATCGCAGAGTTTTGATTCCATCAAAGTTACTCCCATTACATTAAAGTAATGGGATATATAGTAATGGGATAAGTTAAAGTAATGAGATTTAAATATGCCTACTTTCGGAGATATTTTCATTCTCAGGATGGATCTCATATAAGGATTTACATGACCAATATTCGTGATGAAAGACATTATCTTACGCCACAATAAGCTGAAGAAACATGTTTAATAGAGTAAATGCAATAAATATAAAGATATATTTACTGTCAGAACGTTTAAATATGGTAAAATTAAGAACAAATACACGATGTCCGCACTCCGACTAAAGAACCTGGAGAAAAAATTTAGCAGAGAAGAAAAAAGACAGCGGAGAGGCAAAAATGAGAAAAGTGGACCAATATACGTACGGACTCTAATAGAGTATTATATCTCGCTCTGGAAGGAGGGAAGACACGGTGTAAAAGAGACGAAAGAATGGGCGTGTGGAGAAAGAAGCGGAAAAAAGCACGCGGGAGATAAGAAAGAGCGAGTGAGAGAAAACAAGGGGTCGAGACGAAAAAAGAAGACGAACGATAATAAAAAAAATTCGAAGAGGGAGCAGTCACACAGGGCAGTTGAGGGAAGGAGGAGGGGCAGAGAGGTGGAGGGGGCCTCGAAGTACAGATCATAGGGGAAGAGAAGGAAGGGGTTGGTCAGAAACGGCATTCTTCTGGGGTCACGTGTTCACCATTTCATCTTCTTCGCTCCCCTTCCACGGCCACCTGATCCCACACGCTGCCCCATCCACACATTCCCTCCTCCACCGCCCCCTACACCAACGACCCAAGGGGATTTTTTTAAACGTTTTTCTCTCCTTTCTTTCCCGAACCATCCTTCCATCGCCACCCTCTTTATCCCCTGCTTCTTTCTCTACGCACTCATCTCGACAAAACTCTTTTCTCTCTCATTCAGACTAATTTCATCTTCAAATCCTGGCCCACCAATAAGGCCTACGAATTCACTTATTCTCACTTGCCTCTTCATTGCCCACGTCAATTCACTTTCCTTTCGTTCTCCGCGTCCAATTTCCGCATGTATCCTAACGTAGCCATCTACAGTTTTACCTCTTATTTCTCACTTCTCTATTTACCAATGCTATCCTCAACTTCTCTCTTTTCTCTTCAGTTCATCACCTTTACTCATCCTGTCATAGCTGTAAACCCTCTGACTCACGAGCTACATACGGTAGCTCGCGAGCCTCCATGGTCCTTTTCACGCGACTCCATTTCATCAACTACCGCATCCACAAATTCTATTACTAATTCTACATTTAAACGATACTATCAACAGATTAATTCTTGATTCAAACAAAATAATTCCTTATTCAACTGTCGCGGTATAAAATACTATTTGGAAGTCAACTTTTAATCATCATGTTCCAGAGCCATCAGGATATTTCATGGGATTCATTATGGAGTTCGGCCACTTCAGTTTTGAATTCCACTCCATTAATCCCCTCTCAAACTAGTCGTCTACCGATTCCTTCTGTGTTTTTCTTTATTTCAGTATTCAGTCATTAATAATAATGCTCCATACCATGCATACACAAACTTGACACCTTCTACGTACTATTCTTCGGAATGCTGTTCAAAATGATAGCCCAGCTTTAGCTCGGTTTTCCCTCCCTTCTATTCCATTTGCATCCTTAAGAAACGCAGTCTTTCTAAATTTCTTTCCCAATGTGTATTTCACAGTATTAAGCTAGTTCTTGGTTTAGTTGTGGAAATTCATAATTGAAACGGAAACCTTGAATGGTACTTTTCCACAAAATTTGAAGTATCCTCTTGCTTTCCCATTGTTCAAACGAATGTAAAACATCGATGATGAAGACATCGAAAACCTCAATTATCCATTTTATTTTCTATATACCTAATTTTTACAATAACTTTCAACCCTCCTTCCCATTCCCCATCGCTTTCCCACTATTCACCATGTACCACGTCCTTGTACGCTCAGTATATTAAGTCGTCTCCGCGGTACCATGACATTCTTTTTATCTTACGTAAACAAACTATGCAACGCTTACTCCTTACATTATTTTCCCTTCTGCTTCATCTCCACCTACACATTATTGCGGCTTGAAATGATATAAGTGCCGAAGAATTCTTAAAAATTCTGCATCACAATACTGAATTATAAAGATGTGTTGAAATTCGCTAAATAATTCGTTTTCGGATTTTGTTTCGAGTGTTTCGCTGAGATTAATACCATTCACATCAAAGTTAAATAAAGAAAGAGAAAGTTTAAGAACAAATAAATCTCTACAGATGGTAAAGAACGAGTCATTTTCAACTAAATACGCTTCAAAATGAATATACCTACTTGATTTCTACAATACAAAAACCTTTTTTTTTTAAATAGATTCGATTCATTATAAGGTATTATGATCATACGAAAATTCGTGAAAGATTAATCTTGCTTGATTATAATAATGTAGCTCTGGTTCTGGCAAGTTCGGAAGTAATTTCATAGCAGCACGACACTTTTCTGCTTCATGTCGAATACATATTATTGCAATATTCTGGCAAAGAAGACGCATTCATATCGATTAGAGTCACAAAATCCTACGTGATAAAACAAAATGAATTCAGGGCGAGACTAAACATTAACATAGAGTAAATAAAATATGGGAATTGAGTCGAGTAAGAAACAGAGTTGGAGAGAAAACTAAGAGAACAACATCCTCAACTGGGAAGAGGAAAGCGAAAAGACGTGGCGAGACATCGAAACGTGAAGGAAGGAAGATGCAGGCAAGAGAGCGAAGATACATGAGCGAAGGGGAGAGGTTAAGACCCCTCCAGGCTAAGATTCTATCTCACACATATATATAAAACTACAGGATAAAAGGCGCGACGTTGTATCTGAGGCCAAGAGGACATTCCTGGGTAATAGCTGTCCCTTGGTTCGCATCTCGTAAAAGGAGGCGATGTCCATCCCATTAGAACAATCGCGAGATTTCGAGTTTCTTTTTAAAACCAACCGTCCCACGGAGTATATTCGGAATCTTAGAGTTCAAGTGCGTTCGACGATTTCTCTCGATCGAAGAATGGAACGGAAGAATGAATTTCGGTTTCACGAAGACCTATGCGTAAGGTTGGACGTTCCGGATACCTTCCCGCGTTCCAACCGGTAATTCTTGCTGAGATGATATCCAGATTACGGGGGATAACGCGGTAATTAGTAGCCAAGCATATCTTTTGAAGTTTCCAATTTCTGAAGAGAGGGGGATAACAACAGGATTCTCAGATCACGTAGAAATAGGAAAACATCGCCATCGACGTCTCTCTGGAATTTGATTTACGTTCTAAAGCTACAGAAACAACCGAATCGATCGGTTCAATTTTCCCAGAAGATAAGTATATCTCTCCGTGTCGACAGGTTAGACTTATCTACGACAGGGAACACCAAAAATAGGGTTCCTTTTTATATTAATAGCGTGAAAAATACGAAAAGTAGAATACAGAGTTTTCTTCAGTGCAGCATTGTTAAGTTCCATAGGTCCTTTCAAAGGATCAAAATGCTGGAAGAATTGATGAAAATGGAAGCAATTTCAAAACCTTTCGTGTTCTAGTGCACGAAATTTTCTAAAAATCCTTCGTCAGAATAATTAGTGAGAGGAATCAGCAGATTTGGATGGAATTCTAGCAAGCTCCATGTCAAATTTAGGAGTAAAACGATGCTGAACAATAAAACCATGGCCAAATGCGAACTAAAGTTGGCCTTCATGAATCCAATTACAATCTCATGACAAGTAAACATTTCATTTCCAGCCGATTATTCAGTAATTTGGAAGAGATCGTGATATAAAAGCAGGGGGCGATTCTTTCACATCTTCCGACGGCTGTAATAGCACCTCCGAATATTATCCTTCATTATGAAGAAGCACGCGAGCTATTTTTCTACTTTATCGAACAAAACCTAGCGTGAAAAGTAGAAATAAAATTTCCTTTTCAGTTAGCTGCAAAACATAGATTGCACTAAACTGAGAAACGCCGCCCCAGCACCTCCGAGACACGTATCGGCGAAGAAATCAAGTATCATTTTTTAAAGTTAACACATTCCCTACTTGGACACCTATTAAAGAATGAGCAACCAGATGGAGATTCGATAATCTTTGTTTCATGACGTTGAATAATAATAATAATCACACAAGCGTATAGCAATTCGCATTTTTCTCTCATTAAATGACAACTCATTCGCAGATTTGAATCGAAATTCATTGGCCAACCAAAACGTCGCTTAAGGATGTTTGGAGAATGGAATCGATTCATTGCAGATGGAAAAATAAAAGATTATTTCACTTAACTGAACTTGGAAACAAATACTTTCTCTAAAATAAAGTATTCTGTTCATAGGAGTCCACAATTACATCGAATCCTTTAAACTACTTGTTTCATTCTGCTCATTCTAATCACAGTCAGTGCATATATAAGAGGATGCGTCCTCAACTGCTTCAAGAACCTTTTTCAGATCGATAATAGGAAAACAAAATTATTAAAGGAACAAAGTATCTGCAGGATCAACCGGTGATACAAAGATAAAACAATAAATTCGAGTTCTGACGAGCTCCTTATCGTTAAACCACAATCATTTCCTCTTTACATTAATAAACTAAGAACAACTCTATTCCTTTCGGAGCACCGAATCAGAGAACTCTAATAGAAATACTCGGAGCAAAGATATGATGTATCCTGCGGATCTTTTTCTCCCTAACGAACAAGGAAAAAGAAGTCTATAATGGTCAAAAGAAGATAAAATTCGAATACGCGACGAGTGGACGAGCGCGTACGCACGACTCTTCCCACTAATTTGTTCAATCTTTCTTTGTTTAACAGAGGCGTGGCGAGAAGAAGGGGTGGAGGGAAGGAAATTGATTAACAAAAATAACATTAGCGCAGGGGGTGGAAAAATAAATGGAATAACGTCGAACTTAAAATGGGCGGAGTGTGGGAAGGGTCCAATTAAATTGGGCACTTCCCTAATTATTCGATTATTGGCGGGGAAATAAAATTGGACGTTTTTCATCCCGTTAAAGCGTTAACTCCTTTTAAAGCGAAAGCTCTCCCCTGGCTGCACGCATCCGGGAAAAATAAATCCATTCCGTATTACGGAAAATAATCAAGGATTGCAGGTGGAATTACTCAATTCCATCCAAATCCCATTAATTATTTTTCCGCGTTCCGAACCGTACCCCAACACGGCGACCCTTTCCACCCTCTTCGTGCGGATCCGAACCAAGCACTTTTTTCCAATCGAATAAGAGAGAGAAAGACTCGATCCCCGTTTTATGTTACATATTTTTTTAAACGACTTGTGCGAAGGTCTTCGCCGACAAAATTGCATTTCCGCGAGATATTTTTTTCGATAATTCGGAACAAACGGCCGTGAGAGAAAGCCAAACAAAAATTCCAAAAAGCGTACAATCGCGTCCGCCACGGATATTATTTACAGACAACGAATCAGCCGAGCGGATGACGTTTATTTTTCTCGTCGTCGGATCGGGGCGGATAAATAAATCGCCTAAATTATTCTATGAGCCTGACGAGATTGCTCCACGAATGAGGCATTTTCCCCTTGCGTTTAACGAGAGAAAGCTCGATGGGAGTCGCGGGCATTAACGAGAGGATGTTTCTTGAACGTCTCTGGATTACAGCGCACTCCGGCTTTACTGAAGCATCCCATGGAAATGTTGGCTCGAAATTGGATTCGATTTAAGTGCTCCGGGGTATGCGACTCGGGCCGATGCTAGAAGATCAAGAATTGAGTCGTTTAGAGAAAGGTGGAAAGAAACTCCGACGATTTTTTTAAACATAATGGACTTTTCTGGTTTGTCCTTTGTATTTTGCTGAAGCATTACCGATTTCATACCTTCTGTCCCATTAAAAAATCATAATATAATATAATAAGATAATAGTTCTACTTTAGATGATCGATTGCATATTAATAGATGACGTTTAGGGAGACTTCGTTATACTTCTGCAAACATTAATACGAAGGCGAAATAATGACTGTTGAAGAAAATGCTGTGGTATTTTGCTTTTACGTTTTCAAATTTCGCTTTCTTAAGTTCTTTCAGAAAAATATTGCTTTAAATTGAAACTTCAGAAATGACTGTGCACCGGTCTAGCACTATTAAATGGTTTTTCATTCTCCTTTTCTTTCTTAGGTGTTTTCCGGCTATTTCCGGTTGAGCTATTAATTAAGAGAACTTGACCTAAGTGTCTTACATTAGAATATTAATTTCTTCTTTTCCTCTTTCATTAACTATACATCAACATTCTCCTTTTCCGGATCAAAATTGACGATGGGCTAGATGAGAGACGATATTTCCAAACCTCAATCTTGCCATAACAAAGACTGCATCCTATCTACACCAAATATGTAATAAAACAAAATTTAGGTCTCATTCAAGTGAACTGCGACTCTCCGATAAGAGCATCCAAATCATCTCTTAACGTATATGAATCAGCCTCTTTTTTTAAGTAAGATTCACGAGGAAAATTCGGGATAATCCAAAGGAAACGGATTTTCAAGAGATTACTTTAAGGAAAATGAAACTATGTAGCTTCCGGTACAGCAAACGCTCGCAAAGATGTTATTAATAGAACTAGAAACTAGATTGAACCTAAAGAAACCCCATAGGATGAAACGTGAATCGAAAAACGTGTAACGCACTTGAAACGGGCACAGGAGTGCACAAAATGAATTCAAATATCGGCAAAATTAAAAAAGAATAAATCTGCGAGAAGTAACCGTTCACTTCACAGATCGCGAGAGCCTCACTTTTAACGTGCCCGATATCTTCCCTATAAAACGAGATGATAGCCACCCTAATCCGAACATGGGGCACGAATACATGTACCCGATAGCGAGCATCCATCCCAACCTTTCGCTTTCTTACGCGAATTTACTTTACAAGCTCACTTTCGAAAGGGAGCTCCCATCCTCCAGGTTCCCGCTCTCCCATCTCGCCTTAAGGTGAGTTACCTTCTCGCCTGCCCCTCCTTCATTACTCCTCTGCCCCCTCATCCCCTCATTATCTCGCCCCCCCTCATCCGCTGCCCCCGGCTACCCACCTGCCCCCCGTCACTTGCCATTAATAATCGAACACCTCTCCCTCCTTTTTCCCTACACTCGACCTCGGTTCTCTACCTCGGAGGCGTTTAGAAATGGCGGACGCTTAAGACTTCTTACTCACATGCTCTCTCAATTTCCCTCCTGCTCTACGCTCACCATTGTTTTTAACGTGATCATTTCTTCTCTTATCACTACCATGTGGATAGAATCTTTATCAGGAGTATTTCCTGCATGACATAAACATCTACCATTCGCTACTCAGTCATAAGTTAAGCAGGACTATTACGGAACTGGTGCGTTATTGAGCTACAAAAAGATTCGAGGAATTTCTCCTGACGATGAGGGAAGTGACTCTTCATTTCCTACGCATCTTCCGTGAGTTTTTGAGATCTCTTTACTTCCTACTTTAGACAGAAAAGGCGCACGATTCTGCCGAAGGGCCGTCATGCACATCTACACGCCAACCTGCAATTCATATTACGGGTGGGTGATAGGGAATTCAACAAAGAACCATCACCTTACGGCATAACTTACAACACTCCGCCCCAGGAATACACTTATACTCAAAATTAAATACTAAATACACTACATAAATAAACACTAAATACCGGAACGTAGAAAAAGATGGTGTAATTATTTTATTTTGACACAAACTAAATACAAAAATCATTAGTATTCACAGTAAACACCTGTGATCTATCAGCAGGGTTATTCACGGCAATTTCTTCCGTATGTGATGTGAAATGAAATACATCAAAATTATTAAACGATTGATGCCGAATTAACCGAGTCATGTGGAAAAAACACTCGCAAATATCATTGTTTTCTACGACTTCTCTTATAATATTTCGATTATCCGATTTAACTTCTGATTTTAGTGTTTCTTATACGCTTCCTCAAACACTCTCTCGGATCAAACTTGCTCAGGAAGATATCGAGATTTTCTTCATCCATTCCTACGACTATCCAACTTTGCACGCATAATGAGTAGCCACTAGTAGAATGTCGGTCGCAAAAGGTAATGGAAATTTAGCAAGTTTAAGACTGAACTGAACAATTCATTACTTCCATTACCTTGCAAGGTGATATATAGCGCTTCCTGAGATATTCTTCAACAAATTAAGAATTACGTACGTCTAACTACTATTTGCCTAAGCCTCTTCACCATTACTTAACACTTCGCACATTTAATTGCCTAATTCTTCCGATTTCTGGATTCTAATAATCATATTTAAATAAAATATTAGGATTTTCATCCTAGCTGTGATGAAATTTCCACGGTTAATCGAATCATTTATTTTTATCCAATGGGAAATGAGTTCCCATCAAGTTTCGGACGCGTCGTCTACATTAAGCACTCTATCTTTGGCTTCCGCTAAGGCAGGAAAAACTCGAGATTATTGTTTTTATGACTACTAATCATAAAAGACAACAAAAAATATGAGACTTGATGGATCAGATGGGACTGCGGTCGGAGCAGATCCGTGGCAAACATCCAGATTCAGGAGAACTCTCTCATGTCTTTCACGACGTGTTCACCTTTTCGGTGAGAATGATTTTGAGCGTATATGACAAGGAAGTCAAGTCGGCGGAAATCGCACTTTTTAAAATTTCTGTTAAAAATCCAAAATGAAGACTCAGCGAAGATAAGAAAAGAGTAAAAAATCCTAACTTAAATTAAGACCACGTATTTCGAGCCGTAGTTGTATCCCATGGATACATCGTCTATCCTCATTGTCAAATTCAGTCACTGAATAGAACTAGAGTGAGTGGTTTTTTTTAAAGGCTGCTGTATGCGCAAAAATATAGCATTAGCCAAAATATAGGGAAGTCTTACAGTGATTTTTGAGAAGTTCTCTCATTGCTGTTTTATCACAAATAACATAAGTCCTCCGTGTAGCACCCACTGGAATATGAGGTTGTCTATGCGTTTTTTCCTCATCTTACTTTAAAAGGTAGCGTAAGATTACACGTAATACACACGTAGAACATAGAAAAATAGAGGAAAAAAGGTTCATCTTTCGAATGGATCACATGAGCCCTTACTTCAAGATATTCTGAACGTCAAAAGCAGTTTTTTCTAAAATCTATGACCGGAACATCTCTACCAGGTCCTTAACCAGCGTGACGAATCTCGAACGAGAAAGACAGACATTTATTCAAAAATCTTAATCGGGATATTTGTGATGGCTAAGCAATATAAAATTCCATCCGTATAAAAACATCTTCTCCAAATATCTGAGCAAGTGTATCTCGCGGAGAAAAAATAAACGAGAGCCCAAATACTGAGCTAGTAGAGAAATATTTAGAGCGATACCTTGACTTACGAACCACTAATTGCCAGAGCTTTTATAACATGCGAACTTTTTTCTTTTCTTGACTTCCAGATTCGAACAGAAAATACCGAAAATATATAATGAAACTATGGTTTCGAGACTAAAACTTTTCTAGCTACGAACTTCAAACTGGAACCAAATTCTGTTCGTGTCGAGTTACCACTATATACAAATATAATATCTCAGAATTTTATCTGCATGGCCGAATCCTAACGAGGAAAAGATGAAAAGTGGAGAGTTCTTCTCATGCACCGAAAATATAAAAACAATCATTTTATAAAGGAGAATTTCCTTTGTAAAAATGAGACTAAAAACTTTAATTTTCAATAGAAAGAAAGAATCTTACACCGAATGTGTAACGATCAGCTCCCTGTCTGAGTAGACAGATTCTCGTTCAATCGCGAAGAAGAATAAAAAATACCCGCCCAATCCTGCATCCTGCTAGATCCCTCGCAACTATTTCATCTCTTCCCAATTGCAGCGGTAATAACTTTGCGGAAATGGAACAGTGAATGCTGTTCACAAAAGGGACCTTTTTTCCAGATGGACGCGAGAGTCGAACTAGAACATCTTCAACGAGAGGACAACTTCCTTCCCCCTTTAGAAAGGCTAACAGGCACCCTGGGCGAATGAAGGAAGCACCCTGTACTTCTCCCCGAAGAGGGCGCTTTTGATGATCGAGTTACATCGCCTCCAATTAGGCAGGCAGGTGCCCCTCCCCTATCCAATACACCGATGGGAGAGACGAATTTATATGCGACTGCCGTGAAAGGAAGCAGATGTCCTCGAATAGAACGAGAGAGAGAGAGAGTAGACGATTATGGGGAAGGGAGAGAGACAAATAAAAGAGGACTGGGAGAAATAGAGAGGAAGATGAAAAATCGATGAAAACGAAAGAGTAAATATACAGAGGAAAAATGAGTTAGTAGGCAGAAGAATTTGCAAGGAACTAAGCAGGAGGCGATGAATAGATAAATCTTACATAGAATGACGAGTAACTTTACAGATTTTAGAACTGAGTGAACAAGGTATGGATTATGAGGCGAATGAATTGGGGGAATTATTCCATAATTTACATAATAAATATTCAGGGTCAGTTAGAAGAGAGAATTGAGAATATAGCGGCAAAAAATATTGCTTCTATAGCTTCATAAAATGCGGTGGATGGTGTAGGTTTTAAGAATTGTTATTGTACTACAACGGTGAAAAGGAAAAAGTCTATTTAATAAATCTACACTACGAGAAAAAAATAAGCGCGACCTAGGTTTCACAAGAGTCCCAAAACCATCAATATTCACACATGCTCCTGAGTTATACAAAAAACTAAAAACAGAATGCGATTAAAATACATGTAAACTAAGTGGCATATAAGTTTGCGAGGAATCAGGCTAGATCTGTCATGTCTAACATCAATTAATGATTAACAGAAATAATAACAAAAGTAAGGTCGAAGATGCAGACATTATGTTGGTATTAGGTATTCAGAATATCCATGCAAAACCATTATTATAAGTAGTACGTATAAATCATTGCTAGTCGCTTGTTTCCAACACCAGAAATTTTAAAATACAAGGAATCAACTGACCAAAGCATAGGTCGAAAATATACGAATAATTGGGAATGGAAATGTTGTAAATGGAGATATGATAACAAGGACTATGTTGGAAGCAAAATAACTGTTGTATTAGGGGAAATAACGAAAGGGAAATTTGGAAGATAGTAAAAGATGGTAGGAGAAGGAAAGAGCGGTGGAAGCCGAGAGGATCCAGAGGTGGATTCCACGGTAAATTGGGGGAGCTAGTGACATAAAGGGTTGAGGAAAGGACGGGGAGAAGGTTAGTTGGCTGCGGAGGAAGGGAGTTTAAAGGCAAACAGGAGACTTTGACAGCAACTAGTACTTTTTAAGGACAAGGGCTGTGGCGGCCTCAGGAAGAAGGGGGACAATGTCTGGTAAAGGGGCGATAGAGGTAAACGAGACGGACGTCAAGGCAAGTAAAAAGACGGGATCTATTAATTAGAGGGCGAATCGAAATGCCTGCGACGAACGCCCAATTTAAAATCGAGGATGGGGGATTCCGAATGTTTCTTTTTATTTTAACCTTCCCTCGGATTCGATTCGGCCCATTTTCGGAAAGTTTAAAGTGAAGCCGTGGCTTGGGCTCATTATCTTCGGATGATTTAAGAGCGCCGAAATACCCCAAGAACCTTATTTATTTTCGCTTTAATAAGGTCCGCGCGATATATCAGGGGAAATACTTTCTGATTGGGAGAATTCTGCCGCAAATGATGCGGATAAATTTCTCCCGGCGCACTGTTAATAATCGTTGGAAGAAGGAACCGATTATAGTAAAGGAAAGAACGGTCCGTTAGGTTTCTTGAAACGCTCACTTTGAAATGAATCTTCATCATTAACATTCTTTAAGGGGAACGTAATTTGTGATCGTATGTGAACATCTCGAAAGCTGGCCAGTGAACGCATGAAACCCGTCTTGACCTGTAGAAAATAAAAACAAAAGCCAACAATGGTTCTCGAGAAATATCGAACGACTAAAGAAGTAAAACACCTTTTCAGGAGTGATAATAAAATGTCTCCCTACCTAGATATGTCATTCCTTGAGAAATATCGCGCTAGAAAAATAATATATAAAAATATAATGGAAAAAGGCGGAAGAGAGACAATAGAAGGGGTATTAAAGGAAAGGGATAGTTATAGAAAAGCAAGCAGTAAACAAACGTAAAATATAGACCAAAGACATGAAGACCAAGCATAACTTCTTAGAATGGAAGGAAAAATATAATATGATACTAATTCAACGATAGAAGGATCCAGAAACATAACTTAATAAAGAGGCGGGAGTCGAAGGGCTACTACTGGATTTTCGATCACCTTAATAATTGCACTTGAAGCCAGGAGGGACATTTATAACCAAACGTAATGAATAAGAATACATAGAAAGGTAAAGAACGAAATAAACGGGACAGAACTCGGGACTACCAGATAATAAGTAAAAAAGCGCAATAAAAACTACCGAATAACTGGGTATAACGTTACAACTTCATGGATAAAATTATTTAAAGGGTGCATAATTTTGAATTACTTAAAGAAAAGAATAAAGAAACAAAAATATAAAGGTATACGGCAGAGGTAACTCAAATAACTAAGATTATTATGGTTACAAACGTATTACAATTTTTCCGGAATCACATACCTTGGCAATTACCATTAACATTAGCCGAAACACTTTACCCCATATCTTGCCAAATTCTAAAATACCATCCAAAACCATCACTTCCTTTTGCTAGCCAGTAAGAATGAGAAGCAACCATTTCGCTTTGGTAACTCCGGAATCTTCTGTACATGCGCGAACGTCCTCCAAACCGCTCGTTCTCCGAGCCCGCATTCGTTATTTAAGTCCGAAAAGCAGCGATAAAAATCTTCACTAGACAAAAGGAACGAGGAAATGAGGACGAAAAGAGGAATAGTACGGAGAAAATGAAGTCGCCAGGGGGGAAAGGAGTGAAAGGCGACGTGCCGGGAAATAGACGTATAACTTCGGAAAAAAGACGCGGAGAGGTCGCACGCTACGCGAACTAAAAATAATGAGAGCAAATGAAAGATAGAAAGAGTAAATGATAGAGAATAAAGGAATAAAGTACGAGGAAGGAGGAGTGTGCGCTCCTTTAAAAGGGTTGAGCCAAGTCTCCTCAACTCATGCCCCTCGAGGGAGTGAACGGAAGTGAGCGGAGAGAGAATCTGATTCGATTTGCAACCCTCTCCGCCTTCTTAAACCTCTCCTCCACCCTCCCTCTAACAACAATCCATTTGTCTCGCGTGCCAAAGAACAGCCCCTTCTACCACTGCGCACCTCTCTAAGCAATACAATGGTTTGGCACCGTCCTGGGAGAGAGAGAACAATAAAGACAAGTGTAACTACTGATGGCAACGAAAAGCTTTTCATTTATGGAGAGTGCCCCAAGTACTCTTCGTCACACAAGTGAATTTAAATCTCTACCGATTATCTAAACTTGTTTCGATTAAACTATTAAGTGGCACACAAGATGACGAATGGCCTACGACTCAAGGAGAGATTCGAAGGTCTATAATATTGATTATTCACTAGGGTTGATCGTAGCAATAACCCCACCCTTACTAATCTAATAATGTTATGAAAACATTTGCAGACAACTAGAGAAGTAAAGAGGAGAAGATATAAATTACTGACTTGATATAAATACTGAACTAATAAGTTTTCCCAATTTGCCGCCTTTCTGAGGTCAAAACAATCACAGTGATACTAATTTGCATTCTTGTTCATGAACGGGTTTTAGATTCATCATCTAAATATTGGACGGGTGTCGCTAGAAATTCCTTAACGAAGAGTCCAATTTCTTTCATATTTAAACAGAATGCTGTTTTCCTTCGCAATATTCCTGGCATTCGTTCCTTGTTCTACTTAAAGTCGGATCTGAGGGTCTAAGGTATTGGGAGGCCATCAATTCGTGTAATTTCGACATTACGAGGATTTTATGATTAAAACATTAAAAAAAATTATTTTGACTTCTATCCAGCAAAGCCTCGTAAAGCTAGAAATCCATACGTTATAAATCTTTCCTGTTTCACAATTGATTTCTACAGAAAATCCTCGTAAATATAGAATGCCTGAGTAGCCAAACCTGGGTTCCCAGCGAAGTCCCTCTGAATTTGGTGAATCGCCACACGTTCCTACGGCGCTACTTACAATTTTGATAAGAATAACTTCTTCGAGTTCAAACTAAAAACAAACGGTATGCTTCAGTGAAAACACTTCGATAATCACCGTGAATCTATGAATGGCATTATTTTCTTGGATGCAGATAACGAAATTTAGGTTTGAGATCGTTTCAATTATATATCTTCACATTTTCAGAGAAATTATTGTCATACCGACAACAACCCACCGAGAAATGAGTTCAGACTTCTTCAGGTAATCACATAATGATTCAACATACGAATTCTCCATTAAAAGATAGTTTACGAAAAATTGAATCGTTGGAGCATTTTAAGAGAAAACCAAAGTCATATCTCCGATGTGACGCAAAGTTGACTTTCCTCGATATTTTACTAAACTTATTCCATAGAATCGGATGAATAGTAACGTCCAGCTGCGTCTACTACGTAAATCCTTCCATTGCCAGACCTTGGCTCTCTGCCCCTCCTAATCCAATTAATCCCACATAGAATATATCCGGCATTAAACGAAATTACGCGGCTACGCGAGATTAGAAGATTTCAGCCAATACTCCCAACATTCGCAGACCAGCACGACCAAGACGAGATAAGCGAAGTCGGCACTGTTTCTCGTATGAAAGGATGCTGGCCTTCCGCCGGACTTGTGGAATTAATGAACCGTAACCGTGGTGACCAACGAGACTGCAATTCCCGCTAAGGCAACCGTTGCTAAGTTGTTTCTGGCGTGCAAATAATTATGAGACGGAATGAATCGCCGCTGTTATCTAACTAACGCAGGCACGAGCACCCGTCCGCGAATTCTGTATTCCGCCCGATTAACTCGGAGAACCGTAAACATAAACTCGGTCGCTTCGTTCCGTGGACTTGCATAACTTTGCAGTTCGACTGAGGCTATGCAAAACAAACATTTAGCTCGCATCGTAGTCGGGGGTGCCTCCCTCATCTCTGTCCCTCTCATTCGCCATTTCGCAAGATTCGATCATCCGCTAAACGGGCACGATTAATCGCAGCGGTGACAAAAGGAACCTCCTTTCCGGATCGTTCATTCATCTCACTGAGCCCTATTCTCGAGCCGATGATTGCAACGCTACCAATCGCGCATGCGCGCCACTGCAACGCTTCCGTATTGATATATAAATGGCGGATTTCTTCTCACGGACGATTATCCTCGAGCAATTTTAATGGGCGCCCTTTGTGTGTATTTCTACTCATTGCGAGAGGGCACTCGTGAATGTCCGATTCCCGAGAGTTATTGATGCAGCGCCGAGTTTATCCTCCTACCGTTTCCAATGGTTAGGAATGTTACAGATTACGAATGGCATGATTCCTGTAAGATCCATCGCAAATAAAAAAGTAAGCAATTTTCCTTTGATGCGGAAATAAGCCATCACGCTAATATGCAACACAACATTTGCCCTGTTCCTATCATGGTCGCAAAAAGTGTGGTCCCGAGGGCCCAAGTGGGGCTCCAAAGGTCTACCTTTTTCCAATTTAAGGTCTAATTTCCCTACAGATTTCTAAAATGATCGAACACCTAAAGATTATCAAATGTATTCCATGGTTTTCCAAGCTACAGATTCGCACCCCTTGGTTAGGATAAGTATTTGCTTATTCAGGAAGGTCGATCTACTTGGCTCAGAGGGTTGAATACAACTTTGTTTATTCTCACTATACTGTACTTAGTCTTATTATTATCCATTAACTGTTATTATGACCTCGTGAGAACTATCGGATTTTTAACCTGGAGTGGTAAAAACGCATTATCTTTTCACCAAATTCCGAGATACAGTTATAGCGGAAGGATTCAGTTTAGACCAGACGCTCACCCAGGGGGTGGCTGACGGGTTGAAGCCCCCCAAAATTTTTAAAAATTTACCATTCAGAACTAAATTCTTGAGCCTCATTGACAAATATTTGTACGCTTGATATATCTTTATTGTATTGTATTATCTTACTATATCTTTATTGAAAATATTTTCTAATGATAAGATTCAATTATTTTACATGAAATTGTATATTAGAAGGAGTTCATTAGATTATTGGTAACAATCCTTAAGTTCAGCACCTCCAAGCGAAAATTCTGGATGCTCCCCTGGTATAGACAGCCCGCTTTGGGAGTTCTCAGTAATTTCTTAGAACAAAAATGAGTCATGAGATAAATATATTTTAGAACCAATACACAAAACTCAACGGATAACAGAATAAATAAGAGCTGTAAATCATGAAGATGAACGCTAATCACGTAAAATTAAAGCTTTATAAGGAATTTCTGATTTCATATTCGACAACAGAACTAAAACTGAAACCTAAGCATACGTCTGATATGAGCACATCAAAATAAATATCAAACAAAGATAATGCAACCAAGAGTTCTCTAGGTGCATACTGCTAGAGTAGTAGTAGGTAATCATTCGTTTATATCCAACGACCACTCAAGATCTTTGTCTGGTTACGACCAATCGCCTCCAAATGAAACATAAACACGGGAAAGTTCTACGTGGAAATCTTACCCAAAGATAACCGGCAGTTCATGAATATTGGATCGGATTAATTTACTACGTGCATTATCGGAAAAGCCCGCTGTTATACGGTATGCAATGGGCTTATAAAGGGTTTAATGTGTGCTTATCTTGGTTCAAGTCACGAATCAGCCTCACTAAGACTTACTATCCGCTAATGAAATGCAATGTATCAAGGGCCATACAAGCTTGTCTGAAGTTGAGCATAGGCCAATAAGGATTTCAGTATTGAGACGCATCAGGCCCGCGAATCCTAGACCCTCATACAATTTTCTATAGTCCTTCGAATAGAAATAAAGGAATGATTTTTTTTTTAATGAATAATTTGACGAGGAAAACTCTATTACTCTACTTGAAATTATAGATTAAACATACGGTAAAGCACTAGTTCAATTGATCCATTCTTCATCACAAAGAAGGTGGAAGTTCACGTAGAAAGCCTTGTATGGAACCGCTTCACGAAATTAAATAAAAATCGATTAGGGATAAACAGAAATTTAAGGACCTAAAAAATGCCATACCTTAATAAGGTATGGTATATTATAATATGAATATTTATATTAAATGGTATGGTAATTAATTATTGCTGACGTTTCTCTGCAACTTGCATTGAAAACTCTCTCGCTTAAAAAAAAAATTCGCGAACAAAGCGCATTAATAATGCAAAACTAGATTGGTTACCAAGGGATATTTCGCTACTAACCATGAGCTTACGACACATCACTACGCCATATTGCGACGAATGAGAAACACTGGTCTCAAATTCTCCTAAATAATCCGTATTTCCCGAAAATATTAACAAACGGAAGAAGATACCAAAACTCAAGCAACTTCAAGCGAAAAATTCGAAAGAATCCTAATATGAGAGCGCTGGGGAAAATCCAAATCGCCATGGCGTCCAATGCACCCCATTAATTCCTTTCCTCTGCAGCGAGCCCATCACCTAGTGCTCATCGGATGGGTTTGCTCAATCCTTTTCGACGCTTCTTCTATGCATCCCGACCCATTACGCTGACCACTCTCCCTTCAAAAGGGATTCTCTCCACTCCCTCCCTCTCACCATACTAAAACCCTCCTTGCACTTTTCTTTCTGTAGATTGTCCGGACTAAAGCACGCACACGACAGCTTTCATTCGCCGATTCCATCGATAGAACTCAAATACTGTTCTTTCTATTCACGACTTTCTTTCCAATTCCCTTCTTTACCTCTCAAGCCAAAAATAGAGAAGTTACATGTGGATCGTAGTATATAGAAATTTGATGTACCGAAGTGCATTCGCTTTCGAAGAAGAAATTAAGATAGCTACAAAGGATACGGTAGGAAAGGAGTGGCCGAAACATTAAGGGTAAAACGATCCTATATTACAATAGTTAACATATATTTATTTCGACTAGCAAAACTGAATGATTCAAGCTACTTTCTTGAGTCATTTAGTGTATAAATTTGAACCTAAGTTAAGGGAAAGAAGGCAGTCTGAGCTGCAACTTACTCTAATGGATCAGTGGTCCATAAATATTTACAAGCAAAAATAATCAGAAATAGGATATTTCCATTGTACCACTGAATAGGAGCAATTACAACAAGGTAATAATACGTGAATGGCATCACCTGATAATTCGATGGGGGACGCAAGAAAGTATATCCATTTATTTTGCGAAACACGTCTGATTTAGTCAAATATTAAAGAATTTCGACGAAAAATCTTAAGATAAAGTGAATTATTACCAGCTATTTACGACATGATGAGGTGAAGAATATTTATCTCTTCTTTTGGATTATTCTTTAAATATTATTATTAAATATTAGTTTATTCTTTCGGATTATTTGCATTACAGCAGACCGTGTCTTAAAAAGTTGCACCGTTTGCGATGACAAATTATAAGAATTAAAAAACCCATTAATTTATTCTGTTCCCAAAAAGTTCAGTATTTAAATAATTGTCGACGATCTCGATACTTTGGAGCAGAATCTCACACAAAATAACCGATCAAAACATGTATAATTTTAGTAAACCATTCCCAATAAAGCAATGTGGCAGAAATAAAAACATTTCCTATCCGATGCCGCGATAGAATAGTCGAAACGCATCGGAATGCAGCGAAAATGAACACGCACGGGGAAAATCATGCCCACGTCTTGTTAATCCGAACGTAGATTCCTTCACAACTTTGATATCGCGATGGAGATCTTGAGGAACCCTTCCCTCCCTCTCCCGAACAGAAAAGAATATCCTTAAACCGCTTCACCCTGGGCCCCCAACCTGAGACACGAGCAATGAAAAGGGCTTCGGAATTATGGGGAAAATGAGGGAAAACGGGACTGAAATGGCGGCCCCAATTAAAGAGTTGTCAATGAAACCGTGACGGCGTGGGCCCGGGTGAGGAGTTTGTTTTCCCAGCATCCAGGCGATCGCGAGAAAGGGGAGAAAAGGCGAAAGTAGAAGGAACGGGTAAAAAGAACCGAAAAGATAGAAAGGAATGCGAGGCAGAACGGGTTAAAGGGTGGAGGATGGCAAAGAAACAGGACGTGAATTGCAGAGAAGTATGAAGGAAGTAGAAGAGAAGCGGGGGTAAGAAAATGAGGAACCGATGGCGTGGATGGTGTTAAGGCATCCTCTGGAAAGAAGGAAAGCGAGAGGTATTCCCTCAACAAGACGAATTTTTAAGTGCGATTATTTACGAGCGTTATTTTACAACTCTAAGAAACTCTAAATTCCAAATACTTATTAAAATCGCGTCGAATTACTCATTAAAATTTTGTTCCTGCGAGCGCACTCTTTATGCTCCATGATATAATTGCTAAGGAGCACTACATCCCTATGCCCTATTTTCATTCCCGTAGGTTGCATGCGATAATTACTCTAGGCGTTAATTACACAATTTACCATGCAGTTACGAATCATCATAAACGATCAGATGTTGAAAAATACTACTAGATTTAACAAGTAGGAACAATATTCGCCAATAGGAGCAAATTTTAAAATACCTACTTACAACACAGACTTACTTCGTATACATCTCAAGCAATTAATTCCTTTCATTTTGAAATCTATTCGTTGGTTATTACAAAAATTTTAAGTTTATCACTCCTTTATTGAATAATACATTGATTTTCTATATATCTCACTTTTTCTCTGAATTTAATTGAAATTCCTTAATCTAAATAGATGTTTTATCGGTCATAACACAGTTGACATGTTTAGAAAATCTTAAATCAACCTTTTCGTTAATTATTATTCGAAAAATTGAGGATGAGGAATGACTATGAAGATGTCATAGGTCCAGTCAACATGATGTAGAACGTTAGAGAGACCCTGCCAAAATAATATGTAATCATTTATGCAAGAAACATGAATTTGGAGAGCTTCATAGAGTTTTCACATGGGAACAATTGATCCGCAGTCAACCTGCAAATCCCTTTAAACAATATTTACTTTCAATCCAATTTTACTGTCTCTTGTTTGATATTCATGGAAAAGAATTTCTGCGACGCGGGTTAGTTCTCTTAGCTGATTGCAGCGGAATGGAAAGACATGATTTTCTCTTCAAACACTTTTCTGCATTCTGAAGCCATAGAGACCATGCGGCCATTCCTTCAAATGGGAATTTCTTCTCGCATTCGATTTCCATCGCTCCTATTTCCTATTACGCTTTCCCACCACTTCCCTCATTCACCATTCGTCCACACACTGCCTTCCTCTCCCTCAGCCCTCTTCTTTCCCCTAAAACCCTGTGCAATCAATAGAAGCAGTAGTGGGAGAAGCGTGGGAGTTTTGGGGAAATGTAAGAGGAAGGGGATAGAGCCGTATTTGGGTCGAGAAAGATTTTCGGGAATGAAGCGATGGTAAGAAGAAAGGGGGACAGTTGAGGACGAGGCCAGCCTAGAGTGTCTATCTTTTATTCCTGTTTACCTATTTCCTCCTCATAGTCACTCGCTTCTGTAAATAATCTTTTATTCCTGTTTACCTATTTCCTCCTCATAGTCACTCGCTTCTGTAAATAATACTTAGCTGGATATCTCTTTAATGGAGCGAAATTCGAGCAAACGAGGTTTCAATGCCTTCTGATTGCTCCTGTGCAATCTTGCAAGAAGGGACCCATCCGGTTTGAATTGGGAATTATATTTGATCAAACTTAGCATATTCCGCGATCTTGTGGCCCGGAACGAAATGTGTGTCCTACAGCAACAATTCCTTAAACTCTGCGTCTCGACCCACATACAGTCTCCCCTTCTCTACCTCTTAAGAGCGCACGTGTGAGTTGCCTTGATGTCAGGTATATATTAAAATACGAAAAATTAGTGTAATTGACGAAAAGAAAGTACCAGGTTATGGATGCTTTCAATAATGCGACGAAAGGCAGGAAGTTTCCAATTCTTACTAGCATGTAAAATATGAATAAATTAATACAACATAAACCTCTTTTATTTGATTGCTGAGATACGCTAAAATAAAATTAGCTCTGTGGTAAAATAATACGGTAATATTTGTAACAAATATTGGAACCATAATGTCGGAATGGGTATCTACGGAAACTTCTTAAACACCAATGCAACATATAATAGAAATCGATACAGAGAGTGATTTTTCCTTAATCTTCCTGGCTGTTGATAAGGTTTCGAACCGCGGTAACATACGGATTACTTAAAAGAATTCAAATTTTTACTGGAAATGTGAAATCGCGGGTATTTCAGAGACGGGTTTAATCTGTAAGGTCGCAAGCGAATAAATTATGAGCCGTATTCTCTGGAGCATGGAGAGAACAATTACTTTTTCTTCGTCGTAACACTTCTGTCTGCTGGGTCAGCGCGAACTTCAGGCCACAAAATATCTCGATGATCTGAAAGGTGATTGGTCGAAGGTCTTTGGTGCAAACAGAAATTTCCTCGAAGCAGATTCCATATCGTGACCATCTGAAAACGATACCGGATGTGAATTCATAATGCACAACGAGGCGGAGATAATAGCATTGTTCTTGGAGTTCAGATGTCGATCTCTATCATATGAGGTGAAGACAGAAGGTTAACAAAGGATTATTTTTTTGCGTGAATGGCCCGATTTTTCTATTAACGCGCATTAGGCATAACATTAACCCCCGATGCATTAGTCCATAACAGAAATTAATTATTACTTAAATAGTACACACAGCATTGCACTTAGATTGTAGTATTTTTATTTCTACCATTTATTGAAAGGGTAAAAGTGAATACATTTGATCCCAAATTAATTTAAATACAAGTAATATCTAAGGTAGTTACGCATAGGATTATTTAGATATCTTTCCTTTAAGATCAAAGTACCTTCTCCTGGATGGATCGAAAAAGTTCACGCAAATAAAAGCTGCAAAAACACATCAATATATTCCTTCACCGCAAAATTGGCAAAACATTCTACAGATTGAAAACTAGTGATGGAATGATACTAAAATTGTTACCTATTCTGAGAACTTTCCCAAATTTCACAATTCACAATTCTCCGAACACCTGATTCCGACTTTTGCAATGAGTAACAGTCATTATTCTTAATTACTGCTGTTTCGGGAAACAAGTACTTAGTGAACGAATTATATTTACATTTAAAACATTTAATAAAATAACTAATACAAAAGTTTATGAAATAGAGAAGAATATCATTTTTATTAAAACACTTGGGTGAAAGTTTGAACGATAAAGGAATATGTTTTATAATTATAGCTCGACTTGATTTTACATTTTAATTAGATAGTTTAATTATTACAAAATGATAAATATGAACTTTTATAAAAAGAAAAAACATTCAAATATACTAATAAATTTAACTGAAACAAATTAGAGCTAACGGACAAAGAATCTATACTTGCAAAAGAATGAGTAAAATAAATTAACATCGAATACAATTATCAGAAAGGGAAGATTGACTTTAGAATAATCCAAGGAGCGTATTCCAATTTAGATGCTGATTCTGGTACCCGAAAAAAATCCGATGTTTCCGATTGCAGTTTCTGATTCATACCCATCACTGTAACAAACCACATCATTATCGCTCACGTTGCTTCTCTTAAGATATACTATATCCTACTCTTAGGATAAACTATATTAGACAATTGAGGTCTAAGGCTTGGAGGAATATGATCATTTTCCATTGAGAATCCTCACCAATAATCTTACGGAAAAATATGATTTGAACAAAAGAAGGATTAAATATTTATCTTAAAGATGATCATCTCGAAAAGGTGGATCCAAGCGGTGGGCATCTTTACAATGAGCTATAAATCCTAATCTTGGCATTATAAAACTTGTATTACTCTTCCGCTATCCTCAAATTTCACCTGCTGGTATCTTAGATCTTCCTCGCTCACTTAGCTCTCCTTTCGGTCTGAATTCCATCCCTTAACTCGAACGACTGCAATCCCGCTCCTTGTTCTAGCTTTACAAAATGACACATCTTTATAACATACAGTAGCCACTCTATATTATCATTTTCCAATTTTTTGGTTAGTGGTGGCATGTGGGGTAGATGTTGGTGACGAAAATAAATTAAACAGATGAAGTATAAAATGTAGTGATGCGAAAAGGAAATGAACAGATACACACGAATGCTAACGGCGGTCACAGGACTTATGATTGGGTACAGCGCTCTGACACACCTACACCTTTTCTCAGGGGAAAAAAATACCTCCTTACACTGACTAATGCGACTGCCAAATAAGCATCAAACATCTCTTGCTTGAATGTAATAAATGAATGAAACTACCCGCAGCTGGTTATGAATCAGTGGTGACATAGGCACAACGCTAGGAGATGATCCCGACTCAATGAACAAAGTATTGAGCTTCTTTAAGAAAATTGGGCTATTCAAAAAAACTCTGAGCACGTACCTGATAAGATATTTTGATTCACCTCCTATAGAACCAAACCAAAACATTTCGAACCACAAGACCTCCCAGCACTCCAAAACACAGTTTTTTACATGGACACTAGCAATTACGCCTTAGGTAAAGATGAGGTCACAATGACACCAGTGACTTACATCAGAGGCTGAAACTTAAGTAAATGGTGCTAAGTGACGACATTGGTTAAAGCATCGTTTCCTTAGGAAAAATGTAATTTTATCTTCTGAAGGGATATAATAGAATTATGACAACATCAGCGAGAAAGCAATATAGGTTTAGAAGGGGAAAATTCGAACAAAAGCCAATGCATAGAATAGAGTGTTCTTCCTTCTACAACTACCGTCTTATTCTCAGTAGAAAAATCGGTTTCTGAAAGTATTTCGATCGTTGATCATTTTGAAATGTTCTGCATATAGCACCTTATCAACGATGAAATAACAAATCGATCCAAACGACAAAAGATTATAAATCATCTTCTTAAGAAAAATTTAACTCTAACTTTTGAATAAATTTGAGTAGTAGTAGTAATTATTTAAGGTTCCGTCGACGCACCTTAAAGAATTACTACTACTACTAATTCTTCAATGGAGCAATATTACTTGAATAAGTCAAAATCTCAAGCTTGGAAAATATGTAATAATTCGCATATATGTTCTAACACACGGAAATTACTGCAATAACTTCTATGATTTCCTTTACCTTATAGTATCCGCTGAAGATAGAAACAACATATTCCTGAATCTGAAATAGGATTAGCAAACTCTCCACTTTTCTCCACCTTTCTTTCTCTTCCTTTTCTTTTCTCCATTTCCTCTATCTATAAACTGTTTCATGCTACCGGTTCAATTCTTCAAGAGCTTTATTATTTCTGCCCTCTCGGATACTTCTTTCTCCACTGTTTTCCCTCGAAATCAAACCTTCTCCCCGAAACCCCATCTATTTCCTGTTTCCGCCTTCACCCACACAGACTATCCAATGCAAAGCCTGCGAAAAGTAAACAAGCAATTCATTAACCGTCGAAGTCTTTCTTCTCTCCTTTCCCTCATTCTTTAAGAACGGTTTTCTTCCTGGTAATTTCTCCTCCTCTTATCAAATTACTTCATATGCCCTTAATTTTACCCTGTCTGCCATTAGATATGTAATACTAACAGCGGACACTTCGGAAGGAACACCTGACAAGATTTAAAAAGTTACCAATAATTGAGCTACTTCTTTTCTCGTGTTTTCGGAGTTGAATGAACTGGGAAACCTTTCCTTAGGGGGATGTGGCTAGAAACTTTATTGATGATCCACTTAGCGCGAACGGTATACCATCAATATCGGCACTCTCTCATCTAAGAATCACTTCCACCAAGTATATCCCGAACGAAACGTTAACCAGAGAGGCGGCAGATAGACGTGCATCTGCCGGATATTGGAAGACCATGCATTTAGCAAGGATAATAGAAAGTTCCAACCCGTGGCAGAACGAACGACTGGGAAAACAGAAGGACGGAAATGGAGACCGAGATCTACAGAACATGATTAACATTATACATCAGAAATCATATGTGTAAAATCAGATATGTTGAAATATTTGATAGCGATAAAACTGCATGTTTAAGAAATGTACCATGAACACGTTTATCCTATCAGATAGATTTAAATTAGTTCTGTGGAGAGGACACTATCAATCAAGCTCATAAGGTTTTCATGAATTTGAGAACTATTCCACAATAGTAACCAATGCATGGGAGAAAAAACGCCCTGTTAACTAAAAACTATCATAATTGTCTAGTACAGAGGTTGTTCAAATAGTTGTTAAATTAGTATAATATGACTAATTGATATAATTGGTTCCGGAGTAAATTTGTTCGCAGATTTACGAAGGACCCCCAGATTCCAATATATACTCAATCGTTGCAGATAAACTGCTTGTATAAACTCTAATCAACCAATTACCTACCTGCCAGTATTACGAGAATAGCTAGAATAAATTTTCTTTACTGCAAGGAATTTTTGCTCCTCATTCATTCTCTAAATTATTCGCCTGCCGAGTCCAAAAAAGGCCATAAAAAGCCAGAAAAGAAAATTTCGTGAAAACCTCGTATTTGGGTTATTCGTGGCCATGATATCATTGTGCTTATGCAAATATTTTGTCCACAGAAACGATTCCACTTATCAAACTAAATCGACGAGCTTGAGCAAAACAAACAAGCCACACTTGGTTATTTCCACAACTACAATATGTAATTCCTATAACGTTTTCCAATAATTTACTCTTCCAATTTAAGTTTTTTAAACGCATCTATTCCTCATTAACCAAATTCCTCCTTTACGAAGACAAAAGAGCAACCGAATTCTCGCAGCGTTTGCCATGCTACAAATTAATTTAGGGTAGCCCATTCCTGCAAATAAACTTTACTCAATACAATTCCCTTTCCCTCGGCCATCCAAAGACCGTATCCCATTTCCAACGCCTTTAGTTTTCTCGCCCCTTAACCTTCTCCTATTCTCAGTACACTTAAAACGGTGGGACACACACCCTCTCCCCGCCCATTCATTCTACGCCGTGCCCTCTTCAATCGGGTCCGGAATTTATCCATTATTCTCCGCCATCAACTCTTCTCACTACCACCAAGTCCGACTCCTAGCAAATCCACTTCCTCCAAAGTTACATTCCACAACCACTATTCCTCCATGTCCTCATCCCCATGTTCGATTTTCGTACTATCAATGTTTACAGATTTGCACCGCTTTTCAAACATCAGAATTCGACCCAGAAAACATGAGATTTTGTATGAATATTTACGGAAGATATATAATATCTGGAAAACCTAATGATAAGAAACAAATAATTGCCTCTATGGCCCATCTTCAGATTCATTACGTTGACAATTGTTATTTTTTTCAAGTGGAGATGTAATTTCATATATTTCAATTCTAACAGGATTCAATCATGCCTTATTCTCACTTTGTCAGTGTCTCACTGTATTACCCCACCTTGTAAACAGTTCTTTCTAGCAAATGTTTGGCTTCCTCCACACATTCAGTGTATTACACCAAATGGAATAACACTTGATTTAGTATTAACAAGAAGTTACACTAAATGAGGTGTTAACCCGGTTGGCATAATTGGCCAATAAATAATGTTGTCCTCCAAAACTCCATTATTATTTCTAGATACCGTAGCAACGATTCTCACTCTTCTAATATAACGAAACAACAGTGTTCGCCGATCTGGCCACTTGAAATCTTACAAAACATGTTACCATTCACCTCAAAGATTTAAAGTCCGAGAAACTGAACAGGAAAATTCCTTCGAGTTTACATATACTGCCAACTTAAAAAATCGAGAACTACACAGACAATATTAGACAAATCCCCCAATACGTTTCGCACTCCCGTCCTAATTCGAGCAAATCAAGTTAACTGCTCTACAGAATAATAGGCAGAGTAAAACTGACCCTCGAACCATGAGGCACTTTGGCAAATGATAATCGAGAGCGTGAAATCCTGGCCTCAGACCGTGGGCTTCCACATGTCCTCTGCGATTTTAGAAATCCTAGCCTGGGGAGGGAAAACCCCCTTGGCATCCTTTTCCTCTTTACAATTTTCCCTTCAGCACTTATCAGCCCTCCCTTTGCGCATTCCGCGCCCTCACGCGTTAGACCGCGGTCTCTAGACCGCACGCACTTATACTCTCGCGAGACCCAGCTCAAAAAAGCCTTTCTCCCCCTTTGCACCCTCTGCTGTCACAACTCATTTAGATCCCTTCCCGAAGGATATTAGATTATCTCGCCTTGCAGATGGATAATTCGGGATCCTTGGGGGGGCAATGCAGGCAGAAAGGGTCGATGGGGGAAAGAGCGAGTGAGCGAAAAAGAGGAGAACAGATCCTGAGGGATTCTGCGAAATCTAGTAGGAAGAACTCGTGGATAAAAAAGGGGAATAAGGTGGAGAAGTGGATAGTGACGGGGAAAATGGATTACGATGGAGATAATTTAATCAAAATGTGTAAGATAAGAGTAAAGGTAGGAGAAATGATTATGAAAATAATCCCATAATATTTCGCTCCCGTTGCAAACGTATTTATTGGAAACATAAGTGATAGAATAAGGTTTATCTCATAAAAGCATGAAATAATACCGATATATAAAAACAATGCCTAATTTAACACATTTTACTACACAGAGGGATGAGCAACAGTTTTTAAAATTCCCTATGAATTTTCTCGAGCGATCACGTTACATGGAAGAAAATGGTATACTTGGTTCAGTGAGTCAAATGAGGCTAAATTAAACTCATATAAAAGCAACAAGTCTGGCTGAAATATTTAGCAAAATTATCATTAATACAGCCTCGGAGACTGACTTATTTTTTGGCAGATGAGCACTCTTCCGATCGCATCATTAAATTAATTATGGACGCGAGGAGCAACCTCAGTTTCCCTGAATTTCGTTTAATGAGCGAATTTTTAACGAAATCGTGTACGTTTCGTTGTAATCGGACTATCTCCTAACGTAATCGAAGGTCCTCGAGGAGTAAAACATAGTTCAACGCCTTTTTAGTTTCTTAATTAACTGTCACTCATGACACGTTCTTCGGAAAATGAAAATATCCTCCGGGTCGAAGATTCTATCGCGATTAATTCACTTTTGACGCCCAATTGAACCAGACTCTTTCGCATTTTAAATTTCGATCAATTTCGTTCAAACTAGGATTAATTCCGACCGACACATTATTCGGCGAGAGTAATTTGCCTACAATGCAGACGAAACAGAAAACATGGATAGCAGGGGAGAAGTTGAACAACTCTTCGTGAAATTATGAATTTCGAGCGGAACTGTTGAAAAATAAATGGATCTCCTGAGTGGGAAAGAGGGCGTATTATATGATAATGCTCTTTTTTCATGGCTTTTAATAAGGATTGTTCTTTTCAGTAAAACGGTGAGCGAGAAAGATAGTAATAACCATTCAAACACGCGAACTGAATTTATAAAAGGCAGGCATGGTGTTTAATGGCGCTCCTTTCTCGGGTCACGCGTAATCTTTTGCAAAAACCTGATTCGTTCGAAAGATACCAGACACTGAACTTGAATTCGTTCAATTTTTCGTAAATTCAGAAGAGGTTCTTGAGAGAAAAGTCAGGAATCAAGGTAATCATAGCTTTCCGGGTTTTTTAAAAGTGCTAAAACTATCAACAGACTAGGAAAAATATGTTTGGTTTCTCGTATGTCTACGAAAGCAGTCATTATTTAGCCTCAGTTCCGAGTTTTTAGCGACGAGTATAAGTAGTGCACATGTATATGCATATTTTGGTTGTTCAGAAATATGAATTAGAGAGAGATATCTTCGCTAAGCTACAAATACAAACGAAAAAACTCTATCTTTCCCTAGACCAGAAGTGGGGAAGCCTTATCGTCAATTAATGAAACTAATACACCAAATTAAATAATATTGCTTCCTTGTCTAGTTTATTTAATCAAGTCAAATAAAACAGAAAATAATATACCTCCGTTTTCTTGGCGATTAACTTTGTATTTCTTCGTATAACTTCGAAGTTCAACTAATTGAATGAACTCGGAAGTGTGACCTGATGATTTCATAATGAATTTTCATGCAGTCGAGTGATCAAAAAAGGTTCTCCATCCCTAGTCCTAGACCGAAGAATGTCTATGTTTTCAACAACATACACCTATCAAGCTAAACGTCTTTGGGTGCGTAACACGAAGTGTATACACCGTGCAATCTATTTCCCTAGTTGGTTGCTGTCACGCTTGGTTCGTGGAAAAATTTAATTTCTGAACCGGCTAGTCCTTGCAGTCATTTCCTAATTTTTTCGTGGTATCTGATAAACCTAACGAATCATAACATCTAATACGCCTGATAACGCATTGTACCTAAAATTTGAAAACATTTTAAAATGAAACGTAGGAGATTAGACTAATTAAATTTAATCCTGTTGATCTGACCTGACTGCGCCGTCGTATAAATGTTCATACAAATTAAACATTACTGATTCCATCATTAGGTATTAGTTCCCGAGTAAAGGAGCTACTTGTTTGTACTAAAGAGGATGACTCGGACGTAACACGTATCTTCTTTTTCCTCGCGACCCAAGAATAAGAAAGGTTGTACTCACCTCACGTAGTCCGCCTTGCAGAGAATCATCCCTGCTTTCGTGAAGCACGACCCTCCGATGTCCGCGAGTGTGGCTCCGCAGCACGTGCATTTCAGACAGGCGTTATGCCAGTAGCGGTCCAGCGCGTGAAGCAGGAACCGCTCCACTATCTTGCCGCCGCAGCCTGCGCAAACTTTGACGGTGGGGCCGCCGGGTCCGCCGCCGGGGCCGCCCAGGCCACCGCCGCCACCTCCGCCCACGTTTCCTCCTCCGCCGGGACCACCGCCCATTCCTTGGGGACGTCAAAACAGACGGCGTAAGACATTCGTAGCAGGTCGACAAAAAATTAAAATAATTTCATTTGAGCAAGAAAGAAGTTCACCTTGTATCGCTAAGTGTTTCGGAGGAGATCGAATTTTGAAGCCAATATCATGCTTTACTCTTTCAACAACGAGATGAGAACTTTTTAGTAAAATTATACTAAAAGAAATACATTTAATTTAAGAAAGCCATCAATACCACGAAGCTTTCAGATCTGCCTTGATAAAAAAATGGGAAATTTTCCCGAAAAATATTCAGTTTTCGGTAACAATGTTCCAAAAACTTTTCGAGCCGAGTATCCGATTCAAGCAACTTAGCAGAAACATTGTGAACATCGAAACTAAAAAACAGCAAATTGATATAAAATAATTTGATTCAAACTGATTTAGACTCAGAATGTTTTACCCAATTTCATTAAGTCATTGTTTTGGAGTAAATCGATTCGGGAACTGCGTCGCTCTTCCGACGCACCTTGCATTCCGGTCAGCGGGTGCTGCTGCATGTGCTGACCGCCCATGTGGTGCACACCCGGGTGCATCCCTTGGTGGTGTTGGTGGTGATGCTGCTGGTGCTGCCCACCGCCTCCCTGGTGGGTAAGCGATGGTCCTTGGTGCGGATGGTGCTGGTGTGGGTGCACGTGATGATGGTGGTGATGATGCATCTGGTGCCCTCCATGCTGCGGGGGTGGACTCAGTCCCATCATCCCCCCGCTTCCTCCCCCACAACTGCTCCCCATCATTCCACCCCCAACCATACCTCCGCCCCCCATCATGCTATTGTTGTTGTTATTATTCGGGGTGCCATTGTTATTGTTGTTGTTATTACTGTTGCTGTTGTTTAGATGATGGTGATGAGGCTGCTGGTGGTGCTGCGGATGGGGAGACTGCTGCTGATGAGGATGGTGGTATGGCGCACCGCCGTGGTGCTGCTGCTGTTGCTGCTGGTGCATATGGTGCATCTGGTGCATATGGTGCTGTTGCTGGTGCATATGGTGCTGCTGCTGAGAGTGGTGCATTTGCTGCTCCATCATCATCTGGTGGTGCTGCGGCGAGGGGCCTCCCTGCGGCTGCTGGGACATTCCGCCCCCAGAGCCTCCACCAGGCTGCCCCACTTGGCCTCCGACGGGAGTCGACGCGCCGGAATTCGGTCCTCCGCCTCCTTGCGGGATGTGTCCGTTGCTCATCATCCCTCCGCCTCCTCCTCCGTTGCCCCCACCCATGGGCCCGTGATGGTAGTTGTTGTTCTCTGGTGGACCTTGACCCCCGGGTCCCTGAGAAGAGACGGGGGCGTTCTGTTGGCCGGGAGGTGGACCGCTCCCACCCGGTGGCGGTTGTTGGCCCTGCTGTTGCTGCTGCTGTGAAGGAGGCTGCGATGACTGTGAAGGCGGGGGCTGCGGCGGGGGAGGGGAATGTGGAGAGGTAAGCTCCGTATAGGGGTGGTAGTGAGGGTTCATAGTAGAGGCGGCCAGCTTCGCTGATTGCTTTTATACACCTAAAAGAGGAGAAAAGGTTACGATTAGGGACGACGTAAAATAATCCAGCTAATTAAATTTTCTATAGGCTGTATATTTAGCGATTATCAGGGTATGAAATAATAATGCATAGATAATAAAACGTATAAACCGAAATATTATTCAAAAACGTTAGACGAGAAAAATTATTTTCAAATATCACATTGATTTAAAAATTAATAAGTTTAAGTTTTGGAATACCATCTCTTGGGCATTTCTATTCAGTAAACATGTACGATTATTACTAGCTGACAAAAATAAATAAGCAAAGAATTCCTCTCCCAATGAAATATGCATAACTTAGCATTAACTTATTAATAAAAGCGTTAATAGCGACTAGAATTTCCATATTCAAAATTAAACTAAAGCAATTGTGAGATGCGAAAACCTAAATCAATAAGAGCAAATCTAATACTCAAACAGAAATAAAATACACGCACAATTAAAAAAAAACGTTCAAAGAGAATAGTAAACAACGCGAGTTGCTAAAAACTTTTCATTCGTAATTAGTATGCAACGAAGGTTTCTTAGAATTAAATTCTTTTATTAAAGTATTTTATAGTTTAATCCAATTCAGGCCACGACTCTCTACAGCGCACACTCAAAAACTCGAAGCTTTTTCTTTTCCGACAAATATCCGGGAAATTCTGTCTAGTCTGGTAAAAGCAGACCACACGTATATACTGGTCCGTATTTATTCGTATAAGCAGTTAATTTCCACTGCGCTCTGAAATTGGGGTCAACTATTCCACTAGGCAGATTTGAAATAAAGAAAAAAATCCCTCAAAAGGAAAGCAACTCTTAGATTCAAATAGATTTAAATACATTTCAAAGTACTCCTAAAAATAAAAGATTATAAATAAAAGAAAACGTAACATTAGGGCTTTAAACTGGAGGGCCTGCGTAAAATAGCATAAAATGGAAACGACTTATCCAAAAACTTAAAGAAAAGACAAAATGAAACATCTGCTAATGGATATTATCTACAAGCGTAAAATCCTCTTTCCAGATTTCAGCTATCCACAAAAATTGATTCATTTTCTAGGTCCCTGCAGGACTAAGATAATAAGCGGGTAATATTCAAATTAAACACTCTATGTGCTATTATTCACAGTGGGCACTATTCTAAGGAACGCCCAAGAAACGCATATCCGTCATATATAGCTTACTTTCGAAATGACTGAAAATTATCATTGAAAAATCTACTTGAATAATCAGGAACACAGGCGCTAAAACCCTGACTGAATGAAATTTTTCTTAGAAACATTGTCGTTAAATAATGGTCCTCCAAAACTACAAAAAAAAAGTCTTTAGACTAAAATCTCGAATTTCAATTAAAATTCCATGAAATCCATTTTTGCGCAACCGCAATGAAATTACAGATAAGGCAAGTATTTTTCAAGTAAACTGAACGAATTTCCATTCCAATTCTCCATGTCAAACTAAAAGACCGTTAATAACAGGCGGTTTTGCTTTATATTATACATACATATGGACAGATATTGCGCGAAAATAGCCTACATTCAGCCAATCATTACGAAAGAGTCCCGCGCACTTCGACGGTCTTCCTAAAGCGCATTTATACGCCACGAAATCAAGTTTATTCTCCGTCTACTCAGACGGCATCGGGAATCTATGACGTCAATCTCCTCGTCCAGCATCTCCATACTTCAATATCCATTCAAATTTATGTAAACGCCTGCAGATTGACGGGATGCATTTTGTCCGCATGTGAAACATTCCGCGGCAAAAGTGAAAAAGAGCACAAAAAGCAGAGCGATGGTTTGACAGCGGGCGGCATGAGCGATGTCCGCAAAAACTCTGCGTGCTGGGAAAAACATTTCCGAGCCTGGATCGACTCCATCCCATCGAGTCGTAGGCTTTTAAAACCTCAGGTCACGATGTCCACATCTCGACATTGGGACTCCACTTCTCGCGACCTTTGCTCGCAACTCACGTTCCGTTTGCGCCGAAAAGGCATCCGCCGAAAACCCACTAACAAAACCGCGACCACTCCACCGGCTCGGGGAAGACATTTCAACGTTATCAAAAACCCCGCCGACCCCCCATCCTCAGCGTCCCTCGTCCATAGCAAACACTGCGTTTAATTAAAAAAGTAACCGAAAAAAATCCGAACGGCCGGAGGATCGAGAGGGAGGTGCACCTCAAGTTTTGCTTTCCTTCTCCAAATAATTAAACTCGAGTGCTAGTGAACGCAAGCTCGATATATTTACGAGGGTCTCCGCATAAATATTATAAAGGTCGTGACCACTTGCGAGGGTTACGCCCTCCCTCCTTCAGAGAATTTTACACGCGTGCACGTCTTTTCGACAATTTTTTGCGGAGATGAAAATGAACATTCATTTAAGCGACTTGAACCGACAGATTCCAAACTGATTGACTATTTCTAAAAAAGTGAGATTCTGTGAAATACTAACACTAATATAAACTGATTCATCATACCTACGTTTCGAATGTACTTGAATTTTAAAAATTATTTCCTATTAACACAGATGAAACGATGCCGTGAGTCAGTTCTAATATGCAGTATATACTGATATTACAAAATACATCAAAATGAAAGTACCTCATCTCCTCAAGGAAAAAATAGCTAAGGAAATAGGAAAAGTATAACTAATAATAGAAAAAGGAAACTTTTGATCAACAGTTTACGACTAATGGAACGCCGAAAACATGCGTCTAGTCACCTGATGAGACTGGATCACGTTGAAAAACTCGTCGGAGGAGGAATTACTGAATTTAACGCCACAAAAACATATTTAACATATTCATACGCATCATCCGAGCAAAAGATTATATGAAAATTAATCTCCGAAACTAAAGGATAATAACAAGAACGGGAGGAAAAATAAAGGAGATTGAGAGCGTAAAACAAAATCCTTTGTGAACCTCGAGAATATCGAGCTTATTCCGAAATCACGGCCATCGTAGCTCCACTCCCTCTTTTCGTTCGCGATTCATCTCCTCTGCCACTTACGTAAAGAAGTGGAGAGTAGAAAGAGGGAATAGAAAATTCCTTGGAGATTGAGAGGGAGGTTGGGATGAAAAGGAAGATATACGAGAGGAAGGATGGGGTGAGATTGGATGGGTGGAGAGATGGGGCCCAAGGATGGTGCCTTGTGGGATCCTCCAAAGGCGCCGTCCAAATTGATTGATTCGGGTACATATTTGGCGTGGTCAGATATGATAAGGGAGGAACGGGGGAGGGTTTAGATAAAAGAGGGGATATTGTACAGGGGAGGGGGCTGGATGGGGTTGGGAATGCATTTTTCAGCGGACGGGATACTGGGAACAGAAAAAATGGCGTTTATTGGGAAGGGTTGATAAAGGATTTTCGAATAGGGAGATTCGGTAGGGACTTGGACGGATATCCTTTGACCAAACTCTTCTGATCGATTGATTGATTGCAAAACACATTGATTCGGTCAGCAAGCGAATCATCTCCAATGCCTAGTTGTTATCTCTTTGCCGTAAACAACTTTGTCTGAAAAGTTCCCGGTGAAAAATTCTTTGAGCGATTACTTCGCATCGCTAGCTGCCACTTTACTCTTACCAACTAGATTTTATTATTTTTTAAATTATCAAACATGGGTACCATTGAAATTACGCAAGCATTTCTGAGAGAAAAAGACAATCCCAGATATCGAAGAGAATTCCCTTGCATTATCATATTCTTTCGAGAACAAATGGTATGGGATAAAAACCGAACAAAAGCTTGACTGTGAAAAGCTTGAAAATTTGCCAACTCATCAATATATCAAATAGAGGCCAAAAGTATGGAAACAAAAGGAGAGAGGGAAATAATCTTGACAGTCAGAATTTAAGGATTTCCGTGTTCACTGAGTGCGGAGAGAAAACTAAAAACAGAGCAATCGTTTTCTATACAGAGTTACGAGATGAAAAATGATAATCGTTGACAGGAATAAAGTATAAAGTTGTGAAAGCAAGTTGATAGAGAAAACTATAATCAGAGAAGTGTAAAATAAAAAGAATAAGGAACAAATAAAGAATAAATATATTTCTTTAGCGTAATGAAATACTCTATCGACAAATAAAGTAAGGTAGCGAACTGCAATAAGATATCCATAGCAGTGAGACAATTCAAAAATACAAGATTACAATTAGATAAGGTAGAGAAGAAAAATTCACTGACGAGATTAACACCTTATAAACGCAAAACTTTCTTAGCATTCATATTCAATAGATACAAAAATCACGTTTACGATAGTTCAAAGTAGCGCTATTCCAAAAAAAATTCACAATTAAATCAATAAACGATGGATGAGGAATATGATACGTGAAAGATAATGAATTAACTTTACGCCTGTTTTTTCATAAATAATGGAAAACGCCTACTACTGAATTTTATGAAATGTATTTGGTTATCCATTGACTATTTTATTTTAACTAAACAAAAATTATATATAAATAAGAGTATCTATCGTATCTTTTTATAAATATATATATAAAGTATGAAAACTTACATAAACCATATAAAGTCCTAGTGCGAAAGGAAAAAATGCCTATCATCTATATCGTATCTATAGTATCTTTTTATAAACATATATAAAGTATGAAAACTTACATAAACCATATAAAGTCCTAGTGCGAAAGGAAAAAAATGCCTATCATGCTCAAAGATCCACCGCGGGATAAAACGAGACGCTCAGTTTTAAAACGAATATTACCCAGCGAGATAGATAGAAGAAAGTAAAACAGACGAACCGTTACGGAATATCTCAGAATAAAACCTTCATCGTAATAAATTTGTGGGTGAAAGAGAAGAATATAAAGGATACATCACTTGAACTCAAGAGGCCGCTGAAACATGCCTCAGAAAGACACTGCTGATCAGCGGCATCTTAACGAGATAGACTAGCGCTACTTGGAACGATTATCATATTGGGAAGGGCAGGAGTTATGATTTATCAGCGGGAATAAAGAAGGCTAAAGCCGGAACCACGGGGGGAATCTGAGGATCTAAGGGTCATTCCAAAGAGAGACTGAAAAGAACAGAATATTTTAACGGCCGATGAGTAATTCCAGTTCCGAGAAGCACGGCAAAGGGGAACGGCCGCGTGATTCTGCTGCCGATGCAAATTTCGGATGAAATTTCGAATAGACGTGCACCATCGCGAAGTCGACGTCGTTTGTAACTAACCGGCTGACTGCAGGACCGATTGCCAACGTGTTCCACCGGTCGGACACTCCTTGAATCGATCCATCAACGGAAGAATATATGGGAAGCCGTTAAGAATGCATACATCATCCAACATCAATGGTTCATTTGAGAAAACGATCGAGATATCAAGGTGGTAACCGAAAGTTGATGTGATTAATAACCGGCGATAAATTGCGATTTCGAACAGTAATTTGCTTGTTTTATAAACGCGCATGCATAAACATATAAAGTATTGCTTCAGATCGCTGTAGTTTCGTGGATGGAGGCGAATGAAGGGCATAAGAGCTTGTCGAAGCGAGTTTATGACCGAGAAATTCGATCGACCATTTGAATCAAACTCTAAGATCTCTGCTAGTACATCACATTAAATCTTAAATTATTGACGATAGCAAAATGAGATGGAAATGCTCTGGGCCTTTGGAGGAGAGACATAAATTGATTGACCAAGATTTGATTAAATTTTTCCATTTCAAGCCATCCGAATAAGTAGATAGGGGTTGTCTACAGGGTGATTCTACGAAGAAAGATATATTTATTCAAAGCAATATATTCATTAACCCGCAATTTTCTAACCACTATCAAGGTACCTACCCCATATGTCTATGTCTATGTAAGCACCCTGCATTGTATACACCCCTGCCACACGCCTTTCGGCATTTTTAAACCGATTCAATCTAGCATCTATTTCTCTGATCTTTCTCGCAGTATCGGAACGGCCTATATAACATGGAGGACATGTATCATGGCATTACATCGGCTACATTATCTCTTAACGTGCTTTTTCTAAATCCATCCAGTAAATTAATCCTTTGCTGAAACTTTTAACTTCGAAAGATTCCCATCTTGCGCCCTGAAGCATCGGAGTAACGCTCACTGATTTATCGTAGCAATTCTTCACAAAACGTAACGCCTTTTGCAGCACCTTTTCTAATTCCCGAATACAACACTTATCGACAGGGTCCCATACACTACACGCATGCTCAAGATGAGGCCTAACTAACGCAAAATAACATCACTCGCGAGCTTTTTCTTCGTTCCGATCGACTATTCTCTTAACGAAGCCGGACCACAAGAGAAATATCGGGCACATTAAACTATAAATGTATTCGATGGTTTCAGTTTCAATTTGAATTAGCGGGTAAAAATAAAGACCGGAATAATTTTTTGTGTATTGCAATTGTTAAGGCTGTGGCTAGTAAATTAAATAACCACTAGCAAATTAAATTATTAATTGTAAGTGCACGCATTTCTTTACCCAAAAAGACCAAAAATGACTAAAGGTTTCGCAGATCTTCCTTGCGGATCGCAGGTTTAGAGGCTCGGAATCAAGTAAAGCTTTTCTACAACTTTTGAAGGAGAATTTGCATTAAAAATGTGATACGCATTATTAGTATATCCTTAAAAATGCAATCAGAAATTTTTCTGTCTCACACAGAAATGTATCTTCCACCTTAAGTATTAAGTATAATACAATACATTTCAATCCATGATAACAATCAATCCAATTACTGATTCCTCGGAAAGAAGACTTGAATGACTTGTGAACTTCTTTCCCCTTCTATTACACGCGACCGAATAAAAGAAAAATCACAGAAAATTCATGGCTGAGGTTGTTGAAATCACTACCTCTTTGGCTCATGCGACAACCGAAAGAAGAAAGGTACACCCCCTAACCTGTTGGCCCAAGAGATAAAAACAAGAGGGCGTGGTAAATTTCGTGAACTGAATGAAAATAAAGGAACGAAGAAAGTTGGATAAAGAAATGAAGAGATAAAGGACATTGAATCTGGAAAAATACACAATGACCTAACATTATGAAATTTGGAGAAAGACAAAAGAGCACAGCGAAAACGAATGGCCACGCGATTCGAAAGTGAAAACTGGAAAAAGAGGTAATATTTTGGCTCTTTCGGACCAATGCCGAAATGAAAAAACCCGATTTAGCAACTATTACAGAGTTGATTCTGATAGTTGCCCATATCTGGTGAAAGAAAATTGCTATTGATGAGGAAAGTTTCTTATTTTGTATCAGCCTGCAAATATTGATGAATTTGAGCTGAGAATTAATGAATATACGAATCATAACAATTTGCAATCAAATTAAATCAATGCAAATCAAATCAAAAAGCATACTTATAAATATAAAATAAAGGATATTTTCGAACATATGGAGACGCAAGTCAGACAACAGGTAAATGAATTAGCGCCTTTCGATGTAAATTTGAATAATTTTGATAATATCATGAATATCATCACCTCTTCATTCAAGAAAATCAAGGCATTATGAAGTAGAAGGAATGAAATGAGGTTTTGGTAGGGATAATTAAGAAATTACAATGTCTGGGATTTCTGGAATTGGAGGAAGATGATTCCATCACTAGGTGGCCTATGAAACCTTAAATATTTTCATAATGGTAGAAGGAGAGATCAAGATAAATATGGATGAAACTGAGTAGCAAGACTTGAAAAAATAAAGGTATAGAGAAGATCACGGAAGGAAAAACAATAGGCGGATTGTGACGGGGTCCGATGCCCAGTCGACGGATGTAGCACAGTGAAAAAAGAACAGTTACAAAGACTTATTTAGATAGTAACTCTAAGTTAGGCATTAATTTTACCACCTATTTCTCGATATTATAAAAATATATTGCATCCTTGTAGAGAAAATAAATAACTTATAACACTGTCCAACAATTGCGGAAAAACTGGGAGAAAAACCTCCAGATCCGGACGTCTGCAGAATCTCAAAATAATTGTCAAAATCCGGGGGAATTTCGGTGAATCCGGAAGAGCTTGCAACCATAGCCTTCTCTTCATGTCAAAGAGGATAATCATCGGGGTCCGAGGCTGTGGAAAGAGTTACCGCTTAGCATAGCGCTAATACCGAATCGCTTAGAGCAGAAATCGAGATTAAGAGAGGGACTGAGAGCACTTTCCGATGGAAAATCCTCTGAATTGGAACCGCGCGAAGGTTATCCACCCTGCGATTTATGCACCGAAAACTCCATCCGTCAATTACGTCGCGGTTTAATCCGGCTATTAGCGAATTTCCGACGGCATTAAACATTGCAGAGAACTGATAAACGGCGCGATGATATGATGAAGATAGCGCCCTTGTTTGGGTAAAGATATACCGAGGTTTAATTGGGAAAATGAGCGAAGTATGAATAACTTTGATGAAAGCTACCCAAAGTTATCTTATTGTCTATAAAATATTGTAATTGGTAGGAAAAGCTAAATGATCGCTAAAGAAAGAGAAAAGGCACCAATTAACCAGAGAATGAAATCTAAATCCTTTGTAATGTAAAATCAATTCACTTAGTAATGACTATTAGGAGCGTCTGCATAAGGCTAAGCAAATCGCAAGGTATATAATAATTCATGCAAATTCAGATCAAAAATTATACCCATGGATTTAAGGAAGGTATAAAGACTTGGATATAGAATCGAAGGAGTTATTTGAAACTCTATAGATACATTCCGATAATTCTACATTATAATCACTCCTCGTTACAACTGTCCCAACTCAAGGTTGTTTACTATAGTAAAAAAATGAAAAATTAGAGCTAATGTTTGCATAAATATGAAAGACATTCCTTCAAAAATATAGAAAACGATTTGAACAGATTACCCGACTTTCGCGTTGTGACCAATTGCTGCCATTAACGAAACGTCGTGTGGCAGGGGCTGTAAATACCGGATGTTCGAGCTATTTTTTATCTTGCTATTATCGCGTATCGTTCGCGGAAAGAATAAATGAGAGTAAAACGGTTTGTCTTAGCATCCATTTTCCTTATTTTACGCTCATTGACGGATCGACCAAATAATGCAATAAAATACAATGCTGTAGGAAGTATTCTCGGGTTTCCAACCGGGTAACAGACAGGAACTGGTCCGACGTTTCGACTATTAACTCCATAGTCATCTTCAGGGATGAAGATCCCTGAATCCTTCATCCCTGAAGATGACTATGGAGTTAATAGTCGAAACGTCGGACCAGTTCCTGTCTGTTACCCGGTTGGAAACCCGAGAATACTTCCTACAGCACCTGCACCGGGAAAGCACCAGATCTTTCTTAAAATACAATGCATTTGCAAATTGCGAATACAATAAAAATAACTCGTAATTACTGCTTTATTTGAAATGATTTACTTTAAAGTCACAATCAGAAGAGGAATACGTCTTAGTTCATCAAATGAATGCCACATCATCAGTTATAGGCCTTTGTTGTGCAATTGGGGCATTTAATGAAATTCGGGAATAAAATACGCGAAAGCTTGACTCTCTCTAGCGAAGGCGAGCTATAGCTAAACATTCAGAATGGAGATTATCACACCAAAGAAATCGATTAGCATTATTGACACTACAAAACTCAAGAGCATGCGAGGAAGAGTATCACTAATAAGAGTGATAGTGATGTCTGAACAGTGCCCTGACTAACGCAACGGTTCGTGAATCTCGGGTACAAAACGGAAATACGATGGCAGTTAATTCCGGGAACAACCCTTTGATTTTCTTAGTCATTCCATGTTTGAGAGAGTTTCTCAAATACTTGCATAACTAGAAATACTAGAATAACTAAGCCTTGGTCCCAAAAGGTCTCGGTATTAATAAACATGTTGTGGTCCTCGACAGGGAGCGAATAAACTGAAGAGATCCGTATGCGCAAAATTAATCATACCCCCGAGAGACGAGGTCACAATTCGCCAAAGCATCAGAAACACGCCTACCAATTAAAATGTTATAAATAACTAACGTTATTATTAATAATCCCAGACTCCATCAAGAGCTTTTTGTTTAATCATGCAGCAAGCAATACTAATTTCGAAATAAAATTCTGCAATTAAGTCAAGAGTGTAGACTATTAATTTCAAGAGAGCTGTAAATAATAGAAAATTATTTTTATTGTTATTTTTATGAACGGTCAGTTGTTGCTTGAACTGTGGCAACATTTCTATTGGGAGGAAAACATTAATTTTAATAACTCCCGGAATTAATCGCAATTTTACGCCTTCTGAGCGTATAAAGGCTTGGAGTTTTGTAGTTCCATACAGATACTGTATCTCTGTTGAGATATTAGCTTAAGAATTGATGGTGAAAAGATGTAAATTATAAGTCCCTAAAAATTCAGGATGAGTCATCATCGATGATATCGTCTTCCACTTCAACGCTTACTATCGCGATGACTATGATAAGAACGTATTAACGGTACTCCGCCTGGATGCCGGTTGGAACCTCAACCATTTCACCTTAAGCTAACAAAAACTCCTTAGAGGGAATGAGGCTTACTAGCTAAGATGAGGAGTGAAGCAGTTTGCTTTAGCTTCGCTTCCTGAGCCAGAACGCTGTGACTAGTAAACGACCACGTTCATGCAGCACAACGATCCAATGAATGACTTATCTTTCCTATCATTCAATGAATGCGATGACGTCATTTGGTGCATAATGAAAGAAAAAGGTATAGTATAATTAGACCGTACGTAAATATTAACATAAAAATTTAATGAGTGAGAGCCACTATTTCTTTATACTTCCCTTAACTTCAACGCAATTAAAGACCTAACAATAACAGCCATAAAAGTTACTCATTTTCTGTCCAAAGACATAACTTTTCCGGATCTTAAAAAAGGCAACAGACGAAATTTCCAGCAACTTCGAGCCCAAACTTTCCAAATTTGCTAACTACAAGAAATTAAGGGAAATGTCCCCATGAAAGGGATCTCCTGTAAGGAACCTAATGGTGGGGATAAAAAATGCTCATAAAATCCCAAAAACGGAAGGAAGAAAATGGAGGGTCGATAGAAGACGAGTAAAGGGACAAAGATATTCTCGGAACCGCAAGGAAAAGACGAAAAATTTCAGATCACGCTACTTGTGACGGCAGAAACAACAGCACTTAAAAACCGAAGGTATTATTTGCGTCACTAAAAGTAGCTGCGGACTGGGGAACAGGAAGAGGGAGAGAAAGAGACGGTGACGTCTCTCCCCTAAATGAAACGCGAACTTTTAAATTAGGGGAAATACCAATTCGAGATGATTAGTTTCGAACGACACCGCGCATGATTGAGAGAAAAACTTTTGAATGTGTTCCGTAGGATAAAGCAGCCACAATGAGAAAGAGGAGAGAAGAAAGAATGGAAGATGTAGAGAAAGGAGACGAAGAGGAAATGGGAAAGGAGAAAGAATTATAAATCATTTCGGAAAGGAAAGGGCTAGGGAATGGCAAAAACACGCAGCATTTGAGAGAGGACAATAGGAGACAATAGGAGATGGAAATTTTGGAAAATAACGAAGGAGAGGGGTAGCTACAGGAAGAGAAAGTGGGAGAATGTGCGACATAATTAGCCGATTCTGGAAGCCAAATACAATTTTGAAGAGAAGGAAAAGAAGAAGAGGATGGAAGGGATGATTATCGCAACGTATTGACTGATTAACAGTCTGATTGATATGAGGGCATAAAATCCGGTTACGGCCTTTATCAATCATGCAGCAATCGTGGAGAGAGGGGAGGGAAGGGCGCGGGGCGACAGAAATTGCGAAATTAATTAATCAAGGAAAGTTTTATGGCGGATGAAAAAACGAAGGAGTAACAGGTGACGCTGATGTTTCCTCGGTAGAATTTGGCTGCGAATAGCAACGGTCGTAATATTGGCAGAACGAGAGAATCAAAGGATTGGAAAGAAAAATTTCTTGCTATTACTGACGCATTTTGACTTTCTTTTTCGAAGAAAACGGCGCGAATAACCGGCGCGAATTAAATAATAATAAATAATTAATTAGCAAACGTTCATTACAAATATAACCTATTAGAATCACCTAGGTCGAAAATGTCGTCGAATTCAGCGTAATTATGTCTATATTTTAGGGAAACCACTTGCCAGTAGAATACTTCCCCCCTCTTCTCCTACGCCACTTTTGACCAATGCGTCTGCCTGTGTATCTTTCGCGTTTGAAAAGTTCAAAATCATCAGGTTTCTGAAACTTTTATAGAAATGCAAAACCACATACGTATTAAACATGGAAATGCCAACCAAATGATGCCTGTCAAGATAGGCGCTGTCAAGATAGACGCCTCCCCACAAAAAACCGATTTCACGTATGCTTACGACAGTCTAAAAGAAAATCCTGACACAATAGACAGCCTATGTCAGCTTAGAGGATCGTAACCGACCGAAGCGACATTCAAGCGTAGCTATGCCCTGCTCTTTGAGAAAGCCAGCGTACGCAAAATGGAAGAGAATCTCGTATGACGAAGTGTGCTTATTGGTGATCCTAACTTGGCGTGTCATAAGGGCCGAAGAAGGGTGTTTATACTTTACAGGAAAAGCCGCGCAGCTGAATCCTAAGGAATAACAGGCGTGAAAAATAGCGACATGACTGGGACTCGAACCCAGGTCTCCCTCTTTCCGGGCAGGTTAACCACAGGTATTCCAAGCGTTCCCAAACGGTGTGGAAGACGCGGCATGTTAGTTCAGTGGTTACAATACCTGCCCGGAAAGTGGGAGACCTGGGTTCGAGTCCCAGTCATTTCGTTATTTTTCTCAGCTATCATTCCATGGCGTATCCTTATTGAGTGTGCTCATTTGGAATTCGAGGATTCAATTTTTCTCACGAAATCATAAAAACTAGCACTCACACCCCTAAAACTTTATTTTTGGTCTCAAACCACGTTACGAAAATAGACTCACACGGGATAAATACCTGCAGCCAGCAAATGAGACAATGAGGACTCGAACTCAGCTCAGATCAAAAGTTCGAAGACGTAAAACATTCAGAGTAAGATTTCAGGATAAACGACAAAGAATAAACGATCCAGAGTAAAAGACAAGTTTGCAAACACCCAAAAATCAGACGTAGTGCGAGACCTGTATCGTTTATTCAGTCACCACAAACTATGAAAACGATTGCGTTAGAATTCGATTCCCAATTTCTCTGACACAGCGATAACAAAGTTATGTGATAGAGTTATGGATGATGGCTGACAAAAGGGAGAAGAAATAAAACCTTTTAAAAACGGAGAAAAAACCGCGAATGATAGCAGAAAAGGAATGGGAAAGAGGGGGAAATAAGAGGGAGTACGTGGGAGTGGCGGAGGTTATGCATACAAGCAGAATGCGAGGTCTCATTCTAGAGCTCGGGTACCAGACTCACAATACAGCTTCAATTCCCGGGTAAAAGAAGATGGGATTATGGGAAGGGAGGAAGGGGTGTATTTTTTCTTTCAACCGGAGAAGGTTCCGTTCAAAAAATGGATGTAGAGTTAAAATGGATAGGGTACATTGGAATGGGAGGGTATGGGGAGAAGAGGAAGGGAAACGAAGGATGTACGGGGGAAGGGATAGGATGATGGTGAGGGAAAGAGAGAGAGAAAAACAAAGGGGAGAGGGGGAAGAGAGGTTTGAACATACCGGAACGCTAATTAGTTCGAACAAATTGTTTCTCAGAGACTAATTTCAGAGAGGGTAAAGAGGGTGGAGAGTGGCGGGGGGAGGAGGGGGAAGTGTGTAGGAGTTGGGGTGTGGAGGGGTGGGACAAAGTGGGAGAAGCAGTGTAGGATGGAGAGGAGTATTGAGGTAGGGTTCGGAGGACAATAGGGAAGGGGTAAAATCGGAAAAGGGAATAAGACGGGATCGGATAGCGCCGCCAACGGAGAGATGAAGCATGAAGATGGAGAATGAAAAGGTTGAAAACTGGGAATTTGATACTATGCGTATCTCTAAAGCGCTATTTATTAATATTATAAATAGACTGCATCAAAAAATAGTTCGCTGGTACGTTGATTATGATTGTTTGGAAAAACGTAATCAAGAGCTTGATTGGATTATTAGAGCGATATATCCGGAACATGCTTCCTTTGTAGAAAACTGTTATTATAGAGGAATGGAGCTTTGTTCTCCAGCAAAGAGGTACGAGTAGACATTCGATTCCTCGTTGAAAATAACTCTCATGTTTCTGGTTGATTATCCACATTTCCTTACAGCCGAAGCTCTTTTTAGTAACGGCAGAGAAGCAAGCATTACTAAAGGAAGCATACCGGCAACTTCCAGAGCCTGACCAGTTGCAGTAGAAAAACGGAACATCTCAAAGGATATGCTGGAATCAGCACCCTACGTTCCGATATCAACCACAGATGCAAGGCATAGCTATTTAGAAGATGATGATGTTCAAAACGGAACGTCATAGTCTATTCTTAAGCCTAATTTACGTCGACAAAGAACGAAAGCTAAAAACTGACACCTTTTTAACGTAAAATCCATATAAATAATGGGCTCTTAGCGAAAAATTTAGCTGAAAAAGCCAACTATAAGAGAATTTAGTTTATATTTTGGACTCTGCAGAAAACACCCTAGGAAAAGCAATAAATTGTAGGTGCAAATTATTTCTTGTATTCCTTTCATAAATACTACATTAATACCAATCAAATCTCTAGAAATATATTTGATTCATTTTCTCTGGCAACCGGAAAAAAATTGCACTTTTGCGACGTTTATCAAGATCAGAAAGCGGTACTGTAAACTTAATTTTGATTGGTTGACATTGCGTGGATAATGAGTTAACATATTAACCGAATGAATAGCTTTCATTTTAATTAAGCTCTCCAGATTACCTTTAATTATCGTGTCTTCACTAACGCGATTTCATTACCCGAGTTATCACCCACGAATTAAATTGTTCATTCAATGTTTGTAGTAAATAAAAGAATAAAACATAAGATCGAAAGCAAAGGCCTGCTTCTCAAAAGCTCGCGATATTATTCCATCAACCGAACGAAGTACTCGAATGGAAAATAAATTCGTCAAAAGATACTATAATACGGTTCACTGAATCGGAAATAGAATCAAAAATCGCCCAAAGAATTCCTTCCGGATTAACCCATTGGAGTACGAATACTGTAGGCGTATCGCGTAATGGATCTACTGGCTCGACTCATGAAATTACGCGGCCTGCTCCGATGAAATAAAAACGAATCTTCATTCAGAATGACAGCTTTCGTCATCCTTAATTTTTTTCCCGGTCCTAATGAAAGAATTTTAATTCGACGTGCACGTTCGGCTCTAGATTACAACCGAAACCTGCTCGCCGCCGAAATGCAATTTACGCGGAGAGAAAAGATCGGATGGGAAAATAGTTCGATGGGACGTAAATGTAGTTGGACATAAAGCTTCGGAGGCCGGGTCGCGGGGGACAAAAAGAGGAAATGATTCGGTCGGAATTATCGCTGATTATGGCGGATAAGAACCCGCGCTCGGTCGGAACGAGTGCGTCATCGGGACGACAAAAATCCGAATGCATTGACGAAAAAAATGCGAGACTTTGCTGGATCGACAGAGGCATCTCGCCGGACAAAGGGGGATTAAAAAATTTCGGTCTTATCCGAGTTGTACGACCTAGAATCGAGCTGATTACTCAAAGTGAAATAACTAACGAGCTAGAATTCGTATTCCAGCAGTAAAAGACTCAATTTACTTACTGATAAGCTCCCAAATGACTCTATGCTCTTCGGAGGATATCCCATCTTTTCTTTTCCAGGAGTGGAACAATTAAGCAATTATTTCTTTACGGCCGTAAAAACAAGAGCCGGACGCTGAAATTATGCTTAGGCTCCCAGCCAAGTTAATTGCGCCGCGCAATCATTGGTCTACGCTGAGGCATCTTGAAAAAATTTCAGCAATGTTCCAAGGACTCGGCGTTGGTCGTTCATTAAAATCTATGGAGTCACGTAATGAAAAAGTGTTTGGTTAAAGCTGCAGAAATGTACGCCCACTTCTCCCTGTTCCTTTAGTCTACTTATCTTACCTGAATTATTGACGTAATAGCACAGACGAAAGCAACGGAGAGGAAAAAGCCAAAGAGCGGATTCCATAAAATACTTTTTATAATCAGCTACATGAAATTTAGAGGTACCAGAAGGAAAGTAGCCACATGTCATATACATGGAGTAACATTATTTATCCCATATTTATAATACATCTGATATTGTTTTCATTGACAGAAAATCCTTCAAGATGGCTTAAAAGCTTCTTCTAAGTGACATTATCTGCAGCATTTTTTGCCAGAATGAAACTATCATAATAATCCAAAATAATGAAAGGCAGATATTTACTTTTTCCACAGCAATATTTAATAATTTAATAATAAATTGCTGTGGAAAATTAAATATCTGTGTAATATCATGAATTTCCACAATCTCACGGCCACCTTCGTAGATTTAATAATGAAAAGGCATCAAATCCGGATATCTTTCATTATAAGGCATACTTTTCTTGGGATGTAATCTAGTCTTCCGAAGCAAAAACCAATACTGGTAAATATCCTTCTATATAAAGCAAAATGGACCAATAACAAAAATGCAATAAAACGAGGCCACGCAAGGACTTATTTCACTCCGTTTCTCACATGAAGAAATGAAAAAAAAAGTTTTAGAAACCTGTACAGGAGTCAATGGTAGCAAAATAGATGAAAAAAATTGCAATTTCTTCAAAATGACACTTAATGCTCGGTAAATGGAGGCGACTAAACTCAGGTTCTCATGACCGTAAAACATTTGTTTTAGTTAATTCTTTCGTCGGACCCCAAGATTGTTCTACATGAACAGCAAATCACGAAAATCTTCCGACAACTTGGAGGGAAAGAGCGGACGGAACAAGGTAATCCAATCTTAGGTATTGGTGAAGTGAGTTGCGCGATTTTTCTTCTTCTGCAACTAATCAATCGAGCAGTTCTTCCCATTATAAAAAATAGAGGACAGCAATACAAATATGTATGTCTTACTCTTTTACTTGTGGTCTGAATTGTTTATCCCCTTTTCTTTGTTAGTTAAATTATTTTTTTTAGCTATATGAATTATTTTTGGTATTAAGATAGAACTCTCGGAGACTTGCAAAGGGACTGCAATAGGACATATCGTCTACAACGTGATACAGAATCACTTCGATCGTCCTCAATAAGTTAATTCAAGCTTCAATGAAACTAAACGACAGAAACACCGAGACTTAGTCACTTTTCACTCTTAGAAGCATAGTAATCATCCTCACCGTTGAAGCATCCGCATTTCGACGCGGAACCAAAAACTTGAACCCGCGGCAGACATTTCGGACCAAACCCTTTTGGATGAACGACTACCCGAAACTACGAATTGCAGCTCTCCCGATAACAAAAACGCTCCGATGATAACGCCACCGGAACACAAACAAATTTCCCCGACCTCTTATCCGTGCACACCCCTGCCGATTGTTACATCCATGTTGCCAAGGGAGCCAGCCAATCACGCCATCGCTGACGAGTGGAAAAAAAGAGGTAGTCCAGACACTTTCGTCACGGGATCTCCACTCTGCGGGAGGAAGGGGGCTAGGCATTGTTGGACGAACCCTCGCAACAATGGGGCTGCGGAAAGAGGGAGTGAGAAGAATACTCGGAGAAAATTTCAGAAAGGGGGAGAGAAAGAGGGGAGTGGGTAAGATTTTTATCCGTCCCTCTTCACCCTTGCTCATATTACGATCGGCGTCCTAACCAATTAAAAGATGGAGGAAAGGGGGTAAGTTATTGCGATCTCAAGGAACTTAATTGGGCACAAAACCTCTTCCTCCTCACACCACTTCCTCGGATCTCGTGACCTCTTCACCACACCCCTCCCTAATGGCCAATGGGAGCGGCCCTCCTCTTCACCCCATTTCTCCTTTTTAGCGGCCATAGTGGCAACAATGAGCACGCATGATATGGCGCTGTACGGAGAACTAGAGATTCCGCGAATACCTCCCGGATCGATTTTCTTATTGTTTAGCGAGATTTCTGGACCGGGAACGGGGGCTGGGGGTGGCAGAAGGGTTGGGAAAATATTGTTTGATTGGGGAACGCATGTGAGCCCGGGTGGAGATGGGGAAGAGAAGGGGAGATTCCGAAATTGGCCCAAAATTAGCCCAAAGGTGATTTTTCCCCCGGAAATTCTCGGAAGGGAGATATGTGAGAAAGGCAGGAGATGAGAAACGAAAAAAGGGACTGGGCGAAGAGGAGGATATTGTTTAGAATTCCCCTTCTCTATTGGCTTCAATTCAATCCCTTAGGATCAACGGAGAGGGAGCGGAACGAGAGGGAGGTGGACTCAAAGAGAGAGCCGGCGACGTCGTTCCATCTCTATGGAGACCGACTGATAAAGAGACTGAATTTCCTAGTCGGCATAGCGCGATTGTTTGGTGGAGAGGGTTAAATCACGCGTCCAGAAAAATAATTATATTAACCTTTCTCGCCACACTCTTCCTTACCGCTCCCATTTCCACACATTTCCTCTATCTTTCCCTTCTCCTATAACGATTACATCTCACTACCCTATCCTATCCATGTTGACTAAGTTCTATTGATATTTTTTCCACGCTTTTAGCCTAAGCATACTTACCTTCTCACCGACACAAGTTTTAATCAAATAAAAAAATAACTACCCTCGTCTTTCTCTTTCCCATTCCCTTTTAACTTGTTCACCTTTATAAACTTTTGTTAATTTCTCCATAAAGCTTGACTTCATCCCAAGCATTCTAATCGTACATCATACACATTCGATTAATACATTTCCAATTACACATATTTTAATTTGTTATTAAAAGAGACTTGCAGAATGATTTACGACGTCCAATCATAGATCCAAATGGAGAATATAATGGAATAACGAGACTCTTCGCGGTTATCGCTGTCGTATGAAGTTGAAAAATGATGCAGCATAAATATACGCAACTATCCGCGGCGAAAAACCTTTACATTAAATTCTTCATGAGCAAAGTTAAAACTGGCTCAAACCTAACCGCCGGAACTCGAATCTAGAAATCAATTATTTCCTCACTCTTATTCGCAAAGTATTACATTAATGAATTTTTCAGAAAATATAATAAAAGTAATATTTATAACAATAATAATAAATATACGTCTTTATTTAAGGGAGAGATTGTGACTTAGTCTCTTCATACATCTAACCCTTAGCCATCACAGAGAGAATGAAAGAAGTATTGGGAGTTGAACTAAAGAAAAGCAACAAAAGAAGGAAGTTTCATGTGGGTTTTTAAAAAAAGCCAAGTCTGTAATGAGGAAAAATTAAAACCCAGCAGGAAAACACCCGCGTGATATAGAAAGCTTAGGAAAGATAACACAGGTATTTCTCGGTGGAATTGTCATCAGCCTATGAGGTGTGCAGGCGAATTAAACGTAAAAAAATAACTGAGAACAGAATTTAAAAGAAGACTCTACAATTAGAATTATCTTAATAAAAAAATCCCTCTTTCTTCGAATCCCTTCGAATCGCGATTCTTTCCCGATGAAAACGCTTTGACTTCTCGCGGACTAACTCTTGCACACCTCTCTTTATACCCTTTCCTCTTCGCGGAACAAAATACAGAGCGATCAAATGATCTTTCTTGCCAATTCGATTCCCGCTCGGCGGCAACGCGTCGCCTATCGGGCACAATCACAGGGCTTTCATAAAAGAGCACGCGAAATCACTGCAGGGCTCACGAGTTTACCTGAAATCCGATAAAAGGGGACGGTCAACTATCGCTTACAGACAATGAGAGAACAAAAGTAAATATCCGGCGGGGAATGAGGGATTGAGGGTGACATTTACGGATCGAGAGTAGTCAGTTTGTCACCATTAATTTGCGCAAGAGAGCAAGTAAAACTCCCGCCGCGATCGCGCGTAGGCAGAGTCCTCTTTGAATGGAGCGCTGGGATTTTGCAATCAATTACTGCAGGGAACTCATTCGGAATGACAGTTCTTTGTAACGAAACGCTCGTGTGGATACGAACGTTTTGTCTAACGTATGGAGCCATGATGAAGATATGATACATGTACCGAAATAATTAATATCCAATATCCTTTTAGAAACACGGAATTTTTAGTGACTGAAAAATCGACAACATTAAGAATTTTTTATAAAAATAAGCATCTGGATACTGAGAATGACTGCAGTCTTTCCATACTTTCAGATCGCACCCTAGATTTGTTAACATAATAAATCTTGAGCGGTAGTTATAGCGTTGATATAGAAAAGTTTTTCTAAGAAAATATCACATAGATTTAGTCGCTAAAAATTAATTTCCGAGCATCGCAGTAAAAAGATACCTCTTAATATAACTCTGTCCTTATCCCATCGTCAGCTGAAACTTTCGAAGTATCCCAAGTTTCCTTTTCCTAACAAAACAATCTATCGTTTTACAGACTTTTAAATATTTTTTTTGAAATCTTATCCTGCACCAGCATTATTAGGCTCAGGTTTTCTACAAATCCACTCTGTAGTTTCTTCCTTTTCTATTTTCATTGCTATTTTTTCTCTATCCATTTTAAAACCAGTTTTAAAATGACAAAGAGTTAGATGTAAGATGAGACACTTTAGTCTCAATCACGCCCTGAATAAAGACGTATTCTATTCTATTCATTCTGAACAAGAACTCTAGTTATTTCAAGAGAGAATTAAGAGTTGAATTAAGTTAAAGTCGATAAAGATCCGCGAGATAGAGAAAATGAACGGTGAGGAGCAATCACACTGAATTTGTCAGGTTAGACAAAATGCTCCGAATGTTAATCAAAGTAATCAAAATTGGACGAAAGAGAAAGAAGACTAAAAGAAAATGCAGACTACCAAATCATGCTACGCAGACATTCAGTTACTGAGAACGTGGATGGAAGACAAGGAGGGACCAGTAACTGCATTAATTAATACCTTTTAAGCTGCAGAGATAATTAACAAGCAAACTACCTCCCAAACTTTCAACCTTGAGACCCATTTATCATTCCTACAGATCTGGATCAGCGTATCTAAAACGCAGCACGGCACGCAAAAAATACATAGAAATGAATCAAAAAACCTCTCGGAATTAATTATTCGACCGAAGCCGCGAAAAACTGCATCACATTTTTATCTTTCCGATTCCGTCGGCGCCATTTTTCCCCGTGAGGCATTTCAGCCGAGATAACAATCCCGGCGAGGAAAAACCCATCTCATATTTTTATTAAACACGCCCAGCGCACGCAACAGCTCGGCACTGAGGGAGGGAGAAAGAGAGCAAAATAAGGCTCCGGCGAACTTGGAAACAAAAATACCGATTTAGCGGAAAAGGAAGAACAAACGCTCGCTCCTTGAGATGATGTGATTACGCGATCGCGGTTAATGAACCATCTTGATTGCGGTAGCTCCGGCGCGGAGTCAAAAAGGTAACGAGTCCTCGTCGAGATCAAAGGGAAGCGAAATCTGCCCTTAAAAGAGAGCTACAGAAAAAAGAATGGGGGATACGTATGGAATGGCGGAAAGGGGGAGGGAATGAGTGAAAGGCATGAGATAGAAAAGAAATAATAGCGGCGGAGGGGGGACGGATGCAGTGCAAATGCATAAATCAAGAGGGCGTTGGAAGGAAGTTCCGCAAACCTGTTGAAAGAGAAACGTGATCCTTAAAGAAGTCCAAGAAATCCAGCGCAGCAACAGGTCATTAACGATAGGAGATTCTTACGGAGAAGTGGCATTGAGAGGAAGATGCAGCGAAAGAAAAATTCGCCCTTCAGTGAAATGGAAACGGGAGCTCCACCATTCCCTGCTATCCCATGGCCCTATTAGTTTAGAACAGCTCCTAATTTTCGAAATGTCTAGAGAAAGGATAGTAAGAAAATGTATGGAAACATTTTCCAGTTAAATTTAAAGATAAAATCACGGGTTAAATTCAAAAAGAAACATTAAATAAACAGTATTACTAATTATTTTATATCCTTTATAGAAGCAAAAATAGAAATATATAATGACAACCACCTGGCCAGTTGCATGTATGAAGTCGTTACATACATATTAATAAATAAATAACGAATAAATAATTTCTTATAACGTTTTATCAAAGAGTTATAATCTTAAAATGCATAAGTTTTGAGGAAAATAAAAAGGTATTTTGGCAAATGTTTGATTGGAATAATAAAAGGATTAAATCGTAAAAACTTGTACAACACAGGAGCATCTAAGATGTCACTATGGATGGGTGACTTTCATATTATAACTAAGTGAAAAGTTGAGTAAGATTTTAAAGTACTGTTAATCCAAATCATCGGATATAATATTAATGGTATTTATGCTTCCTTTACAGCCGCACTCATTTCACCTTAACTGTGTCATTTCCATAATATTGATGCAAAATTCTTTCTTTAATATCACTGCTAACTACCGTATTATTTAACTCTTCATAGTATTTCCTATTGCGTCATATTTCCAATTCTAATAATACCATCTGTAGTCTACGTCTAAAAATTGTCTCCAAGGAAGACTAAAGGTAGCACGAATATCTATCCGGTTTTACAGGAACTGAGAGAAGTCGCCCGATAATAAATGATCAGTCCAGTAAAATAAGATCAACCTCATTTGCCCAGCGCGTTCTCGGATTACTAATTAAAAGCGGCAGTCGAGTGGTTACACATACGAGTACCGACCGCAAAATTCTACAGGAATACCTAAATATCGGGTGGGGGGGAAGATGACACGATACTGCTATTTGTCTATCGAAACAATTACATCGCCGAATTAACTTGCTTTTAACCCATCCGGACTAGTTGAATTTCCCCGGCCGAGCGACGCAGCAAATTAGTTCCAATGACTAGGACCAAGGCTAGATCCATACATACATATAAACAGAGAAAGGGCAATTTTGGTTGGCCAGGCGTCAAAACAACAACTTCCCTTAACTAGGTCCCATGGTGAAGGGCGTACATTTTTAATCACCCCTTTGTTCCCCGGGCAATGAAGAGACACACTTTCACACCCAAAAAAAGTGCCGGAAACGGCCCACCGGCGGCGGAAGCTATAAATCCGGCTGAGGGAGTTTTTAAGGAATCGAGAGGAAAAAGCGTCGCTAATTACCGCTCCCGAGCCTTTGGAAACAAATGAAAAAGACGCGCATGTGACGCAGCAAGTCGCGCTAACGACCACGTGGTCGGCGAAGAACTCTTGCCGTTTATAAATATTTTAACAAGGAGAGCATAATGGTTTCCATCCCACTCTTGAGGAAGCGAAGGAGCAAAAAAGTCGAATCTGCGAGTCATGAGGCGGAGGCTTTTTAATTATTTTAGTACTTTTTTCCGTTGCCCTCGGCGAAGGCAAGAAGAGGTTATCCACCCGTGGTGTTGAGTGGATTTCCTTTCTCTTTCTTTGGACAGACTCAAAGACAAATCTGAATTTCTCGCCCAGTTGCAGTTGGATCAAGTAGGCGGTCAAGGTGACGTCACAAGATGGCCGAGTGAGCCAAATGCGGATTTCAGCCGTACGAAGGTTCACTTCTTGGGTGATTCATTACGATTTGATTCCAAGAATAAAGGAATTTAATTGACCGCGTGCGGAAATTTTCGATTCTCTTTATTTCGGAATGTTGCTGAGGATTTCTTATCCGCTGTAAAATTCTGGAATCCGTCGCCAAAAAACTGGCATATAATTCGTCATTCATGCATTTGTTTTTGCTGGAGTTTGGACTTTAAGGAAAATTGTTCGGTGAAAGTTCGCTCACAGTCATTTCAAATGAAACCCAGAATTTTACTAAGATGAAAAAATTAGGGTCAAGAAATTACAAAAGGAAAATACAAATTTTTTGGGTTTATTTTTAAGTTAACATAACCTTCTTTATGACACACTCACCTATTTTATATACTAATAACCTATAACCTATTTCATTAAAAACCTACTTTATGTACTCAAATTGTATTGCTAAGGGTACAGTGTACATTAAACTGTATAATATTTAATTTTTTTACATTTAATTGCTTACATTTTTAATTGCTTAGAGTCGATAGGGAAGGGTGCAAGATAATTAAACAATTTAATTCCATTAATCCATTCATCCGCCAAGAGTATCAAAATGAGCGACAATTACACTACTTCTAAAATGACTCAAATCACCGTTACAGCAATAAAAGCAACGAAAAGAAGCCATATATTTATTCTCAATTATAATGATAGGTATAAAAATGATACATGCAAAACATTTTTATCTCTATTCATTAATAAAACACTCATTAAGGTGTTTGACCCAAAAATATCATAGACCATAGCAACAATAAATTTTAGAAAACAGGTTAATGGTAGGCTAATTAAGATTAGACGCCACAATTTTAAACTTCAGGGACGAATAATTTTGAGGATACGTTAAACAAATTTCATTGAATTCAGCATCACGCAACGTCAAAACTCTCCAAATGGATTTCACCAATTAATCTCCGATGTATACAGATTTATAAACATGTTCTTGAAATTAAGCATGCTTTGTATAACGTGTTTTCGCGCACATTTACGAATTAGTTGAATGCTGTTATTGTGGCAATATAATGAATATTCGACGTGATCTATGAGGTAGATTAGGGGGAAACCAGGCATTTAATTAAGCATAAAGAATAATTTAGGACTAGGTTTTTTCGAGTTTCTGGAAACCTTCGATGGTTACTACGCTAAATGTTAATAAGAAGAAATTTTGGGTTAATAAAATACACATTAGAGGTGCCTTATCATCTGAACGAACCTAAGCCATCAAAAATATTCTAAACTATAATAAGCATTCTTCTCATATCGACGAGGAAATCTTAGAAATAAAATTAGAAAACCACGTTCGTTAAAGTTTCCCTCGTCGTGAAAAATTTTAATATTTTACATATCTTTCGTGTTACTTGTGGGCTCCCACTGAGGAACATGACTACCGGTTTGGTGTGTATACAGCAGCAAGTTCAACCTGCTGGCAATTACTTGCATTTTCATCACAATGAGTCACGTAATACCTAAGACATCAATTCTACCGCACTGAAAAGAAGAATACTTAACAGCAGAATATTATCTGACATCTATAAGCTGAGAAGGGCATTATGTTAACATGACACGGTTCGTTTAGATCCACGAACTGAAAGCTTGCAATATCAGATTTTCGAAACTTTGAAACGAACGAGTTATGACGCCTGATCATCTTTTCTGTTCCAAAGGGCGATACAGCCTATTTAAAACGTTGGAGCATGAATATGTGGAAAAAAATGTTGAAGCTGTAGTTTCCTTTAAATTAAGAACTTTGCATTTATCTTTTCCTAAAATAAGGAGTACCTACGTGATCGCGTACATATCAAAAGTGCGATAATTTCATTTGTCACTCCCAAAAATGTGGAGACAAAAACAGCTATGAATCAAAGGCCTACAAACAATAAATAATGAAATTACGAATGTTAAACTGACGCTAAGGGTAAAAATGTAGCGGAATAAGGAAAAAATATTAATGTACTCTCCCGGGACGTTCGTTCGCCAAAATATGGAAACTAGGAATCTATTTTTAAGACAATTTACAATTTAAAACATGAAAATCTCATCGTTAGCACTGGCCTAATTATGATAGTCTCATATCCTGAGCTGTCAATTCCATAACATGATAACTCAAACCGATCGCGAATTGCGATGAAAAATGCATAAGCTATAGGCATCACAAAGCCGTATCTAAATAGTCCGTAGCAATCGGAATTCGCCGATAGATATACGTGAATTTCTTCAACAACACGAACTCAATTCTCATTTAATAATGAATAAAAAAATGCAAAAAATTGATTTGAGTAAAGCTGCTTTACTAAGAGCTATCCCACTATTCACAAACTAATGCTTCTTGGTTTCAACCAGCTTAAACATGATTATTAAGGCAAAAAATGTGAAAACATCACAATCGAATCTGAAGGCGTGACGACCCATCAGTAGGATAACAAGAAATACTGGGGAAAGTTAACCAGAAATAAGATTCAAATAAATGAAAGCTACGTTTTGATTGAACTCACGTTACCAAAGCAAACATTAATTTTTCAAAATTTCAGTTTCGCAACCGGCCTAAGAATAGCGGTAAGATGGAGATCTTACATATACGCCATACCTTTATGCACTCTTTAAAGCCACCTACGGAAATCCAAGGCAATACTTCCCATACTATTCTCCCTCGAGACATATCTCTGTTTAAACTCAAACTTCAATTAATCCAAACGGGATCAAGTCTGTCCTCGGGCCGCAAAACTACATTCGAACCAGGCCGTATTGGGTCTGATAAACAGATCAGACTCGAAACTGATATTTCGGCCCCTACAGAACTCTACTCCACGATCTACTAAACCACACGTTTTATAACATTCGAAAAAACGCAAAATACTACATTCAAAATTACGAATAATATTTTCGCACCTTCCACACCCATCAAAAATAACATAAATAAGAATATAAGTGAAATAATATACGTTTGATTACAGGCGAGAATACAAGGATTTAAATAAGATGCTAGAAGCCAAGGCACGCCAAAACTACTCGAAGAGAACATTGGCGACTTCCTTTAGCACCAATACTCTAAATCATCGTCGAAATCTTTGATTTTCTTCCAATTAAGCCTCTTTACTTAAGGCAAGGGAGCAGTTTAACACATTTCTACGGCATTGAAGAGATATGGGTCGAGGAGAAAAGTTATTATAATTATTATTATTATCATTGAAAAGGCTGCAATATGGAGCCTCTATGGTGGCAATCGTATACATAATTACACATCATTCATCGATCATAATCGAACAATAGTAACCCCAAAATGACACAATACATTCAATAGAGGTACAATTATGAAATCGTACTCAGAATCAACTTATGAGATTTGACTGTTGAAAAGTAAGCTGTAGTATTACGTTAAGACCACCAAATAATAAACTAATCACAAAACAAACCAACGTCGAAAATTCGACCTGCGAATGGAACAAAGGGGTACAAAAAATTCGCGGATTGAAAGTTGTGCGAAATAGCATGAAGCTTAAAAAAGCCGGGCAGCGCCGAGGGGTGGCGCGAAGACGAGTGGGAGGGGAGCTGAACGGAGAACGGAGAAAAAAGGAAGGAATCGACCCTGTTGAAATGGGATGGAAAGTACGAGAGAAAGATAGTGAAATGAGCGTGGGATGGGGGATGACGTTTAAGAGAAAGGGGAGGTAATGGGAGGTAAAGGAGTAAGGAGTGTGGGGGCGGAAGGCAGGGGAGGGGAGGCGGGAGTGGGCCGGGCAGGTGTCCGCGGAGCAGACCCACGCAGTCTGATCACCAACCGGTTTAGCTGCAGCGGAATAAAAAAAATCATGAGGTTGGGAGGTTCCGAGAGGCAGAGATGCTCGGGTGGAAGGGGACAAGGTGGGGAAACATTCGGAGAGGAAAACAGCGACGGGGAGAGGGAGGGAGAGGTAAATAGTCTTAAGGTCGTGGGGGTAATAGGTGGGTGCTGTAGCACGGGGAGAAGGGTGGGAGGTGAAGAACTGGCAACCTCGCGGGAGGCACTGAAAGGTGGAAAGTGGGAGAATGGGGGGAAGAGATGCTGAATAGGTGAAGGAATGAGAACAATAAGAAGAGCTCCAGGCATGGAAGGAGAATTGGAGAGATGGAACAGCACGCGTTGAAGGAAGGGCCGGCTTCAGCTAGTAGGCGAATGAGGAGGTCGCCACCGGGCACACACCAGAGGGGGCAGCGTTGTGTTGTTTGTGGCTAGATAGCGCGTCTATTCCTCACAAATTTAAATCTCGCAGCAAAATCAGCCAGTTATATGAAAAGATTAGCTATTTCATGTATAATCCAAAAAACAGTACTCATCGGATTAGCGATTGTGAGCTAGTCCACGCCATATGCATACGTAAGAGTCTACCTTTCGGTAGGTACATGTGCCCTAATACATTAGAGGTTTAAAAGCTCTCAGTAAGCCGTACGTCGGCAGATAGATATCCAGTGTTAGTTACAAATGCCAGTGGCCCAGAAAAGAGTGATTCTCTGAACATTGCAGAACGTATGGCAAGGCACTGAAAAGACCTTTCGCCTCAGGGTGGCTGAAATTCAGTAGACGACCCTGGTTGAAGGGGTACAAAACGTGCAACACCGCAACGAAGGGGAACAAAAAGAATTCGGCGAGCTCTAATCCATAGGTTCTACGGGGTTGACCGACTGAAAGTGACGAAAAACACGGCGGCACCGACTGACCATTGAGAAGAAAGATTGAAGGGATTAAAAGGAGAGAAAAATCTCTATTATAGGTGTGGTCCGCCTTTAAGTCCTACGGAAGAAAAAGGTGTGGTTGCGGGGACGGAGTACGTTGATGGCATTCGAGGATCACGTAAAAGATTCGAAGAGATTGGTGCGGTGAGAATGTCGGAAGGAAGCGATGATTTAAGGGAGCCGTGAGGAGTCAAACCGGAGTTTCCCTGGTCACCTGTTCAACATACTATTATGGCATTATGGGGGACGAAAGCTATTAAAGGCCGATGAGATTGTGAATCCGGGAGACCGATTAAAATGCTCAACGAGGGATGATTTTATTATAGGGAAAGAGAACAAATCTGTGATAGCGCTTTGTTATTCCTGGAACCATCTCAACTCGTGAGCATCCACGGGATACCGAGTATGGCGAAAGAATTACACGAAACCTCCGAATTTAACACAGTTTAAAAGGCTTACGGACGTGAGGAGAACGATAATTTTTGGCTTTGATAGGCCTTTTTAATTAGGTGCCGAAATTTTCCAGGACTGGCGAACCGATGCGAAGACGAGGTACGATGTTTTTGACGTAAAATCTTCCTTTCGTTTGAAGGAACAGAGACTGTACTTTTTCCACAGGATTTTATTAGACACACGACCAGGTTTCAGCGAATGATCTGATGACTTATGATGGTGATCATTCGCTGAAACCTGGTCGTGTCTGTATTAAAATCCTGTGGAAAAAGTACAACGTCTCTTTCATTCAAACATCAAGTACTTCCATAAAACATCGCCAATGTCTGCGAATTTTAACTTCCTTTCGTTTGACATTACTTTAACTAAACACTAAAACTTCATCCGTTCGATCTTTACAAAAAGTTGCGTTTTACAACATCACCCTAGAACAATGAATGGTCAACGCTTTTAAGTTTCGATATTTTTCAATAAGTATCCACACTGAAATTCCCGAGATAAGTCCTCATTAAGGGTACCTCAAAATCAAATTCACAAAGAAAATCATTACATGAAACCCCACACGGAAATACCACGTGTAATTAATCGAGAATTCATTCTAACTTAATGCATCCGCAAATAAAACAATCAATTCACCTTGAGATTTTGCAGTAAACTATTCTATATATACGTTTAACCGACACTCTCGACCATTAATCCCAAATTTATCAACCAAACCCAGTGATTTCGTGCTTAATATGAGGCTTACGCGAGGAAGTAAACCCGAGACAAAAAACTCGAAAATTAATGATAAACGGGAAAACGTTTCCGAGCGTTTCGAGATTAAGATTCGTATCCGAATTCGAATCCCTGGGATTTTTTACCGTAATATCTCATTTAGTCTCTTAATCCGAGCGACCTCACTTAAGCAGTCCCCGATCCGGGACAGGATCGCGACCTTCGAATTGAAAAACATTTCCCCGAGAGGGAAAGAAAGATCAGCTTTTAATCGCACTTCTCGAGGTATAGCCGATAAAACGCATTATCCCGGTAGACCTTACGGAGAATCTTATGCGTCAAATCACGACGCTTAACTTCCGTCGAGAAAAAGGGTTCGTGAACGACACGCGGGCAGGAAAGAGGAATTCGCGGAGGAAAGACCCAAACAATATTAATTGCGACACCGCGTAAAAAAAGGCACTGGGGAAACAATTTACTTCTCGCTAAGGAGTGCGAGATATACGACACAAAAGGGACAGGAAACGAAGTAGAACACAAGATCTCCCTGGATGATGATGAAACACAATGCGAGCCAGATATCAAGGGGTCGCTATTGTGATGAGGTCATTCTTAACTCACGGTGACTTCACTTTGCAAACGACCACTCACCGTGATAAGCGAGACTGAGAGAGGAGGAAAAAAACTCTTAAGGGATGCGCCCTGGAGACGACTGAAATAAAAAGGGAGTAAATACACCCACTCGGTCGAAATTAATTAATTAACTCTCGTTTTCGAGTCGTCCCACCTATGAGACTTCGCCAATGGTTATGGCAGATGATCCCCATTTCCACTGTAGGCTAATTAGGTTTCCCTGGAAGCGTCAAGGCTTTGCCAAATTAACGCTTTTAATGTCGCTGGCTTTAATTACGCTCCCTCGTAAAAAGGGAGGGAATTTCGCGATCGTCGGTGTAGATTGTATTATTCCGACAATAAAAAATTGCGCTGCGCGCTTTATTGAATTTTTAATAATGCCTCGCCTTACACATCCTACGGGAAATTAACCAAGGGAAGAATTAGGTGAATTTACGGCCATACTATATACCTATATTACTTCCGCATTAATACATCGGAACGAAAAATGTTAAAATCCAAGATGGGGACGAAGGGAAGTTAAAGGATAGCATCGATTCGTGGCGGACTCGTTAAAATCGCTACGCCCTTGAGAACGGGCGCGACCAAATTTGAAACAGAATCATCCTATTTCAAGATGAGGATTGCCTTTAATTTTCGGAAACGTCGACTTAATTAACTTCCTGATCTTATCGAGAGGAAATTGATCGAAAGGTCGGCAAAATGGAAGATTATGGACGACACACGCGTTGTGAAAGGCATCATTTTGAAGATGGTAAAACGAATCCGTAATTGTCAATTAAAATCCTTAATAAGCTCGAAATTTGCCGGGGCTAGTTTTTTTAATTGAGACCGGAGGATATTTCGTTCGAGGCCAAAACTCTCGAGACAACGTAAGGAATTTTCGCCATTATTAGCTGATGCGCTAATTAATCTTTTTGCTAGTAATTGAAATCGCTGATGCTGCGGAAGATACCGTAAATGCTTAACTCGCCTAGAAACCAAACGAAATTCGTACTCATTCGATATGAAATTGAATAATTTTAGAACTGGAACGATAAGGTAATCGACGGACTGAACGATAGAAAGAGAATTAGAGGTCGGGAGTATAGTGAGATACGTTAGGAGCAAAGCTGCTGTACCCGGAAACATAAACATTAATACAAAGAGCAATGAACTCTCTGCAAGGACATGCAATGATGGTTAGAAGTTCTCAGCCCAAGAGAAGTACCGAACGTAATGAAGATTCTGAATGCTCAATATTCGCTGCAAATATTTGAGTTCCACGTCCTTGATCCATGGCGCGGATTGTCACTGAATCTTTTCGAGGTCTTCATATTAAGCTATGGTCAAAATATAGATGACAGTGGTAGTTCCGAAGGTTGAAGATGTTTTCATAACACATCCGTATGTAAAGATGTAATGAAACATTTTACTCGAAAATTTACTTCAAAATTTTTATTTTGAAATCTATTAAGATTATTATCATCGCGAATATATTTATTTATCCGATGTCAGTATTTTTCCTTAAGAAATGAATTCGTAAGCACGTGATACGCAATTCAATGGAGAACACTTAAATGAACTATTGCATCTGAGAATTATGCATGTAATTTCAGGGCACCAGGAGAACACTGGATTGTCAATAGTATAAACTATTCCTTATCATGAAAGGGACCCACGTTCTAACGCTGATGGCTATATGAAGTATAATAATAATGGCAGAATATGGCCATTAACCGTTAAAAATGAAATTATAAGTTCATTTCTAACGAAAAGGGCAGCTAAAGTAAGCATACAAGTGTCATTTGAATGTTAGCAAACGAACGAGGCATGCATATAAAATATTGCAGTGAAGACTGCAATTAGAAATCGATTGGATCTATTTGACACGAGAATAAACGAGTAATATAATAATATAGTAAAGGTAATATTTCTGAGAAAATGTGTATGTTTGCATAACACGATAAAGAAATAATAATATTCAATGCCTTAATTATGACACGAAAGAAGCAGACGAAATATACGGAGAGCATGGAATTTATGTAAGACCCAACCAGTTCTCTTTATTCCTGTTATAACCATCCTTAATTTTGAGTCAGCAATATATTTCAGGAAACACCAACTTGTCTTTGTTAGACAAAAATACACTCAACGAACACTTAGCCGCTCATTCCATTCATTCAGACCGTTTAAAAGCGGCGTCATTTCATTCTCCTCAGCTCGTCACACACAACACACGAACAGCCGCGCGTCCTGAAGAATCACAAGACGAAAACGGACGCCGTCGGAGAATTTTAAAACGGAAAAGGACCTTTTAAAAAATAGAGATAGTGGGATAGGGAGCGCCCATTATATCATAATGAACCCGCGATAACGATCTCCGCTCGAAAAACAAGCACGAATTACTAGGCGAGAAAGGAGGGAGTTAAACGATAAGAGAATAGCGGAGAAAGATGTTGAGATAGAAAAGAGGTCTAATAGAGAGAGAATCAGAGGAAGGCAGAAGAGTAAATTCCTGACCAAAGCCGAGCCGTAGACTAAAACGTCAATTAGCCCAGTTCTCACGGGATGAAAAAAATGAATATCACGGCGCGGAAGAATGCAGAATGGACCCCAAGCTCCCTCTTGTTCTCCCTTAGTGATACATGGAGACTCTAAACCATCTCTCTACATGGTAACGAAGATAGAGGCTATGGGAGCCCTTCTCGGCCAAAAAAGTTGTGGAGAGTGCAGGAAAAAGCCCGGTTTTTAATCCTTCCTCTCAGACACGAGCACGCGCTCGTATGCACGCACGCTCTTGACACACGGGGGAGGAGCGGAGGGGGAGTTGCTTATGAAAACGTCGGACGGCTTGCGTCACCTAGACTCAATTATCACCTCAAATCCCAAGACTATAAAACGGAGCCCTTCTCTTCCTATCCTGCCGACCATATCTCAGTTTCCTCTCTACCAATCATCTTTCCTTCCTTTACGGCCGTTCACGTCTCTCCTTCGTCCCTTTCCCACGATCCTGCGAGAGGGTGCTGCCCTGAAAGAAGATGGACGACGTAAGTGAAGGACGTCTGAGGGCATGCGCAATTACCGTGATTTTTTCGATTATATTAAGCGTCTGATAAAACACGCGCGTGTGTTTTCATAAGGGAAACGTGTGAAGATTTTCTCATCGCCTCAATACCTGGAGAGAGAGAGGTCTTTCCCGCGAACGTAGCATTATCCTCCGAGGCGATTTCGTTTTATTTATTCGTTGCTATGCACCTGAAACGAAAGTAATGGAAATTCTACCGATAATACTCGAAGGTCAGTAGTTATATTTATTTATAGAGGGACGATGTGTTTTCAGTGCGTCAAAAAATAACATCGGTACTTTGCTATGTTAACTTATTTTCTACGATGACCTGCTTTCCATGAGATCTACGAGTAAGATTACATATTTATTTAACTACTCATAACGAGTTAAGTAAAAGGACAACAAAATTAAGTTTACAACACGCTTACCGCTAATTTAAAATAAAGCACCGCAAGAAGCAAGGTTTTCAATGGCTTTGTGCAATAATTTAACATATTACTACATTTTGCGGAACCAAAATCTAAACCAGTTATGTCCAACCCGAGGCTAACAATCCGGGAACTCCTTATTGAATTATTCCGCACGGCCAAGTAACTAATTCTTTCCTGAAATCTTCATAAAATTTTCAGCTATTAAGCTTGATAATTAAAGCGTATAATGAATCTTCTTGTTGGAATATTAAATTAATCAGATTTCATGCGGCCCACAAAAATCGAACTCGGTTGCGTAATTTCAGTCTTTGTAGAAGCTAATGAGGCCCTATGGAGGCAAAAGATAGGGACAACTTTAATTTACTTAGGATGAAAGTGGTTGAGAAACCGATTTTTCAACATCCTCCTGAAAAACCCTTTCTAGCGATTGATATCAATCCAGCGTTCTATGAAATGATGGTCACCGCACAAAGCTAAGAGGAAAATAACAACGGAAAATTAAAAACTGTTCTCCGATGTTTCTAAAATCCATAATAAACGGAAACTCGAATTTCAAGGGTCAGGAAGTTTCCCGTCCGATGCAGCTTCCGCCTCCCGGTGCACCCATTGCACGACGACCACATCTAGAATCGGCCTCATGGTTTTCCAAAGCGTAAACTTCCGCACGAGACAATTTCAAGAGTGGGATTCCTTTGATGGGATCAAGAATACTCGCTCATGCATCTTAATTAGAACTCGTTTCTGCCGCATTCAACCCACTGACGAGGGCGGAACAGAGAGAATAGGGCCAGATTGCATCAAATTGGAATCTTTCCGATTCTATAACCATTCCGCTGGGAGGAGGAGGAGCCGGATGCTATCGGATGCCTTATATCTTCACACATCATACACACGCGAGTCGGAAAAAAGTCTAAAAATTAGAACCTGGGGTGAAAGGTGGCAGATGTTGAGGAAGAAGAAGAAAAGGCTGAGAAAGTGAACGGCGTGATAAGACACTCTAGCAGGGACAGTTGCGGAATATCTGATATCTAGATATTTTAATTTTAAAAACATAAATCAAGGAAATGATCGTTAGACAATTCTAAAATTTCACAATTTCTAGATTCATTTTTTTAAAACCATAATTGTTGACTTTCCTTAAGGGTGGGAGTTAGTTGAATAGAGGTGGCAGCATATCGATAATTCTGTTATTACTTGCGTTTGCGCAGTTTATTGTTTTATAATTTTTTTTGGATATCGCTCACAGAACCATAATCTCATTGTTGCAACTAAAAGTTGACAATTCATCGTTAGTTATTACATTAATCATTAAACTTCATAGAAAACATCCGAAGAAACGTAATAGTTTTCATCTAAACTTGAAACTTATCAGGCTTTATCTACTAAGGGAAAGTACCTTACTTTAAGTTCATTTTCAAATATTCCATAGAAACAAGGTATAGAGGATCTTATATACGAGTCTATATCATTTTCTTATAGATAAGCTCTAAATCCTCCACGAGAGTCATCTCCAGTAGAGTCAGCTTTGGTAGAATGCCTTTGAAAAGACGTCAATAAACTAAAATTGTACACAGAACGAGGAGATGATCTAATCGCGAAATATCTTGATTTGAATGATTGTAAATGTATCCCTATTCCATATAAATGATAATGATATATATATAAAATTAAGAAGGAGACCAGAGAGAAGGTTGAAGGATGAAATGCAAAATGACGAAGTTGCTGATGACTGACTGAGAGAATATTTTCTTTTCTTCTCCCCAGCTCACTTAAGATGAGTATGTTCCTATTACGATACAGAAATGACAAAGAAATACACAAGCAATGATTTGACAACGATTAAATCAATGAATTAAATTTGTTACAGAAGGCAACGGGATGATGAGAAAGATGAGAAGGTATTTCCACCGAATTCGTGTTCCTATTTAATTAATTAATTAAACTCTTCGGTCGAATTTCTCACGGATCCCTGCCTTGATAAACGACAAAAATGAATCGAGACAAGAAGACGGTTTTCAGGATTGGCCTTAATGGTTGAGATAATCGAAGGTTCAGATGTCACTTTTCAAATAGCGAAATATAATTCATAGTAGCTTGGTAACATATTTCATGTGATGTAAAAAACTGTGGCATTTACGAAAGATAATAACGTTGTTCTTAAATGTATCAAGTGACAGCACACAAGAAAAGAGAAAATATCCCGTATGCTTCCCTTAGATGTAAATATCAATCTTTATTAGAAAGACCCTTTCTCAGATGAGAATACGCCCGATTGAGCCTCTCTTCCTAGCTACGAAACGTATAATATAACGTACTCTACCTAGCTACGAAACGTATATATAAGGTATACTTACAGTTACCATATTCCTATGGCAACAAACCGGGGCATATTTAGTCATGAAGAGTTAATCGAGGGCTAAACCGGAACGTTTTCTTTTACTTTTTTATTTTACTCCTTGAATCATGTTTAATTTTTCTCCAAATTTTTCATCCAAATTGCGACCTAATGGAAAATTGACTGGGGCCATGCCTCTAAACCGGAAAGTTTCGGTCAAAACAAGTCTTATGGTAATCCTAGTTATACTTATTCTCCGAGGATGTATTAAAATTCTGACACCAATAACTTTTCCTCTCGCATCAACTTCTTTTATTCCCTGATTCCCAGAAGCAAAGCTTAAAAACACCGCAATCCTTCAAACCATCAATCACTGTAATAATCAGACGTCAGACAATTTAAGATAGGCAATTTCTTAAATCAGTACTTCTAAAGAGGAAGTAAAGAGGAAAATTCAATTACCGCGGGATAAACGAACTGAGATTAATCTATTGGATAACTCCACTAGTATCGATGACTGCGCCTGGACACCCTCCTCATTTCCGATCGACTGTGAAATTTTCAGCATAAACTTGTTTTCCGAGGAATCAAATGTGATGTGTGAGGGAATATCGAAGCAAGGGTGAAGGGAAGAGGGGTCGCATTTATAATCGAATCATCGCGTGGATGAGAGAGGTTCCCCAACGTAAACGGCTTCGTTACGATTTTCAATTCGCAACCGCGCAAACACGACGACGACTTGGAGGAGCTCCGCTTTCACATCGAAGGCGACACAATGATCTGCAACGGTGAATGGAGGCAGAATGGATAGAGGTGGAAAAGAGAGGGAAGGAAGCAATGGGAGACGGACGAGAATGGAGTTGACAAAAGGAAAGGATATTGATTTAAACAGAAAGGATGCTTAAAAATAGAGGAAAAAATGGGGGTTAAAATAAAGAGTATATTAATTTATAATTTAGGTAACAAAAATATTTCTTTCCATTATAAAATTTGTTAATAGAAATAGTTTCCCATCTGATACTAAATCCCAATTCACAATCACAGCCGAAAAGCTTACGAGCTATTTCATATATAACCAAGAATGGAGAGATTTTGTTTTAGAAATGTTATTTTTACATGTTAGCTCACAAAGGCGAAGACTCGCCTAAAATTCTTTAGCCAACACTGAAAAACGACGAAATGATCGTTAGCAAAAAAAAACAAGCGGAGTTCCAAAGGAAAAAGGATAACTATTAACGGGAAAGCAAATTGTTTGGACGATCATTGTATACACGAACAACATTGAGAATTTTAACGTGAAAATTCCATAAAAACTCCAAATAATTCAGAAATGAACACGTATTGGTTATACAGGAAGATATAGAGAGAAGGGAGAAAGACTCAATAACCAACCGTCTTATGAGAGCATGACTGAATTCGTTAACTGCCACGAATATTCAGGTCTCAGCACGCAATGGAAAATGTTATTGTGTAATATATGTACACGGCATGCGTTATCCCACCTTATTCAAAGAGGAGTGGACCAGGAACGGTGAAAAAAACTATCGGAAGGCCATTGATTGAGAGATCTCAGCCGAATTCAAAGTTTAAGTTCGATTTGCTCATCGTAAATGTCTTGTGGTTGTTATGATGATTATGTATCAAAAAGTAGAATATTTTTTATCCAACTAGGGAGCTAAATGTTAGCTAAAAGCGTAGATTAACCAAAAAATTAGTCTAATTTTGGGGTTGTATAATATTATTTTCCTTTTAATCATTAATATTACCTTAATCTATTCCTATAGCAAACGCCAAATAACGGTTCCAAGAAGTACATAGTTACTGTGACGAACGCTTTAAATTCCGTTTCCAAACTAATACTGTAATATTCAGCGCTTATAGAGCTGCAACGGGCATATTATACCATATCATTAAGCTAAATTTAGCACAGCTCACCCCTGAATTACACATAAACGTTTAACGCATACTAGTAATCTACAAAAATTCATTTTACGTAAATAAGAGTGGTAAAAACAAAAGCCTGTCTAGAATGTCTTTATGTCTACAACTTTATGAATCACTAAACAATTTAGTTATTACACTACTTCAATAATTAATGCATTCGCAAAATCCAATGTTTAGGGTTTATTCACGGAGATTTTTATCCTTATCGTCACTATATCTTTTTCGGAAGTAATCCGAATCCAAGGTATTAAAAGCCCACACAAAAGCACTCCCGTGAATAATTAAAAAGTATTTATTTCCCGTCATAAATGAAGACATAAAATTTTTTTTAGCCGATCAAGGTTGATGCCGCGTATAAATCCATAAATATGAATAAAGGGAATATTTCACGGAAATTTCAAAGCTGGATTGGAATGAAAAAGCACGGAAAATGCGTATAAAAATCAAGCGGGATGCTAATGGTTGGGGGCAGGTGGTTGGAAAGCCGAAATAATGATGGATAGAAGAATAAAAGGTGGTACGAAATATCGCCATAAAGGTTTATCTCGACGGCGTTCGGGCATGAGAAGTGGAATTTCCCATCGTCCGCTAGCATAGGAGATCGAAATTTTTGGTCTTCCTAAGTGCGTTCCAAACGTATCGGTCCATCGGGAAAAGAAGAGTGCTAATCGTGCATCTGCGCCGTCTTCCCTTTGACTGGCTCTTCATATTGTAGGTGGAATGTAGGGGATAAGAACGTTCGACGCGTAGAAATAACAAGTAAAATATCTACTTTGATTTCGGAGCCGCGTGAACGCTTGGATTCTTGTACATCTAATTATACATACGCGTGTATAATTTGATGTATACGCGCATATTCAGATTCATATACATGGCCGTGCAAGAAACATCATACAATATGAACCATAATTGCTGATATTTTCTATGTAATATGTAGATGTATGGTCTAAATCTAATCAATATTAAACCTAAGATTATATCTCGGCTATTGAACAATTCCATCAAAGAACTTTTGTTTGTCCCACTCGCAAACGATTACATATTCCCGAAAGAATTATCTTCACCAGGTGGGATATCAAAGAATTTCTCTCATATACAAAGAATTAATTGATAGTGGCACATGCACGCCTCATTTACTTTGCCGTAAATAAGAGTTAATTATCACGACCGTCCATGATTGAGAAATGACAACACAACGATAGTACACCATTAAAAATGATAAGGTAAATTAAAAATAACGAAATTTCGACGAATACATTCAATAAGATAATAGGAACAAAGAATTAATTAATACACGCCTCACTTTCTTTAACATAAATAATAGTTAATTATCACGATCGTATATGACAAAGAAATGGTAGCAGAACCTCAGGACACCATTAAAAATCATAGAGTAAAATAAAAGTAACGAAATTTCGACGAATACTTTTAACAAGATGATAGGAACATTTTTACTCGCCTATATTTGTCGTGAAATATGAAGAAGAATTGAGGGAAACTTAAGGCGAGTCTAATACCTCTTTAACAACCTCGGTTACGCTTCAATCACTTGTATATTTTAATAATCAGAATTTAAAAAAATCGATATAACTTAATAGCACTGAAATTTGTTAGAAATGAGAGGTATACCAAAAGGAAACTAGGATGAACATGTAAGAGAGTGAAAGAGTTTTCCAGGAGCTTCCGGTAGTAATAATTCCGATGTAATGCACAATCGAGACCAATAAAACATTCGACAATCGAACATCAAGGGCTGAAATTTCGACCCTAACGGTAATTTGTCATCAGGAGGATTGATGACTCGTTGAAAAAGAACTGATCACTGCGGCCATGAATGTAGGTAACGGTCAACTGTGAAAAGAAAGGAGGCGAGGGCGGAGGGCAAGAAGGATTGAATGGTACAGATGGAGAAGAGGTATGGGAACGCAGATAAAGGATGAAAGTACAAGAGGTGAAAGAGAGAGAAAGGCTATGGACTGGTTCTTACCATTGCAAGGCAGGTTCGAGATACTGACGCTGACAGGTATGGAAAAAGGTGGACCAAACAATAATAGGGGAAGAGTTTAGAAAACTAACCGTATTCAATAGGAAATAAGCCTCTATTTTCATCTCTGATCACAGAGCCTTTGAAAATGACGAAAATGCGCGACGAGAATCCAAGGGAAAAATGAAAACACGATTACTTTACGGGAATAAAATTGATTTGTTTGGTATTTATCACACACACCCAGTGATATTCATTGATACGAGACGATAAACTATGAAAACCCTTAATAAGATTTAAAAGGGAATAATGTTAGTTCCTCAAATTGCAAAGGACAAAATGTACGCGACTTGAAAGGAAATAGCCCTCATTACAAATGAATGAAGAATTGAAAACTTGATATTTAAGGTAATCCATTTAGAATTGGAAAACACCAAGAAGACCAAAGAAGATAAAAGAGTCATAAAAGTAATTTATTCAAGCAATTCGGTGAGTAATCACCTATTTACGACAAGGTGAAGAAAGAATAATCGAAGTCGGTTCATAGTTTACCACAGACGATTCGGCGGTGGTTATACCAATCGATAAGAAAAATAGACACCTTAAAATAATTGCAATACAATAACGGGAGAATAAAAGATACCGAAGACAAGTATAACTGGCAAAACAGTAGAAGAACGACGTCGCAAAGAAGAAGCTAATCGGCTTATCTACAGCGTGGGAAACATCCAAAAATGACGAAGAATATACGAATGATGAAAGAGGAATGAATAGAAAAAGGGGAAGGAAGAGGCAAACGGAGAAGAGGAAGCTATAGCTGGCGTCGGTGGGATAAAGAGCTGATCCTACAGATGACGAAAAGAGATGGAAAGAGCAGATAGGAATCGCGAAGGAAAGGAAAAAGAAGAGAGAGAGGATGGATGGGAAAACAAGAAGGGAAAGCAGATAAGGCGGAGTCGATAAGGGAAGAATGAAGCCATAGGAGACGTCTCTGTAAGTAAGAGAACTGAAAATCGCGGGAGAGAAGATGAAGAGTGCAAGGAGTGGAAGAAAGGAAGGCAAGAGACGGCAAAATGAGCGAATAAAGGGAGAAAGAAGTGGTAGGTAAAAAAGGAGGGAGGGGATGAGTGGAGAGATGGGCTATAGATGGGGGAGAGGCGGGGTAAAGGTGAACTTGAATAGGCCTCAAACTAACCCCAAGGTCGTAGGGACGAATTGGTGGGCGAAGGGAGGGGAGAGACGGAGGCTGGGCAGGTATAGGTGAGGCAGCCACAAGAGAGATTCGACTTGAACGGAGCTGCCATTGAGTCGTACGCCGAACCAGAGTTAAGCATTTACAGCTCTCTAAATTAATCAGGAAAAACGCCTCAGCTTACTCTTATTCACCACGAAATTGATAAACATATCTGAGAAGTTATGCAGGAACAAAATTTGCAGCGGAAAAATTAGAATCAAACTTTCGAGTTTAAACATCAATTTCACAGCGCTCTCGCTATTTCAAGAACCTATTTCGGTGAAATGTGAAACTAGATCATGGAGGATAAAATTGAACGAGTCATGATCACAGAGAAATAAAAAACTCAATTGGTATAGTCCACAAAACAATATTAATAAAATCGACCAAGGTTTCGTTACAGCGTGACGATGTTACGCTGTAACGAAACCTAGGTCGAATTTATGAAAACTATTTTGTGGACTCTACAAAGTGAGTTTTTCTTTCTCTGTGATTATTAAGGAGTTCCACCAAGTAACACCTCAAACCGTCATGTTTGAAAGAGTCATGCTACAAGTAAAGTTACCCATAGTTAAGCAACGGCCTAAAAGGATTTCGAATATAGACTAGATTTATTGTCATTGATCTGAGAATTCAAGATCGAACCAAAACTATCTTTTATATAATACTTATACTCTAGAAAAGAACTTACATTCAATTACACTAGAGTTTCTTCCTTAGCGAAAGCAATACATGTTATCTTACACTAAGGTCTATCATGGAGTTGGTCTCTTCACAACATCATAGATATAATCGAAGAATAACGTTGACCACCCTAAAGTAAAAGAAATTCCTTTCTTTGGTCTATGTCTATGTTTGTACCCTGCAAGCCGCCTTTCGGCGTGTGGCAGGGGGTGCATGCACCATGACTCTTTTTCCTTAATCGATTATTTTCGCGTATCGTTCGCGGAAAAAAATGAGTTCTTGAATCTATTTGTTCTGGCATCTATTTCTCTGATCTTTCTCGCATTATCGGAACGGCCTATGCAAGCTTCTCTAAACTTACTAATGCTAGCTAATACAGAAGTCCGAAAGGTATGCAGTCCCTTTCTAGATGGCCCCTTCAAAGGAATAGCGAAGAGGAGTAAACGAAAATAGCAATGAAATCAAGATGCGGAAGGGTATATATATTAAATTACACGAAAAATAGTGAGAGGTTCAAGTTGAAAAATCGAAAATGGAAACAAATGAAGGCTACGAGTCAAATCAGCTCTTCGCGAGCTTTTATTTTCCACAACGGCACACTTACGCGTTGACTGAGAGTCCACGACACGCTATTTAACATGTTCGTTGACTTCAGTACGAAAAAGAGGCCGTCTTGCGTATAAAATTTTAACACTTTCAAAACAAAATCTCATTAAACAATAACAAATCTCCAAAAAACGGGTCATAACAACAAAACATGAAAAATACTTCATTCAGAGTACCAATTCATGGCACTTAAATGCATAACTCGTGAGAATCTTTCAGCATTAGAAGTCATTGATGTTAAATAATTCAAACGCTTGTCAGGCTCTTGGTTGGCCTTGTCACGTTGAAGGTGGAGCAACAGTAACAGAAATATCAAAAGTAGTAATGACATGAATCTACTTTTAAGCTTCCCTTTCGAAGATACTCTCGTAGCATTCTGCCCGTACCATTTTAGCATTCTTCGCAGCCACCGCTTACCAGCACAGACCCGAGCGGCTCATGAACCGGATGCATTGGTATGATCCTCGAAGATTGCTTCGAAATTCGTCCGTTTTCATCAGGGAGGTTTGAAATTGAAATAGTCCAACACAAAATAAGTAGGATCGCCGAGGACATCACTATTGACTACGATACGAGCGTTGTGTATTGCTATAGGGTCGTTACTGCTAGAGAGTATTCGGTAGCAACTGACAAAATTCGAGCAAAATGTCAAAAAATTACCACTGGACTATAATTTTGGACAAATCGCACGTCGAAGCGCGATAAACATCTAGAGCATCGAAAATCGAGATATAAATTAAAGATAATTCTGGATAAAGATATAAGGTTCGAATCCTAATTCGTAGTTGAAAAGTAAGCGGCCTTTCTCGACATTAAATGCTGCCTTTTTTCACTTCAGGAAACATAATAAAAGTTGAAACTCGTTTCTTACAACGTAGAGTAAAAATTAAACTGTAAATATTTTCCTTTTAATTATTACCCGAATAATTTCGTTTTTCCCCGAAAGATTTCGACGTCGGACTGCTAACTCATAGTCAACATGTAACTTAATTGCGCCCTGTAGTCACCACATACAATCGTCCGAAAAAAATGTACGCTCTATCCTAGACTGTAATGTTAACTGCTCCATATTTGATGACTGAAATAAAAAGTAGCTTCCGTTATGTTTGACATGGTCTCCTTACAGTGTTGCAACATGTGTTCCAGTGAAGTAATTTTAAGAGTATTCCGAATCTTATGTTACCCGCAATTTTTGAGTTTTTTTGCTCATGACTGTACTCATCCGCCACTAAAACAGTCATAGTAATGAGTCCCCTTTTCCATCTTTCAATACAACAGAAAAAGAGACTACACTCAGGGGCGCCCCCGAGTCTCGAGCGCCAGAATGCTTTGCTTAACGCCCTCAGGTTGCCCTCGAGTTTATCCCTACGTTTCTCTCCTTAGTTCACAAATACTCCGAAACTGGGCGACTAAGATTTCTCTCCAGTACCTTGTGGGTACCTTATCCGGGTGCGTGGGTTAGAAAGAAAGAGGAAAACGAGGCGCCGGCACATGAAGGAGAGAAAGAGGATGAAAAAGTTTCCGCTTAAAACGGGGAGAAGGTTAAAAGGAGGCGATTATGGGTGTGGTACAGGGCGCATTGAAAGGTGAGTGAGGGTGAGGAAGGGAGGGAAAAACGGTGGAATTTGGCTACCTTTTCTTTTCCCTACCGACAATGGAATAAGCAGGCCAAACAATTGCTCCAGGTAGGCAGAGGTGCCAAGGGACTCATTAAGTTACGAGTCCAGCAAACTTACCTCCCTCTCCTTCGCTTACCAAAGCTCTCCTTCCCCGCTCATTAACGAGTTTCTTTTCGCTAAAGATAGATTCCCTCCCCTTTTCCATCTTACGTGAATTTTTAACCTCCCTTAACAAAAAACTCCTCGAATTCCGGAGCAGGAAAATTTTTAAACGAGGAAAGGGGGGAGCCGTTGACGATACCTTCCCCCGCCCGAGCCTGCCTCGTTTATTATTTCTTCCAATGGAAACGACTTGGCGTTTTGTGTGAAATTGTCGCTTATTTGACGAATGATTTCGGATCCGACGAGTGGATCATTAAATATATACTTGCCAGCTATGCCTCGATTATTTTTTTGCTTGTCATTATCCCAGGGTTTTTTATAATCGCTGATCCAGGGGGCACGGCGCAGACTGCATTAAGAGCACATTCTGAATAATGTATCCCGATTGATGGGAGATGTGCGCGATTCCAGATGGGAATAACGAATTCTCGAAGAAAAAGGAAGCGGAGAAAAAACGAGACTTGGGAGACGTGTGCGCCAGCGGGACGATACGCTTTTGTTTTTTCGTCATTTAAAGCGACGTATAGGTTTTTACGCTTTTACGTTCATTAAAAAAATCGACGTTTGAATTGCAATCGTTAGGGAGAGAAATGCACGGGACGAATCATTACGTATTTCCTCTCCTCTCGACTACATTGTGCAGTAATTTAGACGAAAAAGGTCTTCTGCCGCATTTTCAGCTATTCACTAAATCCCTGGAAATAAATGAATACAGAAAATAAACGTCAGGGGAAAGGAGGCCGTTAATGAAGGTGTGAAAGTAGTGAAAGATTCCTCCGCTCCTGCGCCCTAATGATTCTCGATTTACTGGGAAAAGGAGCTATTTCGTTTTTTTTATTCCGCGACGAATGTATTTCGAGGCGCGCGAAAGGACTTGAAGATGGTTTGTTTCGTGCGAAACGATGGGAAGAAGTATCTGTGGGCACAAAGACGTCCAAAAAAAAGCCACTCTCATTTGATATGTCTCCAGCAAGATCATTTCCACACCCCTTGTCCTATATTTTCAACGATAGAAATTCGCAAACTTAACCTTTTATTCTATTCATAACTTACGCCTTTATAACGAATTATTCTTTCCAGCGTCTTCTTCCTCGAGGACTAGATATTGCGATTATTCATTGGAATTCTAATTTAATGAGCAATCAGGAAGGTAAATAATTGCTTCATGTTACTCAAACATTTGAACATTGTAACTTAATAATAAAATCCTGGAGGCCATGCATGCGAAACCAATTTAAAAATACGTGAATGCTGAATGTGGAAAACGCTTTCTCAGAATGTCATTCGAGAAATTTCACGATATTGTAAAATACGGTTAAGAGGAAGCAAAATGTATTAATTTTACTTTCATGTTACATAATATAAATATGTATTTTGTGATTTTCTGTCTTTATATAATGGAAATCCTGCTATAAATCATACTCCCTCATGTATTAGTGTTTATACGTAAACATACGTTATTTTACAGTTGATAGGTCTCTTCGGGAGAATCCGAATGATTTTTAACATTCTCACCTCATCAATATCATTTTATAAACCTTTGAATAAAGATACGCTATCTCTTTTAAGGTATACAATTATCCATGTTCTGGAATTAAGTAATTTTGGTTGAGGGATATTTACGAAAAGAGAAAAAACTGACATTTTCGATCGTGAAACAAAAGAACTAAATATGATTTGATGGGCACAAAGAAAAGGGTATTGCATTGAGATGTTAAGGCAGCTGAGCCTAGACTTAAATGGCTCATACGTATATGGACATGTGAAATTAAAAAGAAAATCTTTGACTATCTATCATATACACAAGACTAATAGACGGAATTATAATTACTTACTTTATACATAATTAACAATATATATGACAAATATTATAGGAAAATCGTTGCCAAAAGAGCAAAGACTAGTTTAAGACATTCTTAAAGCAGGCGTCATTATTGCTTACTAAAATCTAAGAACGGGATGATGATATTAAACGGAAATATTAACGTAAAAAAAACAAGAAAAATGCATAATCTGATATGGAAATATTTCAATTCCGCAAAAAAGGAAAACTAATGTCTCGGGCTTTCAGATTCGCAACGAAAAATGTATTTAAAAAAAGAACAGGTCACAAATCCCAGTAAAAACGCTTATCTCTCGTAATTCGTCGTCTATCTTCCGTACCGCGTCCTTCCAAAATAATGCAAGGGCAATTTATTTTTCAGCTGTACCTCAGGAAGCATAAGGTGGATATCGCAAATAACCCAGCATCAGAATCATCATGGACGCTCGAGTATATATAATTTCTTTCGCTTGGGCGACGTCTTGCTCATATTCCCAAGAAGGATACCATGAACACGTCAAAATTCATAAATTACAGACTCGTCCCTCGAATAAGATATTGCTGCTCCTGACCTCGTGGCATTTTTGCCATGGATGTTCCCGCATCCCTTAATGAAAAGGACAAACACTTTTATACGACGCATTTGTATTCTCGAAGGATCCCATTGCAAATAAAACCCCCGGAGCCATCTAGCGGGAGGCAAGAAGGATAGTCAACTCTCCTCTTAAAATCTCAATCATTCTTTCATTCCTGGGTGTAAAATTTCTCCTGCCTCGAAACGGCGAGTTTTTAAATTTTTGCTCATATATCTCGCTGATAGAGAGATTAAGAGATATATAAATGATGAGAAGTATCTGTCATTATTGCACGCTCGTATATTTTTTCGTGACTTTCCCGCCTCGCGTCTACAGTAATTTGTAGAGAGGTAAAACCTCGTTGCAATAGAGACCGGAGCAAACCGCGGATAAATATATAAATAACTATTGCTTCAGTTTATAAGAAGAAAGACGGTGCTCTCTGTCGATCCTTGATTTTTCCGTTCCTTCCCTTTTACCACATTTTATATCGCTACATCCCTCCATTACTATCATACTTTCAATCATATTCCCCTCACCTCTAAAATAGTCTAACTTTTTTCTTAACCCTTTCGCTGCGTATTTGGATTAGATGCAGCTTTAGGACGTCAAACCGACTTTAGTCGACTGTCGCAGTGAGTGGACGAAAACAGTTTCTTGGGAGAAAACCAAACTCATCATCTTAAACGTTTCTGGTGATGTGCTGTACTTTTCTTCGGATGCAACCCATCGCACTCTTTAGATTCATTCCCCACAAACCTCCAGTGGCGTATGGCAGGGGATCTTTCAACACCAACATACCTAATACCTCTCAGCTTCTTTCATATTCAACGGAAAAAAATACCAGAATAAATAACTGTTTCGCGATTAATTCCATCAAACAATTTTCCGATGCCTTTCGGGGATCGCGCGCGCTGTTTACAGAAATCACTGTCTACTTTGGCTAAAAGTTCTGAGCCGATGAATTTTTCGAAAATCTTCCTTGGTAACATTATCATCTTACCTGAAGAGAAACTCTCTGAATGAACGTCCGAATACACACAAATTCACAAATTTGAAATTTCGCTGCAAAACAAGAACATTGGTAGTAGTAATAATAAAAGTGCTTTGACAGCTATGGTCATTTCGCACATGAGCACCCACCCGCCCACCGGGAATCGAACCCGAAACCGTTTTCACCGAAGTCGAACGCGTCACCATCATGGCTATCCGAAGGCATTCCAAGAACATTAAATCGACTAGAACAGAACATTAATAGCAACAATCGTCGAAGCTAACTCTTCGAGAAGAAAAGCTACCGAAGAAGCGATAAATCATTCATAAACTTCCAGCGAAAATACTAGAAAATTAGAGACGGGTCGAAGTTGCGGAAAATTGGATGATTGAACGTTCGTCACTTACTTCCAGGAAACAACCACCCAACCGCCTTAAGAGACTCCTCCTCCTCGCTCCGAGAGAGAGATTTGAACCGGCGACCATATGGCCGCCTGACCATCGTCCACCCTTCCGAGAACACCCACCCCCTCAATGCGCCTCATCAGCGGACCGGGAATAAAACGAGAAAACGGCGAGACCAAAAAGGGACGTCGAGGCCATAGGTCATTCCTTTCCTTTATTGCTCTTAAGCGATAACCGCTAACACACGTTTGACCCGCGAAAAAAGAGGAGCCAAAGTCCGGGGAAGAGTCGTGGAACCGAAAATAAAAGAGAGAGCGTTTGATTGGATCGCTGAAGAAGTCGTCTCATACCTGAGGACAGAGCTTTTCTTGCTCGTGACAGATTGGTCGGAGTGTAGGAGTTTTTCTCCCCTCCCGCCCCCACTTTTTCTCCCCTTTTAAGAATGTCGGGATGAAATCAAACGGCACCGCCATTAACAGCCTCTCCTTCACTATGCACGAAACCACCCACTGCTCTTCCTCCCCCCACGCCTTCCTCCCCTACCGGCATTCTTTTCTCTGCAACGTCACACCGGGATCGAAGGCTTGGATCGTGGAATGCGAGGAAGGCCCCATGCAGTCAAAGGAGTTCCCCGAGCAGTGAAAAGCGAAGGGAAAATCATCCGGAGCGTGGAAGCGCCTGGGACACTATGGGGTGCAATAAGAAACTCCCTTTTTTCCGACCATTATCCTTTTCCTTTCCCACTTTACGCCCTTCTCCCTTTTACGGTTATGCCCGCGCGACCTTAACAGGCACGGGAAATACTCGACATAAAATGATTCTCCGGCGGTGAAATTCCTTCAGATTTTTCCCTTACTGGACGAAGATGCTGTCCGTGCATTTCTTGCCCGCTCGTGAGACGTGTTATCTCGCGGAAAAAGTCTTCATTTCGCTCGTTTTTTGCGCGATATTTCGCGGAGTTTACGATGGCCGGAAGGACGCGTATGGGCGGAAATTTTTTGCGTGCCTTGGGTATGAATATTGCCAACGTCTTACTTGTCCATCCTCTGAGGCTCTTCTCACAAAAGATGTTCACATCCACGTTAACAGAAGCCACAAATCGCGAGGGGATAAAGGGGGTTGAAAATTGTTGGTCAAAATAGGGATGGACTCGGGATAAAACGCAAGATCTACGCGGGCTGGAGGTGAAATGCGCTTCTGCGCTAGGGTTGGATACCAGTCGATTTCTATTAAGTGACCGCAATCGAGAGAGCACCCGCAGTAATTCTAAAGCCCAAGTTGCAATTATGCCTCGGCGGAAAGATTCCGATTGCCGGAGGAAAATGTTACGTTGTTGCTTCGAAGAAGACGGAGATCCTCACCGAGATACGGCGATAACGCCGCTGTTATGTTTATTCCCACTGAGAGAAATTACACAGATATGTAACAGTTGCAACAGTAAGATGACGCATTATAAAAAAAGAAACGATAAAAAACATAAATGCAGAAAGAAACTCATCGGAGATGCTTTGAAAATATCAAAGAAAAGCTGCCTCTATGAAGCAATGTCACTTGACTTTAAAATCTTGAAAAAAGCACAAACACCACAAAAGGGTTGATAAAGCAGATCGGAAAATGGTACTACAAATCAATAATGGGTTCAATTCTTACCAACACTGATGCTATAATCAAACTAATTTTCACTGAAATAAAACTCTTCTGATATTGTGTCACATTGAATCAATCCACTATATTCTCTGAGAACAACTTCCCTGAGGGGACCACCACAAACTCTCAACGGTTGGAGGCTAACTGAAAGTCTATCCAAACGGGTTACTGGAAAGGCTCTACTTCTTACCCTCTTTGAGCACCTATAACGTGATGAGTTAAGTGCACTCAAGAGTTAACATTAAAAAAAAATCTTTCCCAAGCGGTCAATTAATCGCAATTTCTTCGCGTTGAAAGAGGCCGCATCACATAGCTGAGAGTCGCCCTGTTTCGTTAAATCTCAATCAACATCCTCAGCTGAGATATGAAACTGTAAACGTGACCAGCCTCCTCAATATGATTCTCACGCCCTCGCAGAAGACTGAGGGGTGCATGTACTTGCTCTGTTTATGAGACGTGACCTGGAGATGGATGATCCAAGTTGCACTCTGGGCCAGAACGAAAGTGTTTCACACCCGATGTGGGTGAAGTGCCAGTATTCCCTGCCCATGAATGAATGGAAGGGTAATTTTAAGCCAAAACTCACCATCACATAGCTTATCACCGGACTTAAACTTTTGACTTTTAACAGACTTAGGTTCCTTGAGGTTTACAATTACTTTGCGCAGGCTATTATTCCAAATAATGAAGCAGTAGTGTTCATTCGAAATCTTCATCAGGATAAGAATTGAAATTCAGTTTTAATGAACGACACCAGAAAAAATAATTAACTCGGTATTAGAAGACTATATTATATTATTATTCAGCGCATTTTTATAATGCACTAGGAGAGAAGTTCAAGGAGATATGTACGTGAAGGATATCAATGAGTAATGAAGTCGATAAAAGATTGGGAGCCGCCGGAATAGACGAGCACACATTTCAAAAATCCGTATGAAGGTACTCCACCTGTCATCTGTTCGTTCTCACAGTAAACAATTCATTCTCATTGCGAGGCATAGCACGCTAAGTTAAAATTCCTGACAAAATTCTTCAATTATACTCTAGATAACCCTCTCCGAATAAATTCAACGATTCGTTCGATGGAACTGCGAGATTTCTTTGACCGAAGAATCATGATTTCTTTTACTTTGAAGTGATTTGCTTAAATGATGGACTTGATTATTTAAGTTTGTTTTCCAATCATAATTTGCAAAGAACTTCAAATTTAAGATTTTTAAACAAAAATTTGAAAGAATGAAAAAGATTTAGGGGTAAGCATTACTCGCTCTTCTTAGAGAATCTTATGAAATCCATTTTGAAAAAGTCCTCCCCTTCACTTTCGCAGGAGAAGCCCTGCAGGGTGTTTCGCGAAAGCAGACGTGAACACTCGAAAGCAGTCGACTTCTCATTAGGCACTGATTGCTTGTTTATGCCATGGTATTCGGCGTGGGAATGATTTGGAGAAGAAGATCCCAGCCAGCACATAAGCCAATCTGCACCCTCTTTGCACGTACCCTTTGCATATATCACGGGACTTACAATAGAACTTTCGAATCCTTCGGCGATGCAACTCATTATCATGGTATCTATAATGTTGGTATCGCAGGTACCAATTCCGTTTCATAAAATAATATCGCTCCTCCAACTATATTAGCTATTAGCATCAAAATTCTCAGCACTCTTTTTGCTACTCTCACTCAAGCCGTTGAAAGAATTCAAATGCGATTCATGAAATGGCTTCATTTTAAATCAACTGGTTTCGTTTTTAGTACAGTAGACTAAAATGGTGTATGTGAACAATACAACCTGTTGTGCAATACAACAATACAACCTGCAGATGTTGTGCTCTTACACAATATTTTAGTAGGCGTGATTGACTCGTGATCTCGTATACCTCGTTAACTTCAATCTTCCACTAAGACGTTCTAGACACACCACGCTGTTTCGGGACTCCTTCGGGAGAGTTGATGTTTGTCGTTTTGAACGTGTGGCCAGAATTGTAAGAATGACGAACGAAGTCCTGGAGAATGCCACAGATATTGATTTATTCTGCGATTCGATCTCTTCTTTATAGCGATAAATGTTTTCAAACCTGTCCAGGTATTTTTTATTTTATTGATTTTTAAAATTTTTATTGTAATTTATGTCGAGTTTCTGTAACTTATTATTATTATTATTATTATTAAACTATAATAATTTGTATCTATGTATTTATTTATTATTATATTGGATTTAGTTGAGTATTTTCCTGTTTTCGGTAAATAAACTATTATTATTATAGAGCATTAAAATGGCTTGATAGCATTGGTTGCACAATGTTTAACGACATGTTAGTTGTGACCGAAATTATCATTCTAACTCGTGATATATTTGTAAGTTGATTTTATAGCGTAGACTTGCTAATCAACCTTGCCATCTGATATACGTTCAAGGTTTATCACGAACAATTAAAATAAAAACGAATTCTTTCAGAAGAGAAATGGATTTTCAGAGCCAAAATTAAAAGACATTTTACTTAACACCTTAAGGAAACCAGTAACACAGTTACCAGTTATACAGTTATTTAAGATTTTTTCGTTTTTCTACATTACACGAAAGGCAAAATAAGTTTCTGGCACAAAATAAATACCGAATTTATGGTGTGTATCAATGGAAATGTATAATGCGCTCACCGAGGAGTTGTGAACAATTGTGAATTCTAGGGCCTTCAAATTAACGGAAGCCAAAGTAAAATATCGGGCGAAATTATTTGATGGAGAATTGAAAATTTCTTTATTATTCACGCAAACAGTGCACGATACTCAATTTTGCACATGATTTGACCACTACATAGTCCGCGAAATTCTTCGAGGATCAAACACTATCCACATCGAGTGAATAAACCGAGACTAGTACACGATAATCCCTGTAATAGATTTAAACCGAAATAAATCGTCCTCGCCCCATCAGTGGAACCTCCACGCACACATTCATCAGAAACGTTTAAAGTAAAACGCGAGGTAATCCTAAACTCCTCGGAGAGGCCTAAAAATGTAGAACGAAGACATGGGAGGGTAAAGATAGAAATTGCAACAGGGCATAAATCAGGAGTACCCGAAAATAACACCGACGCGTTAAGCGAGGAGGTGCAAAAAGTAAAAAAAACGCGAGGCGAGAGGCGCTTGGGAAGCGAACGAGGGAATCTGGATTCAAAGAAGAGAGAGAGGATGGAGATGGGTTGAAAGCAGAGAGTTGGGCGCGGTTGTCGGAGAGGAGGGAAGAAAGTTAATACAGCTAATGGCCAGTCCCCTGACATAGGTGGAGAGAGGGGGAGGGAGAAGGTGCAGGACGCCACGGAGGTGTGAGGGAAAGGAGTTGTACCAGAGGGTGGAAGGCGTAGGAGGGAAGAGGTGGTGAGGGGTGGGAGGGAATGAATAATGGCGGAGGTGAAGGAAGAATTACCGCTAAATGAAGGGGGGGAATTCCTCGCCGGAGGGAGGGGAAGGGGAGTGGGCAGTGGGGGTAAAACTGACGCGGGGAAGGGGTGGGAAAGTCGCGAACGGAACTCGACATGGAAAAGCCAGCGCGAGTGGGGAAATGGTGGTCTAAAATTTTAGAGTGCTGCTAATCAAAATGGCAAAAAGAAAAACAAAAGGAAGGCGAGCACCGATGTCTGCGATCGTAAAAATGGACGAGAGGGAGAACGGCTGCGTTTTTTCGCGAAACGAAGAGGAAGGGAGAGGGAGATAAAAACAAAAGATGCGGAATAACTTTGCGTTCGCTAATTCTGCGGAGAAATTATTTTCATTTTCGCGGGGGAAAAAAACTAAGTTATGGCAGGTTTTCGCCTTGGACGGTACTGGCTTCGGAGCAAGAAATCTCTAGAAGATAGAAGATGGGATGAGAATCTCTCATAGAGGATGAGAATCTATAGAAGATAGAAGATTTATACATAGGATAAATTTACTAAATAAATTCAGAGAATTTCGTAATAATTTCGAGGCTGATATTATCCTCCCCTGTTCTCCCTGTTACCTAGGCGTGTTCTCTGTAACATAGGCCGTTCTGATTCTGAGAAGAAAATCAGAGAGATAGACGCTAAAACGAATCGATTCAAAAAGTCGTTTTTTTCCGCGAACGATACGCGAAAGTAATCGATTAGGGAAGTGGAGTAATGGTGCATGCACCCCCTGCCACGCGCCCAAACGCGGCTTGCAGGGTACATATGTAGATGAAATGGAAAGGAGACACTTTTCACTTCGAGGATAATAGGAAACTTTGGAGATAAGTCTGGGGTAATTAATTATGCAAATCCTAAGATAATGATAGCATGGTGAAAAACAGCATATTCGTCCGAATGTTAGCAATGCCTAAGTCAGATGTTTTTTACCAACGTCCAAATGGTTAGGTAAATTGATAAAAACGAAAAGAAATTAAGATATAACTGCTACACGAATAATACTAGCCAATGGTATACTCACAATAAGATTTAGAGCTACAAGTAAAATAAAAATGAACTACCTTTCTGTATCTGCTAAGGCTATGCTCGTGACCATGATGCAGAAGATTAAGAAATGAGGAATTCCGAGACCACTGACCCATTAAAGCCAACCGTACTAAGATGATCACTTAGGTACACCAGAGTTAAAATATTGTGCTTCAGTTGCTATTTTATCGAGCTTATTGTCGAAATTCAAATGTTTTCTGAGACATTAAGATCAGATTCTCAGAGCCATTAATAAAACATTAATTTAATTTTATTACTGATTACATTTGTCATCATAAAGGGAAAAAAATCACAGCATTTATGGATTTATTTATGGATAAAATGAATTACTTCATTGTGTTAGCTACCCGCGGCAATATTTGAACATAATACGATTGTACCATAAAATCATATCCTATCATAGAACCTTGAACTTACTGTGGTTCCGATGAGAAACCTGAAAACCGTTTCGCCAATACCTACATTATCATCGAATGCAACCATAAAGTATACCATGGTACGATTGAGCCCAAAGGCACAACTGAAGCCACTCCGACATTTGTAGCTCGTTACAAATGACATTTCTGAATAATTAAATTGTCTCTTTACCATGCAGCAAAAATATCTAACCAGGTTACCAATATTCTTCGAAGGTAAGACCAAATAAGTGCCTGTGCATAGGCGAGAAAACGTGAAATATCACATTCAAAAAACCAGTTGCACCCAAATATGGAATCATGGCGACCCCAGGTAGGCCTTACCGGCCCTCGTTATAGCATTTGAAAGATTCACGAGAATTTCCACGGTGCCAAAATAAAAAGCAAAATTAATTCAAATTAATAACTTCGGCTGCGACGCCGCGTAAAATCCGCCAGAAAAACAGCGAAAAATAAATTGCAACACGTCCGTAAGTCCTCGTTTTTTTCCATCTTTACCTCCATGGTTCTAAGATGTAAAAAGCCTTTTCGAATCTGGCCTCCCTTTTGATATTCGGCGTAAACACGCCACGCTAATCCCGACGAATGTTTGAACGCAGAAATAAGTAGGAGCAATATCCGACCTTTTTTTCGGAAAAAGAAAGCAATAATCTTTTTTATTCCGCCTGGCCCCTTTTCCATCCCTCTTGAAAGAGATTGGAATGCGGCCAAATCCTTTTCCGTGCGCTTGGAGAACACTTTTGGTCAACAGATAAACACGTCAAAAGTCGTTTCTGGAGCGGTAACGTTAAAAAAGTCTTATTAACGCTGTCGGTTTTAAGTCTTAATGGAGTTGGTCCGAAATAACAAAACTGACAAATGCAGATTTTCGCCGAACTTCAATTTCGACGTAAGAATTTTTGCATCTCTCGCGTCTCGGCGTGTTTGGACATAAAACGCTTCGTTCATTTCTCGAAATCGCTCGCAATATTTACATGTGTGAGATAAGTTCGTCGACTCGTTACGATTGTAGAGGCCAGTTAGCGTCAATTGAATGCGAGTTTGAATAATCTCCAATGCGTTTTCGTGGTAATTGCTGGCGTTAAAATGCCCGAATCGAGCATTCCCCAGCATTTCTTAGGTCTACGGGGATGAAAAACAGAAGAGGTAATTCTGAGCAATGTAAAAAGTCTACGGAGCTAAAAGAAGAATTCCAATCTTCCATCCAAAATCCCGTCAGGAGCAAATGCGGAGCTTTGAAGCGAACTTTCCGCTCTTGGATTTACTACCGAACAACGACTAAAGAGCGAAGCACTCAATCCTAACACAATTTGGTTGTAAAATTATTATTTTCTGAAGGTGTTAGATCAAATGAATAAAATTTATGTAGCGAATGAGTTCAATAAGTTCCATTCGGTGGACCTAGGCCTGCTACAATTTTATTTCTACATGAAACGGTAAATAAATAAATTTAGCCTGCTAAGAAATTAAATTACACTGTCGTTCTTTAAGGATACTCTCAAGTCATCCATTTCAAATTTTAGTCCAGAATAAGGGCGGGGAAAGTATCGGCGAATGAAAAGATAAAATCGTGTCTGGAGGTTGCACGTATTATAGAATGTATTAATTCCTCAGTGCAGGTCGCATATACCAAGCAAAAGTAATTTGCAAGTAACGACTTAAATGTATATGTTATTGACTCATTGAACTTTACAGATGTTAAAAATTGACGAAAATCTGAAACTTTCCTCAGTAATGCTCCGAGGGATACATTGAAGAAGCACCGTCAGGGAAAATTTTCTAACAAACGAAAAATGGAGAATAAAAAATCTAGCGATAGATCAATCAAATCGGTAGCCAACTCGCGCCAATTCTTCCCTCCTTCCCCGAATACACAACAAATGCGAAGTGAAGGGATGGGAGGCCTCGCTCATAACTGCAATTGATATTCCAAATTGATAGTCCGGCTGTTTTCATCACTGTCAAAATGCAAATTTGTCAGCCTCTTAAAGCCCTTATAATCCGCGATATGATCGCCTATCTAAGGGACACAACGTACGAATTCCACGCAAGGCGAACCGGCCAATTACGTCCACTGCTAGTCCCGCCCATGTCTTCCGCTGGCGCCACTTCACCAAGGTCAGCCACACAGAGGACAGATACAGTTAAAGAGGATAAACATCGGACATACCGAAATGACTCAAAAAAATCTCTTTGCCAAGGCGCATGGAATACTCATTGCGGACTCGCCGAGAGACCGAAGGGTTTGCTCTTAGATTTGCGACGGGATACAAATGCCAATGGGATTTCGCGACGAATTTGCCGGCATCACGGGTTTTACGTACGCGCATGCGCTGTCGTCTGCCTTCATTAAATGATATGCAAAAGCCGGATGCTCATTAGCTAACCTTCGACCAGCAGCAAGCCGTTGGAGATCTTAATATTATAAAAGATCCTTGTTTGAAAGGTTACCTTCTCCAAAGCGAGTATCTTGGAATAGGTTGAGAATCTCAGTAAAAAGGCAGGAAAATTTCCTTGCTTCTCGTACATTACTCAACGTCTTTCCTTAGCGCTTCAAAAGAATGTACTCTATCTTCATTTTCAAATCATTAATTCTTCAGTAAATAACTCCCTTCAGGATTTTATCATGTTTATCCGCTAATGAGAATGGTTAAAATTCCTTTTACTATGAAGAATGAGTTTTGATACGCAGGAATTTACATATTTGCATTTTTCGAATCATAAAGATGTCTCTAAGCTAGAGGTTGGGACTATGCAGCCTTCAAGGCCGCAGGTAACCTTTACCCACTTCTTCAACCAACCTCTGACATTTGAACTAGTTTTTTTTCTGAAGCATTAACCCCTTCGGACGATAATACAATAAAACGAACACAAAATTTTTTTCGGCGATTTTTCAGTAGCCTACTTAAGTATTAACTAGTTTTTCGTATTATTTAAATGTCGGCTTATTTGATCTTCGGTAACACGCAACTCAACTGCGGCCTGATTCTTTGATATACTTCCTTCCTTGGAGAAATGATTTTCCAAAAGTGTCTTATACTCTACTGAACGTACAGTTGCAGAAATATATATCATATACCAGATAACGATCCCTTAATACTTTTAGTTAAATATTGATTCGTTATTTTCAAAGAATAATGTGGATAGAATTCAAATAAATATCAAAATAATGATACGTACTTTTGACGAAAAATATCGAAAACCCTCGGGGGAAGTTCAGAGCGCAGGATACCACGCTACCGCACCTGGAAATAACAAAAGAGAATTAATAAAGGAAGATGAACAGCAGATTATCATATAGTTATATTATTCTGTTTATGAATCATTTTTCATAATATATGTTATCATAATTCTTGATTAGAGTATGTTTTTATTCATATAATCTGTATAAGATATTGTTTAATTATAAATATATGAAAAAATAAACAAAAGTCAAATATACTGAAGACTTATTTCCTTAGGCGTACTACTAAAGGAAATTTTTTGTCTCTCTTTTAGATACTGGTTTCACAAAATGTGCGCTAATACCCAATAGTAAAACTGAAAAGGATAATTTTCTAATGTCACATGCACTATACTCGTAATTTTGAGAACATAATGTAGTTCTGGTCTATAAAAAAAACTGACAGGAATGTAAAGTTTATTGTTATGGAGTTTGTAGAAATTAATTAGAGATTAGAGCTTAAGAATTAACGACATAATGTATATACAGCAATTGAATCGGTCCTTCGATAGCCTTCTACGAAAGCTAAGGGCCGTGGGTAGTCACAAAACCTGACGTCAAGTTAAACAATCATCAGATGTAACTCTTAAAAATGTAAGCTCAAATATATACTTCACAATAATTTTGTATCTTATCTACTCAACTACAAGAATTAGAGTGGAAGAAAAGAGTGGAGCTAGCAAAATATTGTTTACTAATACGTAGTGTTAAATTTGGCAAGATTAACTAGAAGAAGGGATAGAGTCATTCAATATTTTATGTCTTCCACCTGATACACGCTACTAAATCCATTAAAAAAATACATCTTCAACAAAAGTATCAAAAATATTCCTAAACTTCGCCTTGATGTCCGAGAAATGCTTATTTCTACTCCACTATTTTCTGGAGCAGATGCTCGAGAGGTAGAATTAAATCTTCACTCATCGATCATAACAAATCACGTTTCCCCATTCTTTTCCGCTTGAGAATAACTCAAAAATTCTCAATCCTCACCTTGCACACGTACTGCGGACACTTTTCTGACCACTCAACCGCAACACGTCTCATTCCTTCAAAAGATAGCCGCAGATCGCGCGCTCACAGTACAGATGGTGATCACCTCTTAAAACGAGCCAAACCGCACACAATCCATTCCATAGAAAACGTTTCGAGAGCATTCCCTTCAAATCCAATCCTTCAGTAAACCCTGCATCTTCAACGCGCGATACCTTTGCAGAGTCATTTAGAATGGGCTATCTGTTAACACGAAATCTGTAGCACTTGCGCAGTGAAAGAAATTCGGGCGGGATGAGTCCAATTACTATAAAGAGCCCCCGGCGAGACTTTGGGTTACAATTACTCGGCATTCTCCTTTTTACCTAAAGCACATTCCACTCTAATTACTCCTTTCAAACAGCTTACCCTCCTGCGCACTGAAGAGCCATAAACTACCGCGGAAGCTATACGTCTCCAAATGAGTTCACCAGGCGAGGAATGAAGGTGGTACCTCAGGGAAACGTGCAAGGGGGACCAGGTTACGAGTAAAGGTAGGGAAGGAAAAAAGAACTCACTTTCGGCGTGTGTAGGCCACGGCAAGGGGTGGAATACAGGAGCAGGCAATGCGAAAGAGGAGCTCGAGGAAGGAATACAAGATGAGGCACCGGCAAAAGGACCGAAAAAGAGGAAGGAAGAGGAAGGAGAGAGAGGTCCGGGATTGGGGAAGGGAGAGAACTCACATATTTACAAAACCCCGAATTACCGGCCGCGTCGCAGAACGACAATACCGGACAAATGACAAATGAAATACGCAAATGAAGAATTGTCGTACTAGGCCGGTGGGCACGGCGGGTGGGGATAGCACGTTGGCGGATGGGAAAGAGCGTGTGTGTGCGTGGAAAAATGGGGAGAAGGATTGGACTCTTGTCCAGCCGTGGGGATTTTCGGGGAGGGAAAAGAAGGGAGAAGAATTGAGGCGAAGGAATGGAACGGAGAGGGGGAAGGACAGGTAAAGAAAGGATAGAAATTAGGTGGCTGTACGCTTATGATAGAGGAGGGTCAGAAAATAAAATGGAACGAGGATGGATGGGTACGTGACAAAGGTCTTTCTCCCTTTCAGGAATGAATGAAGCTCTCCTAATTTTTCTCGAGTTATGTTGTTTAGCCTAAGGAGAGGGATGAGTTATAGAGTAACAGGCTGACCAAAATGACCAAACACAAACGAAAAGGGGTAGGATAAGTTTTGGAATTCACTCTAACCCAGATAGCGACGAGAGCTAACTCGGGAGATAATTAAGAGGTGAGAGACTTCTACGGGTGTATGAGTAGAGAAAGAAATTAACAAGCAGCAAGCCTTGTTAAATGGCTTAAAACCCCGTCATTCTCCCCGAAATTGTTTCTTGAAAACGCTAAAACAGAGAGATTTTCTCTTGTTAGGAGAGTGGGCGAGATTAGACAAGATCTGGAGGAGGGGGGTCGCTTAACGAGAGCATAAGTGGCAAAAATGTCCCTGCGATAGCAAAATATACGGTCTAGAAGAAAAAGATGGCTTTGAGGGCTTTGAAAACGCTGATTGCATTGGCACCTGAATTTACTGAATGCACTTAACCTGCTATTTTGTCGGCCGTGGTTTTTGATGAGGGCGATACCTCATGCTATCCAATACTCTGGAAGTCGAGAATCTCCTAGATCACTGAGATAAAATAGAGGCCAATTTTTTACTTTAACATATGGAATTGAAATGGTCCAAGATTAAAGGATAGGCTACACTAGAAAATAAGCTTGAGGACTTTGTTAAGCCAGAGAAAAAAGCGAGTCACTAAGTGACATACCTGCACATTTTAGACTATCGTGGTCAACTGAAGTAAAGTACATCGCTGAGAGACGTAATCAATTCAAATTGAAAGTCTGCGAAAAACATAATTGCTTAAAATGCCCAATTTTTTCATTTCTCGCTTCTCTTTGAAAACACGGTGGAAGTTCGGACTAGATTCAATTAGAAGAAGACCCACCAGCAGATTGTGAAAAAACTCCACGGTTACGTTATTGCTTAACACATTTCGAAACAGGTAGCCGCCTGAATCTTTGTAGACCCGTTACTTATGGCTCGTTGCAGCTTAATTTGGTTTTACCCAGTTGAGAGTACCAACGAAATACCTCGGGTATTACAAATAAATGGACATTAAAGCGATTTGCTTGAATTATTGAAGTGAAATTTTGCAAAAACTATCTTACGTATCAAGCAAACTACTTCAGAAAATATTTTGGAGACTTCCTAATGGAACATCGTTACAAAAACAGCATGATTGATTAGTATTGACATTCCAAGTGGATTTGCAACGAAAATGATCAACGACACACTCCTCATTCAGCCCTCCATAAATAACTCGGAAACTAGCCTAATTATCATCTGATAGATGAACAAGATGCTGGTGACGCCCTACTCTAATATGCAAGTTACTCCGTGACATTAATAAATGACTTCTCTCTCCTATTCCAAAGAGATCCTCCTCACGTCAATGGTCGCTCGAACAAATACATCCCTCGGCTAAAGCTTAACCCACAAGCCTAAAGTGGAAGGACCGGGCCCTCACAAAGGTCGAGCGAGAAACGAGGAACAGAACTCGCCCTAAGTAAAACTCGGAATACGAGGCGCATCCTAAGAATAAGAACGGAAAAAGGTCCCATCAGACGGTCAAATTGGACGGAATGGTAGCTCGCTATCGCCTTGGTGGCCCATGACTGCGGCCCACGAAGATGATTGATTGCGGCGTGAATGAAAACGTAGCTGAGGGAGAAAGTGTAGAGGCGAGACACTCCTCTTAACCTATTAAATGGGCGTATAGTCGAATTTGAAAGGACCGCACAACACGGTGGCGCTGGAAGACACAAAAAAGCGGGATTCAAAAGGTGAGAATGCGCGCGATTCGGAGTTGTGAACGAACTTCTTGGGGGAAGGGGCGATTTGGAAGGTTGGGAGAGACTTCAGGAAGAAAGATCTCCGAGGCAGCGATGCGACCTGTGGAAGATGGTGAGCTACAGAGAAACAATGGAAAGAGTTGTTACGGGCTTGGTTATTGGTCGGAAGAAATATTGAGGGGAAAGGGGCCCGACGAAATAAAAACAACTGAGGGAGAGGAATTGAAAAGATAGGTGGACGACGTGAGTTTTTCATCGGATTTGATTTATAAGTCTCCCTCACTCTCCCTCTGAAAAATGGATCGGGTTTAAATGAGGCTGGCTGAGGGACTAATTTTGCGAGAAAGGCCGGTGACGTGCGCGAAAAAGAAACTCTCTCCGAGGAAAAAAGAGCAAGGAATTACGACCGCTGGCTGTTAGGAGCCACGGTCATAATAAATCTCGTGCTGAATCGCAGGTCTCAGAAATACATACATTATTTCTCTAGAGCTTCTCATTCCGATGCTATATTTTAAGTCTCTAGACACGCTTCGGAAGAATATGATCGAAATGGTCCAGCTTTTAAGAAGATTAGGAAAACATACAGTTACTGAGATAAGTTTTGAAACCCTCCGGGTGACTGAACCCTGAAGAGGGCAACAGGGATGGCAGTCGGAATGTCGGTACTTCACGATGGATTTGGAAGCCCGTGAAATTCTAACAAACAGCTACTTACGTTGATTACATGAATTATTTGTATTATGAGTTAATGAAATTGAAATCTATTAACTTAAAGTCACATATGACGACTGTCGACAACATGGAACATAATTAAGATAAAACTCGAGTCCCCCGTCCAATGAACGAACAGATAGGTTTAAAGATGGGTGCTATTCGCGAAGGAATCTGCTACGTTTAACTGGAGACAGTGCTTAGAAACGACACCACAGTCGGTGGGTATTGAATAAATAACGCGTGTTGTCAGTAGCACCCGAGTCAACAGTACCCAAGGCTGGTTGGTCCCTTATCCCCCTCCATCATTAGTTGACAAAAACATTTGGAGAGGGAATGAGGCGGGAAAGATGAGGAGTGTAGGATTTTTCCCTAGTTTCCTTATTGAGCCGTATATAAAACAACAGTTCCATTGGTAACAAAAGTATTCCACCAAGTTAAGAGCAGAACTTTCTTTTAAAGTACATTTTTCGATGAATCGCTTGGCGTGAGAATATAAAAACCCTTTAGTTACGTATCTCCATGATATTACTGCCTTTGGTCGTATAATTTCACGGCTACCAGATAAATTATAGTGCAAGCGAGGGTTCGAGGTATCGGAAAATTTTACTCATTTAAATTTAAATGTATACGCAGTGTTCTAAAAAGAAGGATAGTGCGATGAACTCGAGCTTTTCATACCTTTGCTAAGGACACGCAAGCGTCTACGTCAAAAAATATTGTAGCCATGGGATACATTAATTCAATAAAATTAGGATCTGCTTTCTTTTAAAAATTCGATCCCTATGCTTCAACGTACCGGTACTTAAAGCAGGAAAAAATGCGATCAAACCATGTAGTGATTGGCACGTGCTCGTCCGTGCTTACTCTTTGGTATCAGACAGAATTTAACAGGAACTTGAATCTACGCCTGTGATTCTCCTCTCGTTCGTTTCAGCCGCCATCTGCCGACGGAATTTCCCGCAACTCCAACGGACGTTGCGCAAGGTTTTATTGCGCCCTCTTCGCAATGTAAATTCGAATCGGGATTTGGCCAAAATCCGTTGCCGAGGGCTAAAAAGAGGCAATGCCCAACTCGCCAATGGGATGAATAAATAACGAGAGAAGAGATTCACGCGGAATAACGCGACATAATATTCGTGTGTAACCTTCGGTGCGGAGGGAAGGGTATATAACGAATCGAACGTGACGCTTATGTAGTTTTGGAACTGAGAGGAGGAAATGAAGAGGGATAAGGGAGTAATGAAATAGAAAGAGGAAGCGAAAAAGCTCCTTTCCAAGTTGAACGAGTGAAAACTGAATGGTCTGAAGAAGTGTCGAAACCCTTCCCGTAATCTTGAACAATTTTGACCGAAAACGAAGAAAATACAAGCTTAGGGTTTACGTGAATATTTAGAAATGTTATAGATATATGAGTCTACCCGATGAGATAATTTAAGCAGAGGTCTTACGGCTGTGGTCCGCTACTACGGAGGTTTAGAAGTAGGAAATCTGGAGAACGAAGGCTAGAGATGGATTTTTACCACGCGATGAACGGAAAATTTCGGGATCCAAGTGTGGCAAATGTAGGTTCCAGTCCTTCCGTTGTTCAGATAATAAAATAATACATATATCAACACTGATTTTTATGTTGCAAGTAATGCATGAGCTATACATCACCTATAACCACCGTCAACACCTTCCACCCACACAAAGATCATAAGCTGCGGCAAAGGTATTCTCTGTAAAATACTCAGCCCGAAGGCCGTTTGGGACCTCATTTCCTCTATCATCATCTAGGAAATAGGATAACTAGGAAAGGGTAATGAGGCTTACTAGGCAAGATGAGGAGTGAGGTCGTTTGCCCTTTCTTTCCTCACTGATCCAGAATGCTATAAGCAGAGCACGTCCACATCAAGGAAGTACAATGACACTACGAGTAGCACTTTTCGTAGCATTGCATTAGGAGAAACCGTAATTAATGCCATTATTCAGCATAACTCATACCTCATTAGCTTTAATATCATAACAGCCATGAACAAGACTGAGACAAAATAAATAAAAGATACATTTTTCTCTATACCGTACCATAAGACTAATGATAAACATTTCATTCATCAAGATATGGTGGCAGCACCGGCAAAGGTAGAGAAAATTCACAAAGAAAATGTTCATCAAAAGTATAGATAATTTATCAATTGATATATGTTGGTGAATAAATAATTAAATATTATAAATAAATAAATTGATAAATGTTTTAACTCTATCATAACTCTGCTCTCGACACATGAAGGAAAGCAATGGGCGTATTTCCCGCCACATTTCACGATATACAGTCGTCCAGAATCTGACAAGTCCGAAACCCAAGTCGCGAAACGTTGCCAACTGAGGTGGGACCACCGCACGAATGCCCTTTGAACAGAACTACAACCGATGAATATGAAAACTAACGATGGCGAATTTGTCTTTCCCACAATTTAAATCAGCCACTACTGACACCTTCACTGAGTAAAAGGAAGGCGATCGATAGCAGCTGTAACCCAGTCTCAATCGAATTATTCAGCAGCTGACATGCCAGGACTCAGTCTATACGACAAGTCAATACCCGAGTTTTCAGCCGCACTCTTGTCCAACTAACGCATAGATAGATCAATCACAATTCACAATCGCTTCATCTATGAAACTGAATACTTTCGGCTAATAAGTACTTACATACTTATTCAAACACCTAAGCGTTAAACTTAAATTTGCTAAAACGATACAGATGAAATAAATCACGCAAGATATTTACAAAAGTGCGATTTCGGTTTAAAAATCACAATATTCCTAAAACAAATAGTAATTATGAATTGCAATTAGAATTTTCCTCAATGCAGACGGACTTCTTTCTATTCTAGGTGGAATGAGGACTTGAGTGTAAAACCTTTTCAAACAGTAAGACATTAAAATAAATTTTCAGAAACCATTACGGTATTTCGTTACTTGAAGTGTTTGATATCAATTAATGGCTAACGATGGTAACTGAAGTCAAGCAAGAGAAAAATGGAGAGAGGAAATAGAAAGAAGAAGATAACAATAGTATAAAAAAGCATTTGTTTTAGAAAAGGGTGAGCTATTAAGAAGGAAAGGAAAATACTTTCATTAGGGAACCTTAAGTCTCATGTACCTAAAGAGGGAGAAGAACAAAAGCAGGATACCATTTAATTATCTGTACACGGATCGTTCGTAATAAATAGCATCCAAGCGGCCGCAAACCAAGCCTTCTTTCCTACTCGTCAGCTTCCATGAAGAGCGCCAGCGTGCATTCGAAAAAAATTTCACCCGATTTCCTACACATCTTCTCCTCTTCCCCCACATCAACATCGACTTTAAACTGACAGTTCAACGCTTCAACGACGACTCCACGCGTGTCGTCAATCAATTCCTCTCGGTTAAGCGGACCAATCGAAGAAAATCACCGTCATCAACGTGAAAAATTCACCAGGAAGGACGCCACTCGAGCAAAACTCACCGCGGACCGGGCGCCAACTTACTCCTCGGAAGATAATGGAACCGCTAAGAGTAACCCGGCAAAAAAGCGTTGATTTACAACCCTCTGGATCTCCTGCTCGTCAAAATCCCTCCCACACTCAGAAAAAAATAACTTCGGAGGCAATCATTTTTCCTCCCGAGAAAAAGAGGACCGCTCTCTCCGAAAACTAACCACGGAAGGCTCCCTGTCATCGGGAACGAACACTCGGAAATCATCGTGTCTTCTGTACCCTATATAAACGGAAGCGTATACCGGTGAGGCTGGAACAGTCGCAGGACACTCGTAGTACAAGCTCGCACACACGAGCCTCAACCTCTGCCATCGGAGCAAAAAAATCCGGGGAAAGAATGCCTATAGATCTGTTAGTGGAGAAAGAGAGTGGGTTGGAAAAGTGGAGGAATATGGAGAGAGGAAAGGATGAGGACGGAGTGGGCAGAGGTGGAAGGAGAGAATAGGCAAACAAGAAAGGACGTCCAAAAGTGGGTTCCTTAATGAGATACATTGTCCAAGGCTCCCACTCCCTTCCCTCTTGCTCTCACACCATATTCCGACACCTACCTCCCCCTCCTACACCTTTGACAGAAAAAAGAAGGAAAAATGTCCTAACCCGAAAGCCGCCACCTGGGAGCTTCTCCTCCCTGCCGTCCATCCCCGTGGCGGCGCTCGCGTCGCATGAATGAGAGAGGCCCCGAACTTTTTCCTGCAAGGAGCGTCGGGAAGGGGACCTATAACTACATATGCTGGAAGTTTCTCAATATAATTCTCGATAAGGCGTTCGTTCTGAGGGGTGGGGAGAGAGGCGCTTTGCGGGGAAATGAGTTTGAGATTGAAGGCAGGGGTGAGGGAAAGGGAGGAAATGAGTTCCGTATCTAGATGACCGTAAATGGCTCCACGGAACACGGGGCATTAAAAAGAATGTGGAAAGAATAGGGAAGAAAAGAGGAAAGCAGCCACTTCGAAATGCCGAGGTTGCGACCTTAAGAGGATGTTGTTGCTTTCTTTATCAAATTGATTACATTTCTCCACGCGAGAATGATGGTAAATGGCGGGTGAAATGAGTCCCACCTCGCCGGTTTCCGCGGCTAATCCTCGAAAAGCAACGCTTCCCATTTGGGTCAATAAGAGATAAATTTATCATCGGTATCCATTCCCTGAATTTAAAGGAATCGAATTGGGAATGATAATAATAAGAGAGGGAGAACTGGAAAAGAAAAATAAAGCAAAGAAATGCCGACCCCATACCACATGGGAAAAGGCGATGAAGAAGCTGAAGAATTGGGAATGATAATCGCTTCGAGATGAAGCCTCCGTTGAAAAGTTTTCAGTGATGTTTCAACAAAGTTGAGGACTTGCACCTATTCAGACATTAGACTATTAACTAATTCTGGATTTTTATCGAGAAAAATCAAAGATAAAAAATTAACTGACATGAATCCTTAAAAATTAAATTTAAATAGATTTGATCGATATTATAGGTAATTATATACTGAATTAGCAACTAATTAGATAGACATAAGATTGGTAACTATAAAGGCGATGAAATGAGATTAACGAAATCGATAAAAATCATGGAATATAAATATATCACTAATGGAATACATAGGTAAACAATGCTAAGATAACTTACGGCGAAAATAGGATGAAATATTTCCTTCTGCCACTGATCAGTCTCCCTTCTCTCGAAGAAAATATTCAACACTACATACGTATTCAACACATGCTAAGATGCAGGCTAATATACCCCGTAAATATGAAACTATGGATTATATAACTAAGATGAAATAAGTTTCATCTCCAGATATTATATTGCGCCAAAAATGAAAAAAAAGTCATAAACCAGTCCAGAGTACTTAGAAACACTGCAGAAGCTTATAAACTCCGATCAGATAAATTCTAGTTTTACCTGGTTCTATTTTACAAACAGTAAGGGGTAGTGGGGAGAGGAAAGCATGCGCGTAGATTCAGAGAGTGTTCAAAGGAGACAGTAAAAGAGAAAAACTCTCCTGCCACTTCTCTTTCGGCGGTTCAAACCGTACCACGCAAGTCATTAGTGAGACAAGGAAGAACAGGTATGAAAATACAGAAAGAGAGCTCAAATTGAAAGGAAACTGCTTAAATTAATTAGCGCCGTGACAATGAAGTTGATGGATGTTAGGACGGAGATGAGGGACGTGATTAATGACTTTCATTCTTCCGGTACACCCCTTCTGCTCCCGGTGACAATCGACGTTGGAAATAAAAATAAACGGCCTACGAAGAGAGAGCGGGAAAAACCTCCGAATAGACGAAGATGTCATAGGGACAAAGAAAGGCTGAGAGATGGAAGAGTGGTGGAAATACAGTGACAGAGAGTCAGGTTTGGGGAGAGGGAAAGGAAAGAAAAAGTAAAAGCAAAGTCGATGACAAACAGACATAGAAACAGATGAGCAGAAGATTTTACAGCTAATTCAAGAACGCATCAGATTTGAGTGAAATTGTCCGGGCGTTGAGATTTTGAGCAAGCAAATCTTTATCGCTACACACGAAAATTAATGTTCCCGTAAAATATTTCGGAACTAACATAAGTCGGAACAAAGCCATTAAAAATTGCCAATTTCAACGAAATCACGCGATCAGTATTATACTACAATTTGTACTCGGGTTAACACCAACACAGGAAATTTCACATTTAGGTCTCATACCCTGGTGGAAATTTTCCTGTAGTTATATAAATATAGAAGAATGGAAAAATATTGCCACAGCTTTGCGAAAACTCTTATCATTTTCCAAACAAAAACGTTCATAATTATCAATTTAGCAAGTTCTAAGAGGCGAGTTAAGTGAGAGATGCTTAAAAGCACGAGAAAATTTCGAAAAGAAGTTGACGTTCTTCTGTTCGAACCAGAAAAAAACTGATCAAAATATTTGTCTACGAAATGAAGAAAGAAATCAACCGTAGGAATATGTTTTCTCAGACGAGTAAAAAAGAATTTCGCGTATAAAAGAATGTAAGCACTAGGAAATATTACAACAACAAAATTAGATTTTATGAACTCATAAGAATTTATAATATATATATTAATTATTGTCATCACGAACCTAACAACGAAATGTTAAAAAAAAAGAATGAGGAATGCATGGCAGACCCATAGCTACTGATGTCTATACTCGTATAAGTACCCTGAGAGACGCTTTTCGGCGTGTTGATACAGATATTGATATTGATATGCGGAACAGTATAGCAACCTAGACCATAATGGGAGACAAAACAACACGAAACGTCTTTATTTGGCGAAACTAGAAAGTCCCATCTTTCATTAAACCCTTTGTAGGAATGTATTACAAAATCCATAAAATGGATTTAGATTTTAAACAAGAATATAAACTTTAATACATAGAAAATTTTCCAACAAGTAATGTGGAAAAAGCTTTGATATTTTTTTATGATATGATTTCTACATTGGACGTAATGCCAGGGACACAGCTAAGTTTACCCACAACATTCCCACCTTACCAAGGAGGTTTATTAGAAGGAATAGAGATAAAAATGAGGGGTGCGGTACAACAAAGGAGGCAGAAAACATTTCAACAACTAGTGAAAGTTCTAGCGATATTAACACTGTAAGAAAGTTACGAGGCCTACAAAATACGCCATGGGAAACAGAGACATTACGAGTAGGCCGAGCCTGATTCCAGTCCCGCGTTGCTCGTAGCTGTAGCAGCAAGAAAATTGTATATTCTATACAAGTTGGGCTACGTTTTCATAGAGCAAATCACGGGCCTCAATAAATATAATCCCGACTTTCTCTGCAGAAGAAACTGGTTTTCCCTTTTTACAACTACTATCCCTTTGCTAAGACGAGGAAAAAGTGCGATTGTGACGACTTTCATACTCTCCCTGAAACAAGTAAAACATCAAGCGAGAAAAACTTTTTCCCGAGTTCTGCCCTAGAGGCCGATAACGACTTAGACGTTAATAAGTTTTCTCGGGTGAGGCGAAATGATTTTTCTATCTTGATCTCTTTCCTTAAAAAATAATCGCTTCTGAAAATCTTGGGGGCCAGACTTAATTTACATCTCAAGCTCTTATCTACGAAATGCTTGTGCGACAACGATTTCGTCGTCAAGACTGAGAGAAGAATAACTTTCTCTCTCTTTCTAACATTTTAAGCACACTAAATCACACATTCTGGATATCATTTCCTTATCTAACACAATGAATTAGCAACTCCTTATCTTCTATTCGTTTCCCTTTCATTCAATTCGTTCCGCGTTCCCTCCTTTCCTTCGCTTATTTTCGGGTTGATGAGAACTACAGATTACCCTAAGTCGGAATGAGTACCATAAATATCATGGCTAACTTTTTCAAGGATGAAAATATTGCTTACAATGTCTTTATCGATGATTTCATAGCGTTAGAATACTTGAGAAAATACCTTTCAAGCTCAAGCAAACTAATCAAAATCTTCATCATTTATGTATCTCACATGCATCTGAGAGATATGGATGTAAAACTCGTGATATATTCGCAATCAGCAAACTGCGAAGAAGGAAGGAAATAACTGCGAAACCAAGGTTTATTTCTTCACATTTAGCAATATCCATGAAATGAGGATTCATTTTTCCCTCTCAGCCAAAAGGTTGAGAAACACGATCAAGATACGACAACTGATTTATAAATGTAGAGGTTGATTGAGAAATTAAGCGGAAAATATGTCAACTAAGATTACATGTTCAAAATAAAAAGAACGAGAAGGTGGCCGATATATTTCAAGTGGATCTTTAAAACAATTTTACACCTTATCTTTAAGTATTAGAAAACCGAAAAATTAATGCTTTACATGCAAAGGTTGGCCACAAGCCAAATCCCATTGAAAAAACTTGAAAAATAAACGCTTATAGAACACAATACTGATTTTTTACGAGATACCTATTCTTCTCTCCCACACTAAGCTTGATTTGCAATAACTGATCTTATAACATTTCCGTCTATCTCTACAATCTCAGTATTTATATACTTTGAATTTTAACCCAACATTACCGCAGTCTACTTTGTACTATTCTAATAAGCTGAATACATAAAAAAAACAATTTTTTAATGTTAAATATGCATGTATGTACCTATATATTGGAACAATATCCGCACGTACACGTGTTTTTGTACGTACGTACACGATGTTTCTGTATAAATGCCAGTTTTGACTTTTAAATTAAATATCAATTAGGACCATCTAGCACATTCATTACAGCTGGGATCTGCACGTTATAAACAATGCACTACAATAAAATACCTTATTACTTTATTCCCATTTTTTCCTATTTCCGATATATTTTTGGGTATTTATCAATTAATTCGGTGCATGAATAAAAGATAAAGAAAAGAAAGGCATTCGACATAGGATATATACTATGAAAAACTGTTGTATAGACATCAAAGAGAGGTTAGAATACAGGTGCCCCCACTATAGAATAGAGAGGAGTTTTGTTAGGAAAGAAATCCATACACTCCAGCCCTTTTCTCTCTACTCACCCACTTTTCATCGCTGCCACGACAACTGATTCGGTCACGATATACACAAATATTAAGCTCGCGAAAGCGCGTGCGCAGTACAATTGGTCGTGGAACAGAGTTAGGAGAGGGAGTAGTGGGAGTGCCTTGCTTCATCACGTGCGCGATTACTCTAGAGACGATATCTGGACACTTTCGGAGCAATAGAGGGAAGAAAAAAGGAGGAAAATGTAAAAGGAAAGATAAGGGGAGATGAATATGGAAATTAAGAAAGATGATGGAGGAGGTAGCGGGAAAATGTTGAAGGAGAATGATGAAAGGAATGGATGAATGCCAGGGATCTATTCGGTCGATGCACAACCATGGGATTACTTTTCAGGCTGATCAAACGCAAGATTGACCAAATAACGCAATTTTCAACATTCCCGATGTCTTTTGTCATTTCTTTTGCTTTATTATCCGTAAATTTCGTAAAGGCGAAAATATTTTCTTAATACAACCCTGAATATAAAAATATTGGATCTTAATTTCTATTTTTACTAAATAAAAAAGTCGTGTTAATTTCAGACAAAATAATATTCGTTTCAGATTTACATAGCTGCCTTAAGGAATCTAAATTTTAAAATAAAAGAAAGACAGGAGTGTTTGACGACAGGTTTATTTAAACCTGTTGAAAGAGGTTTATAAATTAATACCACACGGTAGTTTTAACAACCATTATAGTAGTCTTTAGATAAACCTGTGGAGAAGTACAATCCTGTCTTCCTTTTATTTAAATGTAATGGAGTTCCACAAAACTACGCCTTCCTCTGCGGAATTTAACCAATTTTTTTTTTAATATCCGTCATCGAAATTTTGCGCGGGCAAATAAGTTTTCCCTGAGAATATGAGAGAATTCTTTCGACCCCACTTTCAATTAAAATTACATATGAGAATCTGAAAATACAATGGTAGAATTTGCTTAAAAAAATCGATAGATGGATGCTCTGAGTTCTCCAACTCTGGGTTTGTGCAGATGGAATTTAGGTAAGCATGAAGCATTCCTTAGCAACTACATGCAAGGTTACAGATTTGAGGTAACCCATAAACGATTAATAGCGGATGATAGGAAAAAGGAGGGTTAGAATAAGGGGGCAGAATAGTAGAAGGACTTTTAATCGCCTTACCCTCTTTAATTTCCATCCGTGGGTTTTTGCATACGGCCTGCGAATGGCGCGGCGAAGAGAGAGCCCGTCCGTCGAGGGAACGGCAACGGGTTGGGGAAAAAATGACGGAAGAGGTGGAGACCCCGCAGCGGAGAGATTGAGGAGAAGAGAGAGGCAAAAAGAGGTGGCAATCGAACGACATAAAGGCCAGAGTCACACTGGCGATTCCCATTGAGATTTCGCTTTGATCTCTTCCTGCGCCAGCCATCGAACAAAAGCTCTCAAAATGAAGGCAATTTCCCTCGCTACCTCCACCTCACCCACACCTACACCCCCTCGGCGGGTAGACTCGAACGCCGCCTCGTGCACCTTCCCTGTAATTACAGAGGGGGCGAAAGGGGGCCCGAAATTACACGGGGCGAGCCTTCCCCACATCCTTCACCCCTCTCAGGAAGGAGGTCGATCTCTTCGGCGCGCGCGCCTCTATGAATTATCATATCCGACTGATTTATGTGCAGCCGAGCGCTTGTTTAAAATTTGCATAAATTTGCCGCGAGACGAATGCGTCGGTGCGTGTTGCTTTCTCCCGTCAAGTCCCCGGTTCGAATCCCTACATCATGCCCTTGTTTGTGTCATGAAGAGGAATGCATAGACATCCACCCAAGGGTGAGACTAATATATTGATCATAATCCTACTTGTTATTATTTTACGATCTCATACTTGTAAATCGAATTCAACATGGCAACAAGGAGAGAAACGCTGCTCCTATTGCATGCATTACAAAAAACCAAGGTTTGATTACGAATTATTTTTCTTATATGCCCTAATATGGTATATAGAATATAGTGTGTAACCAGTTCTACGCAGACGACCTTAAAGGAGTTCATTTCTTACCACAATCACATTTGTGTAGCAAAAGATTAACAATATGGATTGCAATTTGGTTTATTACCCAAAATACCATTACGCTAAGAAAAGAATCAACAAGTTCGGGCTATTTTTGTTGGAAAGATATATCACGTTGTCAAATATTGTAATTTCTACGATAGTAATATTTGTGAAGTAACGAGCACAATTGATATAATGTTAAAATGATGTAATTTACAACATTATCCTTATTTTATACACTTATTGCATAAAAGTTGTCATTAATTGGCGAGTTTCGACATTTGAAAAATGTCTTCCAACAGAGAATATTCGCTAACATAATCAATTTTGAATCGCAATCCCTTCCGCAAGGCTGCAGTGAAAACATTCTAACAAAATTTGGAACCCTTTCATTCTCGGAAAAAAAACGCTCCACTTGCCTTGTGGGTCCTATTTTTAATCATATCTCTGTGTTTCCTCTCTTTTCCCCAGTTTCGTGAGAAAGCATTTTCCAGCACCCAGGATTCTCAAAAAAACCCAAGTTCTAAGGGATTCATGGCGTTCCGCATCACAGTTTGTGAATAGTCATAGTTGAAAATTCCGTTCCCTAGACATTGAATTACCTCTGCTAAATATTAGCAATAATGGCAAATTTGTTAGTTAGCTCTGGCAAATCGAGAGACTGGAAGTAAGAAAAGCCAATTTATACTTTTCCTCGACGAATATCGTTGGAGAAAAAGTACGAATAACCCCTTAAGCAAGATCCTGAGATAGCACGCGACGCATCGATCTTAGTGCGAAATCACGTGAGTGGTTCGAAAAGGAGTTATTTTGGTGGTTTCCGCGTGCCTACATAACGTCTAATTTGCAATGGTGTCCGAGGGCTGGTTTTGGGTTTCTTGATCCGGGGAGTGGTTCTCGGAAGAGGGATTCTTTCTCCTTATTTCGGACGTAATTAGGGAGGCTGATAGCACCCTTGCTTCGTCTTCCTTTTCGGCAGCAACGAGGAAAGTAAGGATATTTGCGAAGGCGATTTCTTTACGTGCCTTCCAAAATACCATGCGCCGATGGTCAAACAAGATGAAAGATTTATGATCTTTGTATTTCGAACGCCAATGGGGAAGAATTGAAAGGGTTGGAAGGAGAAAACTACAGCCCAGGATATCCATTGGTATATCATTCGCACGCTTCTCGAAGACCGTTTTCCTTTCGAAACTGTTGAAAAATTGCCATTTTCGAAAACTGAAAAATATAACCTAATAAATAAACGTTTCAAGAAATGCTAGCTTGTTTAGCGGTTTCCAGGTTCAGTATCTTTTACATTCATCATTCTTTTAATAATAATAACTTCTATAATGGAAACAGGAAGCTAATCCCAACATTACATCCACCTTGATAAATACACGTACTATTAACAATAAAAAAGACCGAACACACACGACCATTTCTTAACTAGCTAGCACACTAACAACTCCGCCACTATGGCCGATACCAAGAATTTGTTCATAAATCACCATTTCGTAGGCGTTCTCAAGTCATAACGGGTACTTTTATAAAATAAAAACACCATCCTATTAACTACAGGCGGGGTTAAACAAGAAATTAACATCGAAGAATTAGGTACCTATGCGATAAACATCTCTTTAAATTAAGCTTATGACTATGGAATTATGATTACAGAAGCACTATTTTCCTTAATTCTTGTATCGCCTGGCCAAAAATTTCACCCTGAGATCTTATTACATTCATGCTTCATTATTTATTTGTGATAAATTATGAATGGTTACCAAATCCAAAATGGTAACAATATATTTTAGCTTCTTAACACAGCTTTAATGATACTAATATTCTTACCATTACAACATTTTATAAAATCCATTAGGAGACTCCATTCCGGACAATGATTGATAAAATTGGCATCAACTCCGAAGAAGACCCCTGAGAAGCTCTTTGAAGAAGCAAGCAGACCTCCTTGTACCAATAAATGCGAAATCCCACAATTTATCCATTTATTCGCTATATAGAAAGGTATAAAAGAAATTCAACCTGTTATTGAAGTAAAATACGCCTCCAACTGCTTTAGCAACCATCATCGAAGAAAACAGGTGCCATTACTAGCTTCATCTTGATTTACAACAGTAAAAGAGTACCATTTCGTCCCCAGCAGTGAGCCGAGAAATTAAACGCAATAAAACCTCTAAGAATATGTAAGACCGTTTTGCGATCCTGAGAGGAATTAATAGTATCGTGATAGGCCATGAGGGTGCGGTTGTGAATTGCCTTCATAATCGGGGGGGAAAAGCAGCACCGCCCACATCCTCTGCTCTCTCCATCTCCTTGGACCGTACACTCGAAACATCTCGATCGCCACACTTATCGTCAATTTCAACCCGCATCGGTCCCGACCCCGAGATAAAGTCGCGGGCGACAGAGAGAGAAAACCCACGCACGAATCGTAAAGCGCCGTAAAACAGATTATTTCGTGGGGCAGAAAAGAAATACATCCACTCGATGTGAGGGGGGGTCGTAATCCGTGAGAGTACATTTAGCGCGTCGGGGGCATTTTTTACGAGTCCGGAATTAAGACGTGGTCGTGAATGAAGGTGGAGAGGATAAAAGTGGCGAGGAATCTCTCTATCACGCCGAGACATTTTTCGGATATCTTCCAAAAGCCCCCGCCCTTCCGCTCCCCCACCCCATTCCCGTTTATCATCCAGCTCTCCTTCCCACGACCCCGCCAAGCGTACACGCCTACGCGATAGTGAAAATAATAATAAAATACCCGGGTTACCGAGTGTCAACAGGTAAGAATTAAAGCGGTGATATCGTCCGTGAAGGTGGGAAAGGGTGTACGTTATCGAGGGTTCGCCTCCGTGGTGGAGTCCGCCCCTGCACTATAAACGTACCATGGATCAGCGCTGATGATGAAGCCATTGAGTCGGTCTCCATTAATATTTCTGAAAAACGAAACCGATCGCTGATCGCCTCCGTTACGGTTCCATTTTTTCGTATTTTCTGCGGTCCGAAACGATGGGACGGACCGATAAAATTGTAGACTTTTTCTTCGTCGAAGTTTGATCTAAATGCCCGAAATGAGACTATTAATCCCGAGGATTCGAGGGATTTCAAACAAATAAATACCGCTGAATGCACAGAATTTATTGCCAATGTGGGGTTAATATTTTTCCTCAACAAAGTATCGCATATTCATCACCGATATCTTTCTTCTAGAGTGGTGATGAATGTGGTAAGCCGTTACTCAAAGCATGGATGTAATATTGCTTTCTTCAATACGAAAGTGACTCATTCTCGAATTTGATGAAAACTTAACGATTCGCTTAGTACGATACATAGCAAAGGCTTAACGAGAAAAAGGAATTCCTGATACAATAATAGCAACTTAATGAATGAATGAAATTTGATGATTGCATTAAAGGAGTAACACAGAAAAAGCGGAATTAATTTACACAACATATTTCTCGCTACAAGAAGCCTCCATATACGGTAAGACCCCGCTTAACGCTGCTCCGTTTCAGTACTGCTCGGTTTTATTGGGATTCCCCGAAATCGATCGCGGTATTTGGATTTCCAGAAATTGAGCATGATTTTGCTAATCCAAATTAATTAGCATTTCTGAAGATGTGGAAATGGAACTCAACGGATTTTCTAAAAAAGGTTTAGCCACTATAGCGGAAATTACGGATCAGTCCATACGAAATGATTTATATTTTGATAGAAGTACAAAGCCAAGGCGAAATGTAATTGATACGATGTCTTGCTATAAACAGCTGCTTGCTGAACGAAAAAGGAAAATGCAAACGACGTTAGATGACTTCTTTACAAAAATAAAAGATCAAATGTCAAATGAAGAAGAGCCTTCCTCACACAAATCGATATCAGAAATAAATAAGTACATAATTAATGTAATAAAGATATATTGAACAATAAATGTCACAAAATGAATCAAAAATCTGATGTATTTTCTTATTCTCTATTCTGTTTCACATCTCCCCATTATTTACATTTACATACTAAGACGACCTTGTTTAGCGCTGTTTCGTTTAGCGCTCGAACTTATTGGAACGTATCCCCCGCGTTAAGCGGGGTCTTACTGGACAATATGATTACGCAACCAAATGACGCATCTTTCGTTACCACCCTTTCGTGCTATGTCTTTGAGCATACAGATTTTGCGCGCAATAATTGTAATATAATCATTTGCAATAAAAAATAGGCGATAAAGTCCTCCTGAAGATGTAAAACATTCCGAAAGTAAACACGAAAACGAACTCGTTTTGGTCCCCTCCGGATACTATGAGACAGAAAACTAAGCAATACGTGACCCCAGCGCTTAGAAGCAAACCCACCTCTTCGGGGAACGCATTTTACACGGCCATCCGCTGAAAATACGTCCAAAAGAGAGCAAAAGACGCCAACTTTTCAACTCAAAACCTCCCGCTTCATTTACGAATGGGTTGAGATAAACCGAGACAAGACGAGCATCTAGGAAGGCCGGCAAGGTGGTCGAGGGAGAGATTTATGATAAAAGCTAATTTAAAAGCGGCGGCGAGGGTGAGGAAGGACGGGCAGGAATAGTGGAATCTATACCTTATTCCGTAAAACAGGAACATCCATCATGCAGCTCACGTAAATCTTATAATCAGCGAGGACACGCACTCGGGTCCGCGAAGATCTCATTAGATCTCGACGAAGAAGAGACTCCGGAGGATCGAATAAGGGGGTTCGGAGGATGAGGAGAGAGAAAGAGAGAGACGGATTAAACCGAAAAACAAAAAAGCCTCGCGCAAGACACGGACAGCGGGCATTTTTACGTACGTGCAATCCCGATGGGAGGGTTGTGGGAATACCCTTTCCTCCAATTACGGCTAGTGGCCACAACTCTTATTAACATCGGAGGTTGTAACGCATAACACTTGTCAGGGGACATTAGCGCGAAGTGACGCGCGGGGCAGAGCGGGCGACGTCCTCGGCGGTCGTCCGGACGACCTTTCCGGAGAGGGCCCTCCGGGATGGGGAAAACAATGGGAGAGAAAGATGCTGGGGAGAGGAAAAAAGGAAGGGAATGAAAGCAAGAGGGAGTGACGCGGATAAGAATGCGGTGCAAGAGAAAAGGTTGGGGGAGAGGTCGTAACGGATACGGAATGAGAGAGAGGTGGGAAAGAATGGTGTGGGTCAAGACCGCGTGTGGCCGTGAACTCGTGACGTCACGCGCATCAATCAGCGAGAGACGTGATCCACGTTGGAAAGGCACGCCTCTCTTTTACTATACGTATGAATACGGAGGCCAATAAACACAAGCTGGTACATTCGCAGAAACTCGTACTAATAGTTGCGTACGCGGAAATGCCCGCGGAGGCGAAAGAATGACGAACAACCCATTTTTACGTAAAATAACTGACATCGCGAACAAGAAAATGAGCATCAAGGCGTCTAGAAACAACCTACAAAATACGCATACGTGGAATTGTTCTGCGGAATTAGCCCGAAATTGTCATTATTCAGAGATTCAATAAGTAAGTGACCAGATAATCTTGCCATGAAGGTAGGCTAATGGTACACGGAGACGAGTACCTTTGGAACAACCAGTATCTTACAATTGTTAGATTGGTCCTAGTTTAAAACCCAATGCCTTCAAATCCGAGGATGACATGAATAACAAAATTATGAATCATTTAGACAGTTTCAATTCTCTCGATCAGCTACACACATATTCGAAATATCCTTATCCTTATCGTAATATCTTATAAATATATTTTAAATACATTATTTATTAATTTTCAGATATCACTGCAAGTAGATACATGACCTGGTGGCAGTGGGAATTTTGGAAGATGTTACATTACACACTTAAAATTTTATGAAATAAGAATTTGAGGGGGGGCATTTATAATCTGCCTGGCATTCGCCCTAGAAGGGAGTGAAACCCTCGTAAAACCTCCCTTGTGCAGTAATTGTACGAAATACAAAACCACCTAGATCGATTGGTACCAGCCCTGCAATCATTTGCAAGTAAATATGCAGCCCTTTTCTCAAAAAGTCGCCCCCCGACTTGAGTTACTATCCTTTGTAATCAATACGTATTCGTCGGATAAAAATTCCAAACTGTTTATACCAATGCCACACGACCAACCTCCGGCCGACATTAAGTACGTTTTACGACTTATCCGTCTCCTCCCCAACTCCCTTCCAATACGTGCATCGACTGCCTCAATTTATTCCTCCATTCTCCACGGCCTTAACTGACAGAGTCCTGCCAATCATAAGCGATCTCATACATAGATATGAATATTTCCTCTGCACTTCTGTAAACCCCGTTCCTCAATCTGTCTATTTAATCAGCTTTCGGTCTGAGGTACAGCTGCAGAACTCCGATATCATTCGCTGCATAGCGAACACGAAAGGAAGGCATGCACCTTTGGTAATCAGAAATAAACGCTTTTTTATTGCAGAGTTATTTCCATATTCAATCCGTCCATCCAAATGTAGTGAAGAGAAATGTGCTCCAAAAATATCACTATTAGTCTTTCCTCATACTATAAAATCCTGACAAGTATTACTACTTTTGTAATGAATTCGACTGGCATTGCAGAAAAAGGTGAAGCAAATACAACACAAAACCCACACCCTAACTGTAGTACGAAAAAGTAATGACTATTGACCCTTGGGAAAGTCGAGCTACTCCTAACATATTTAGAACCAAAAAACAGAGAATCAACTTTCTAAAAACGAATGTCATAGCTAAACATAACCCATATCTCAGGAGACTAATGAACATGTGCAACCTTGTGGAATTAAGAGGTCAGATTCTAATAATGCTAATGAATACCTCCTTGAAACCTCTATTTTACACATACAAGTTACTTTTGCCCGATTCACGGATTACAATACACTGTTAATGTACTAAAATGTACCGTTTTTGCCTCCCTTAAAATTCTCTGCTTCTTCAACTCTTCCGAATTCCTCGCTCTTCTTCTCCAAACACTTCTTCAATTACCTAACGAATTTCGTCTCCAAGCACCAGATGATGTCGCCCGGCAATTACTCCAGAGATAATGAAAACCAAAGCGGACTTATGAAAGAGAATTTTTAATTGGTGTTACCCAGGAAAAGTTTTCCTGTGACCCCAAGGCCCATAATGGTCCCATGCTTTGAGCAGACGTGGAATGACGCAGATGGTAACTCGAAGCTGAGGTTGGCGCGCCACGGAGCGCTATGGAGGTCGGCAATAAAACTGTTTTCGATTTGTCACGGAGGTTAATCCATCGCGTCGACCAGCCTTGACCGAACATTCGAGCAAACGATCTAACCCCACGCACTTCCCTCGCGAAGGTGGAGAAATGGATCACTGTCAATTATATTAAGGCAATAAATAGCTCGGTCTACAGATAGTCGTACCCTTATCGGAATTCCGACGCTTCGAAAGGATTCGCGGGTGATTCGCAACCACGAGGATTTTCTTATAGCCGGACGAAGGACTTGAGAAATCACCCAACGCTTCAGGCTTCCCATCTGATAAAGAATCAGAAATTTAGATGAAAATACGCCGATTTCCATTGAATACCGAGAAGGCTGACGTTAGGCCTGAGATAAGCGGTCTAGGTTCGTCACATTGGAACCAAACTCTCGTTTGAATTAATTTCAAGAGGTGAATAAATAGGAACAGGACTTCTCAGGGCATCAGGAACGGTGCAGTAAGACTAAAATGTGGAACATGTGCTTTTAAACCACTATACACGAACATTCCCCATTTAAGGAATACTATATGATTGAGATTTATTGAGTATGATTTTCGGTAAACGTACGTACAATACTACCAATTTCTCTGGTGTTTATTGATACCTCATACTACGAAAACTCCCAATAGATTCTGACCGCATCTACAGCCTTACAAAAACTATTGATTTTCTTTAAAAAGTATTTTGATTCTCGTTTTTCTTAATTTTGTGTCCTTTTTCAGGATCATACTTTCTCGCCATTTTATCTGAACACACTTCGGGAATTGTGCAGTTCTCTGAATGCATTCTGCCATAATTTCATGATTTTTTCACATGATAGTCATAAAGATATTCTTGAACCTACAGCGCACAACAGGATACATCTGCTGCATTTTTTCTCCTTCTTCCTATACCCAGAAGAATGAACAGAGAACCATAATATGCAAAATGTTCAATAATGCATGCCCAAAAGATAAAACTGAAAAATTATAACTGCATTTACCTTTTGGCGTGAAAATGACGCAATCCCAGCAACAACGCAAATTTTTAGAAAGAATACGCGGAAAAAGCAGAAACCATAGATAACAATTTCTCTTTATACATATTCACTTTACCAAATTTCAGCTTAGAAAAACGTCCCCGGAGGAAGACGAGTTCTTTTTAGTTCTCTCGAGACAAAATTACGTCCAGATCCGCATAGCTCCATCCTCGCGCCAATGATAAAACCAAATAATGAAACGGCGCAAATCGAAAGATCACGCGCGAGCCCCATTGAGAACGCACTAATCCGCCGGAGGGAGAGAGATTCTTCGGGAGGAATCCCTCCAGTAATTAGAAACCGAGAGGACGGCATTCGCGGCAAATCGCTAAACGAATCCCGCGCCTAATTTTTCTCCCGACGGTTTCCGAGCGAGAAATAGACAGATATGCGGCAACACACGCGTGCGTCGAGACAATGAGTGCATTATGAGGTAATGACACACGCGAGGTTGGCCACAAGAGTGTGCTTACTTGCCATCCCCTCACCCTCCGCTGCATCTTCCCAACCCTCACTGGCACCAAACAATGCGAGAGCCGCGAGAGTAATCGTCAGTCATTACTGCAAAATGGCAAAGCTCGCGGTCGTGGGACACATACATAACGCGGGAAAAGGGTGAAGCGCGATAGGGTTTGAATGAGAGGGTAAGGGATGGAAAATGCCTTGATGATCACCGCGCATTGAGGGGGTCCAATTATTCTCCTCCCTTAATAACTCATTGTCTCTCTTGCGTGCTATCGGAGTGGATTAATGGCAGACGAGACGCTAAGTTCGTTCCTCTTTTTTCTTTCGCTCCTTTCTCTATTAGCGAGTCATTTTTCCGCACTTGACAAAGACTATGACCTAATCGACGCCGCCCGGTTGACGCCAATGGATTAATGAGGAATTTTTTCCTTCAAAATACGCGACTAGCGGGTTTCCATTTATACCTCCTTACGTGTAACTTAACACATACGCACTTTCGGTCTCTTACTGACGGTGCCCAAATATTTTTGAGAGTATTATAGGAAAATTGTCACCGCTTACTATGTGTTATAGGAAATCGCTGTTTACATCCCGTGAAATAAAGACATAATGCTGGAGTATATTGCGGGAAACCACGTTTCTGGTCCAGTTATGCTTACTTTTACTTAGACAGCAAGACTGCTGATGAATTTCCGCGGCTAAAAATAATTTAAGCGTCCAAAACGATTAAATGAAACGTGCCAAATTTTAAATAAGAACATAATTCCACCGCAGAGTAGCTAACGAGGCACGAAATCACTACACTTGACATTCATACGTAAAATAGTATTCAACGTTTCTAGCATAAAGCAGTGAATAGAGTGATCGACATCCCCGTTTCTCAGCATAGCATTAAATAAGCGTAGCATAGCATTATAGCATAGCGTTATATACGTGAAATGCCCTCCAATCTGCACAGCCAGCCAGAGAGGATTAGGAAAGAGTCTTTGCCCTCACACAAGGGTCATTACGCGGATAAGCCCATGAAAAGGCTTGAATCGCGAGCAGAACTCCACCGTCGACTATCCCTCTTAAATTCCAATCGAATAATGACCAATCTCTGGGCGTCATTACATCACCCTCTGGCGACGATTTTTTTCTTTCGAAAAGCTGGTTCCTGGGAAAGAACTTCCGATCAAGAATGGCAACGAACTGCGAAAAGAAATACCAGTTATGATGCGAAACGCAGAGAAGTGGATGTGAGAGGGAGTTAAGTTCGCAATTAGAAAGCTTTAACGATGCGCTTGAGGGCGATGAAACCATACGCCTCACAGAAACTGGTTTCAATCCGTCGTTTCGGAGTCGATTCTCCCGTCATCCATCACCATTCGTAACGTGGACCTTGCTCTTCCCAAAACCCTTCTCTCCATATCTCCGCACAGTAAATAAAATTATTAATGATCGATCAATTGACTGATTTGAAGTCGAACTGAATGACGAATGATGATGGACAGAGGAATGAGTGAAACGCAAAGAGTTACGATCTAAAGAGAAATTCTCACAGTTCGAGGATGTTAAATTCGAAATGGGAGTTTTGAGTAAGATACAAATTTGAGCATGAAGCTTAAGTATGCGGTATTCCACAGCGGCGCTACCTTCCCAGAAAACCAGCATGCCATTTACATATTTCTACGAACTTTACCTATCTTCATTCATGGAAAATCTTAGATGCAAGAAATAATATAATCGGCGGAAGTCATCGCAGCTGATTTCCTGTTACTATAGTAAAACGGAAAGAGGATTATATCCTCTGTGTCTGCAGCATATTTTATATGCCATAAAACTTACGAGTGATAGTTTATGAGAGACAAATAGATTAGTTACCGCTATTATATAGTACGCATACCACGACATTTGCGGGAAATACGTTACTGAATCAACATATACTCGGTGACAGTCACCTTCAGGCAGTGAGTGTATCTAGAATTTCACCTTATTTCCTCATTCCCCAATAAAATTAGCTGCAATTTACTTATTGCATATTCATGCTTAAAATTTTAGGCAAAAATAATTACTTTGGATATAAATTTATGGAAGGAACCAGAAGATATATTTAACTTGTTTCCAAACGACGTTATCCCACCTTCTGTAAGATAAATAGATAGTGCTATGTTATTTTAGTATTTGTCTACTGCCTAAAATGTATCTAGGGAATTCTGTGAAATCCGGGAAATAAAATTTTTAACGCTCGAGAGGACCATGGCAGTATTCTCTTGCGGGGAAAATTAACAAAAAATCTCTTAATGACCAATTCTTCTGATTCCCGCAAAATATTACGAGGATGAAAAATGATGACACGAAACGTCATTTTCTCGTCAGTCAAAACGTCGGAAAAATCAGTGGCAGATTTTCGAGGTAATTTCAGCCGTAATCCGTTTTGGCATTTGAAAATCCGTAGACAGTAGAAAATACGAGAGGGAAAAAAAGGAAGAGATGTTTTGGGAAGGATGGATGACTCGCTAGAAAAAAATAGGAAGGGTCCACATTATGGAAAATAAACTAACGAGAGACGAACTGTCAGCGTGATTCGCAAAGAACAGCTGAAGATTACATCATCACGCTCAAATAAATGATTCAGTTGGAGGATTTCCTATTTGGAAACCAATGGAGAGACGGTCTATTTTTAACGACATTTTTCGAGAGAAAAGCGATATTTAGACAAGTGAATAGCGATAGAGCTGTGTGCAGCTACCCCGAATTTATCTAGTAGTTTCTTTTTGGTAGATAAAACACGAATAGCATACATTTCCTATTAGTATAGTAGTAAAAATATGGTAAGAAGAAACGGCTAGCATATCGCGTCAATGAATTATGATATTTTTATTTTTTTATTTTAGGTAGCTCTCACAAACATCCATTCTTTGGACAATTACAAGAGAGGCGTGAAAAATAATAAAAGATGATTACACACGGCCATTAGATATAGGGTTAATTATAGTGCGCCAGTTTACTAGCTGTTCGATAGCCAGTATTCTACCGCGCGAGTGAGCGAGTAATGTAGCCGTCTTTTTCTTTACTCGCTCTAGAAGAGCGAGTAAGAGTAGTCTCTGCAAATTTACTAGCAAGCGAATCCGCAGACGAGTTTTTAGTAAACTCGCCCAGTGTAATTTAGCCTTCACCAGAAAAATCTAACTAGCCGGGAATCGAACCCGGGACCTTGTAATTGGCGCTAGCTAGCTACTCTGCCACCGCGGCCGGTAAATCCTATCAAGTATTACGTTCTTGAAAAGAGATACGAAATGCGAGTATATTACGTACTTACAACATACTTGAAGTAGGGTTTTTACACTATATTCAAGTATTACGGTCGTTTCTGAATCGGAGACGCTTCGACAAAGCATTAATTCAAGAAATGATGAAAAATACGTTGAGAAGAATGAAGCACGTGCTTAGTTCTACATGAATTGCAATGCAATCTGTTTGATAGTAAAATTTTTAAAAAACGAAGAAAGTCATTAACATTACCTTAATCCCGCAGAAGTAAAAAAACACGCGGAATATCCAAATACAAACCTAAAGTGACGACCTGTTTCTTTCACAATTCAATTTCTTAAATCCTACAACCCATAACAAACCTTACACAATTCTCCAAGACTTGAAAACTAAATTAAATGTTTCATAAAGACTGCATGACATCTTAAGACCATTTCCTCGATTACAGATTTCATTTTCCGTCGGGAAGTTTCGTGACTGCTACTTCTAAAAATAGTAACGGGTCAGTCAACTTCGATACACGCAAAATAGAGCCGCGAGACTTACGAGAATAATAGTAAATCCTATTAGCATTAACCTCCGCATGTTAAATATACAGAGGTAAGAGGTCAAAGAGAAAAGAAACGAAGTGAGATAATGTGATAAGCGAGGAAACTGTAGGAACGAGGCAGGAAAGGGTGTGGATGTGGGGTGGGCGGCGCAAAGAGGCCTGCTTGTCATTTCGGTACGGTTGCGGTAGGCGCTGGACCCGAGAGGAAGGAGAGGTTCCCAAGGACGGGTGGGATGATTGTGGCCACCGCCTCGGTCGCCGCCCGCTGCCCGCTGGCTGACTTGGCAACAACCCCTTCTTAAAACCCCCACACTACCTGAACACCGCTACGAAGGACGGAAAGGACGACCGTAATATCTGCATTATATATTAATATATTTATTCATATATTTTGGGGTCGGCTTTACCCGAGGGGGAAAGAATTTTACGGAATGGTAGCTTGCCTACGCGCGAGGCTTCTTGCACCTAGTACCTTAATATTCAAGACATTCATTTCTGAGAAAACTACTTCGGACCGAATCGATAAATTCTCCTGTGAAATGCGTAGCATTTAGTTTGTTGGCCAGCGGGTCATCATATGCAACCACAAACCATATTCATATGCGGTCTTCGTATAAATGGCCTGGTATAAGTGCATTATATTACATAACATTGATAAAATATCCGGATCCGGAATCGATAATATGCTAATGAGAAGGTTTGGATATTTTTGGATGAAACTTAAGTTTCCATCTAAATTTATCCATTATTTATTTTTAGTTGCTAGATTGAAAATAATTAAGAATCAGAAAAACTAAATCAGTTAATGATGAAAGAAGAATTTGTAGAAAATTAGACTCTTTTGGAATTTAAGAATGCGACATATATCTCTAGAAATTAAACAAGGAAGACCACGTGAAACGGATTGTGGAAATATAGCATACCTATCTTAGGAACTTTAAATATTTAAATAAATCTATAGGATACAATCTCTCCTTTGCTTAGGAATATTATGCATCTCATGGAATAATTGGTATCTCGTGATAATAACTTCCCTAATTTTCTATTTCTAGCTACACAGCGAATAAAGTTCTCTCTGCGAAAAACTTAAATAAAGAAGACAAATAAAAGGAAAATTTTCATGAAATTAGATATCACTATTGAGTATATTTTTCAACAGTAACCTGTTAATAGATCTTTCGTCGGGGACTACATATCACAGCGGACTTTCTAGCCCAAGTTAGATTTCCCTCTCTGCATTTATTTTAAACTACAATCTGAACGAAATATCTCCATTATATCAAGAACATTTGATGAATCCATGAAACTTATCTACAACGCTAATCTATGAAATGAAACTTATCTACAACGCACGATAATACACATTAAAATGTGAGAAAAACCCTTGGTATTCGTTTGAATGTCAGCAATTTTAAGGTAAACGTAAAATCTTAAATAGCCTAGCGAAAAAACAACTAGTGACACATCATCTTTTACTGAGAAACCTTCGGAAGGTAACCACTAAAAACAGAAGGGAGTGGATTGGTGCAGATCCTAAAGTCACTCGGAATACAAAACGGCAAACTTAAAGGAAAATAAAAACGCATCGGCTTGAGCGATTCGATCGCGCCCTTCGCGTGGTACGCCGCAGTCCTGAGACGCCCTTGGAATCAAACTGCCACACATTCGCGACTACCCATTGATCACCAGTTTATTTTAAACCCGTCCCCTGCATTCGTGGCGGAAACTGAAGTAATTTATGTTTCCGCGTCGACAAAAATACAAACAATGAACGCGTCGAGTATCTCTGCAGCCGCCACTGTGACGTAATGAAACGTTTCGGTATACTAGGGCGAAACGACGCCTTCGACGCCGCTAACGAGCTGCTGGATGTGAGACGAGAAACACAGCGAAACTTGCCTGAACAGACGCTAAATATGTTCGAATACTTGATGACATAATGGCGTCGAGGGGACAAATGGAATGCACAAAAGATGCGTTTGAGAACCCCCGACGATCGCTATTGACGCTCATAATTGGACGGGGCGAATTAAAGATGCAATGCATTCGAGCGAAAACAAGCGAGGGATAATTTGGGGAAACTCGAGGGACTCCCTCCCTCGGCAGTAAATGCTGATGAATTGATGAACCAGTCGTAATTGGAGGTTGGTTTTATGTAACCGTTACGGACGTTCTGCGGAGACTTGTGTGCGTTTTATAACAACGGCGACTGTTTCGGAGGCCCCATTAAGGATATTAACGACGCTCTCAAGAGGAGGACGAATGCCTATGATACATCGACCTCATTATGGCTCGTCACAATTACGGTTATAACGATAGATAAGTTCTTTAATTCGAGGGGGCGAAAGGCGTTTCGTTCCCTTTTTGGGATTAAAGGCAATTGCGAGGTATTGATAGGCGTCAAGAATTAATGTGGCATTAAAAGAGAGCCCTTTAAAGTATACGGCGAAAAAGGATGATGCGAAAATATGTTTCCTTAAGAGCGCCGTAAAGCGCAACCGATAAAAGTTAATCTAACACTTAAAACCGCGGCGTTATTTAAGTGGAGTGCTGCGGCTAATCCTAAAATATCAACCGCTCGATTCTTAACGGGAGATTTCCAGCATAAAACATATAAAGTTGATAACGTTTCAAAGAAGCAACTCCTACATCATAGTAAGAACTTAACGATTAACTCCACGAGAATAATTTTCAACTGAACATGAAAACGTTAGGAATATACTGCCGTAATGAATTATCCTAACAACACGACTTCTTTCGACTATGATTTCGCATAAGGAACTAATTCATCATGAGGTCTACCTCATTCCCCAATTTTCAGCTATTGACAACGTTTTGGCCGCCAAACCATGGAAGTAGGTTAGATTTAATCATATTCTCTCACGCCAAATCCTTAATTTAACCGCAGTTTGAAGTAGGACGTCATTCTCCACTTCATTACGTTTAAGCACCGGGAAACTTTTAATTACGCTAAAATTTTCCGCAACATCAATTCGGATAAAATAAAAACTCGCTAATAGCGGCTGAATTTTAAATCCTAAAAGGCGCATTCATTAAAGACCTCGAGACGTCGAATTAACCAACACTGCGAGAGATCATTATTTCAACATTAGACGCAAAAATTCTCGAAGTAGGAACCAAATCTGGAACTCCTCTACCAAACACGGTAGAGCTCGAAATTTCATTGCAGACAAACGGAAATCTTGGGAGACATCCCAACGTCGTGGAAGGGCACGGATAATCCGAAGGAATCCTCCTTAATAAATACAAGCGTTAATACGACTGCATCAGTCACACATAGCGCGGAAAAATCATAATCCTATTCCAACCTCTATCGATAAATAAGAATGCTTTGATTTATAAATATAAACACGCGATATGAAGATAGACACGCACGGAGCTTGCGGGTCCCTTACCATCTTCCGCAGCCCCTTACTGCTGCTTCCGCGCGACAGGGCGTGCAAAAGCCCGCTTGCTTCGCCCATTCTTCATCCTAAGGGTAAAAAATTGACGCGTACACGGCGAGCGAGGCTTGCGTCTGACAGGATAGAAGCGAGCTCGACGGCGTAAGTGCAAGGAATTGGGACAGACCTTCAATAGAATCCGATCCATTCTTCGAGCGTTTTATACATAGAAGGCGGCGCGCAACATTTCAACCTTGAAAGGCTATTAAAATTCTAAGTTGGGGAGGAGAGGCGAAACTGTTTTTTCTCTTCTTTCCGGGGGATACGTAGTGAAGGTAAAAAGGGGAGTTGCCGATGGAGAGAGAAAGAGAGAGGACTGAAATTAATTATTGAACGCCCGGCGCTATGTAACGTTTTCGGAGAATTTTGTTGTTATTAATTCTTAATTTTTATCGGGGCTGTTTTTCCTCCGAAATTGAGAATTAATTAAACTTGAAGGCGTTTTTTTTTCCTTGAAAAGATCGATGCCGTAGTTCGGCGGTTTATCGGAGAGAAAATAGAGGGCGGAGACGTGTCAAGTTGAAAATAATGAGGTAGCACGCGTCTGAATACTCTGAAAAGAGGCGTGCGCCTAGTCAAAATACCGGACGTCGAAATTTGGATGCTGCAATTAACCCGTTGTCCGTTTGTGGGGGGAATTTCTTTGGCTATTTTCTAGCATCGAAGTTGATTGAGCTGCCAATTCTTAATACAGCGCATTCTTTATACGATAAAATTAACTGTTATCTGTCTTAAATACAAAGTTATTCTGTCTGAGATACAAAGTTGCTCAACTGCCTCGCCTTAAACTAAATGTACGTAGCAACAAGAATCTATATAAGAGATTCTGGAAGCATAAAGCTCGAACAATTTGCTCTCGATGGCGAAAAAATCAGTAAGCATACGATTTGAAATCATTGAAATAGTTTATGGATATCAGAGTTGGAAAATCAGAAGATAAAAATGGGCATATAAAATTCCTTTTTTACGAAGAAAACATGGCAATTGAAAATTCCCTTTGGGATTCATCGATATTATATAAGGATGCTAGCTGAAGTGCCCGTTGATTCTCAACGGGGAATATAGAAGTCGAATTAAATATAATATACCTATTCGTACATAATAGAAATTAACATCTCGCATCTTAGTTTAGTCAAATGGGATTGATAATCAAAAACAAAAATGTTCTATATAATCAAAGTTCTCATATTTCGAAGCGAAATCTTCAATTAACAATAAGAATGTGAATCTTTATGGACTTTCCTTCAATTTCATCGTAAAATATGTCATGAGTCCGAATTGATAGACAAAAAGTTTCGCATCCATCTCCATTAATTCATAAAGGTGCTACGTATGTTTGTTGACCGTGCGATCCATCACCAAAAATTGTTCGTGACTATGATAATTAAAATCTCTGAAAATTTCCCTCCTCTTCACATCCTTAATTCTTGTATTCCTAAGGGAAAAATCCATGATCTCGGACTCAACAATCGCATTGGTCGTCAGGGGGGCGGGTTGTTTAAAACCACAAAACTTCACAAAATATCCGTATATTTTATCTAAATTCTTGCAACTTCGAAACGAAAACGACATTTCCATCACCATAATAAAAATCTGTATTCAATTTACTTTTGGTACTTACCTAGAATTCATACGACTATTCCTTCTAATTTAGTTTTGCAAAAGAAAGTAAGTCTGTATCCGATAAAACTGAACTTACCATGTATTTCTTTTGGAAATCTATCTGAACGATCTTGGTTCCAGCAAAGCCATCGAATGAAAAGGTGACAGTACTTCCTTCTGGGTCTCAGAGAAAACGAATGCGCAGTTTGACGCAAATCGGACAAACGGTGTGGACTCCTATCTCAGACAAACATACAAACAAACAAACCCAGAGATTTTCTACAGAAATGTTCTATTCCTACGAGAATTTTCTATTTCTTAGACTTCTATTTCTAGAAGAACTACTTCCAACACGACATTGATCAGAAGTCATTCATTTTAGACTTCTTTTATGAAGCAAATGTAATTCTGGTAAGTTAAAGATCAAAAAATGAGCCCTTTTTCTTCGTAAAACCAAGCAACGGGCATCACACCATATCACTCGGTACCATACACACCAAATGCATAAAAATTCTTGCAATATAATAGGGACTATAGCATATCATGAAAAATCTATTAAATTCCAAAAATGATCCTCGAGAGTGAATTAAAGAGAAAAAATGAACGGGGCGGAAGTGCAAAAAAAGCGAACCAAAGGAAATGAAAAATACCCTCCAGGTATATATTAATACGTTTTGTACAACTGACCGTCACCGCCGAGGAAAACGGGGAAGTAATGAAAAAAGGGAGGATATTGAAAGAGAGTCGGTTGATAACGTCTGCGGTAACTTAACAGATCGGCAGAATGACAGAAAAGAAAGGAAAACAGAGAAATATGCGGTGAGAGAGTGAGCGGAGTGCGAATAGTGCTTGCCGAAGAGGGGACCATTTCCATCGCGACAACAGGGTGAGACAAGTGCACTATATCCCATCCTTCCCCTCTTATGCCTGCAGTACTTCAAACACTGGAATAGATGCGTGCTCCTTTTGGAGGCGTCCTATTTCGTAAAAGCGCGAGGATTTCCAGGGAAACTTGGCCGGGATCCCTTGGACCCGTGCTTTCCCTACCATCCCCATCCCAAAACCTGTATATTTTCCTACTCAAACCCACCCGCCGAAGCGCCAGGGGAAAGACATACCCCATCCCCAAAAGCTATCCAACCTCATCCCGGAGAGTCCTTATCCTCGACCGCGCCCCCCGCTCAAATCCTCCACCCCGTCCTTTCTTTCCTTTCTCCCTTTTAACACCGCGTTTCTCTATTTCTCCTCCCTCCTTCCATTTCACCCGCGTTCCCATTAATTTGCGTTCCAACCCTTTTCTGTTCGAAAAATAACAGTCTCCATCCCTCCACCCCGCCCGCAACTCTCCAATTTCTTCCTTTTTTATACACGAAAACGGTTTTTTCAAGTGACGTAAGGGAGGGGGAGATAGCCGGGAGGGGAGCGGAGAGTGGGCGTTGCGGACGTGCAGGGGAGGGAGGATGGACAGTGCGGTAGGGTCCGAAAAGAGGGAAAGAGCAGAGTGAAAGGAGATAGGAAAGGAAGAGGGGGAAAAGATAAAGAGGGTGGTGAGGGATGAGAAAGAGTTTTAATGCGGTGAGAGGGTTGGAAATAGAAAAATAAAATTAGGAAGTTTTTTTTTATTTTGAGGCATGGGAATGAAAGGTTGGGGTGGGCAAATGACGGGTGAGTCGAGGATATGGAAATGCTCGAAAGGCGAAGAAATGGGGAGTACGAAAGATGGACATTCAGAAGTGACAGGGATAAGTGCGGTGGAGTATGGTCAAGGAAAACACGCATTTGGTAGTACTTCTGCTTTTCTCTTTGGAATGACGAGAGGTGAATAGGATGGAGATGAAACGTTGATGTGAGCCCAAATGCCTTATATCTCAAGGGCAATATCAGTCTTTGGACCGTTAGTTCTTATGCAGGAAAACTTGAGAATGGTCTTTCGAAATTTCCAATAGAGGGAATGGCGTAGGACCAATTTAAGTTTATGTAGCATATCGATAACTTTAGACGCATTTGGGTTATAAGAGGACAAGGACAGTAAAGAGCGAAATTTCCCAGGTTCTGTTGAAAACACGAAAAGTAACACTGTAAATAATGAACGGAGATTATAATTAACACATCATAATTTCTTTAAATATGCATTTCAATCAAATGTTATATTGATCTCTACTACTAAAAAGAGTGATTAATACGGAAATCACCATTATATCTCTCAGTTCAGCTGGATTTCATTCAGTTCCCAAACACCTTACCTGATTAAGTCATAATTCGTAATATAGGACACAAAAATATAATAGATTAACCCCTAATATAATTTAATCTTCTTCCTTTTTAAAAACTACTGTCATAAAAATTTCACCGTCTATAATTAATATGAAACTTGGAATATTTAAGACCATTTTTAAACATAAAATAGAAAGATCAAAATTGGAATTATTACCCTCAAACCAAAACCTGCATTGATATCAGCAAAGGTCACGTGGTAGTAAAGCCGTTAATTGAAATGAATCTTGGTAAGCGATATTTGGTGGAACTCCATCTTCAAAATGATATACAATGATCATATTTGAACTTTTCCACAACGGTTTTAATCCAGCACGACTGGGTTTCGACGTATTCACGTCATCGTCAGGTGGCTCAGAAACTAAAATAGTCCCAAGAAGAAACGGACATGAAAAAAGTCTGACGGAACCGGGACTCGAACCCGGGTCTCCCAATTTTTTTTCGGACATGAAAAAAGTCTGACGGAACCGGGACTCGAACCCGGGTCTCCCAATTGCCGGTCGGTAATAACTGTATGTTATTATGCCATTAATTAAGTCCTGAAAAAAGGCTTTCGAACCATCGAATAAATCATTATATAGGTAAAAATATGTCAAAAGCAGGGTTACCTTTTTATAACCAAAACAATTCCTCAAGCATCATCTATCCTACTTCTTCTCTTCACGAAAATATCCATCATTCACTAAATTATATTTCCTTAAACTGTCCTTAAATCGTCTTCCCCAGACCAAACCCTCTCATGACCGGACTCCCGCACGTTTGTATTTTCGACGATGAAGTGTGTTATTTTTTACTTTCCTCCCAATTACCACTTCTTGCGCATCTCTCATCAGCCATCTCTCCCTCATTTCCACAATGCAACTCTTTTATTTCATCCTTCACAAACTTAATTTCCCTTACCATATATTTTTAGGATCTCTCCTAAAAAAATACGTCCCTCCCTTCCGCCCTCCATCATTTCCATGGTTCCCTCAGCGTCCGACTTTTTTCCGAAGGTTTGTTGATTTCTGCCTATTGTTTGAACTTCCAAAAACCCTGAAGAGAAATAGGAGGGGTGGAGGGAGGCGGGGAGAGGGGAGATGGGCCCTAAGTAGCGAATATATGCTAGCTTAAACAGTTTGGTCGACCCCCGAAGCAGCGACCATTGTTTTCCTTCGATGCAGACAAACTATTTCCGCAGGTCATTCAAAAAATTCAAAAACCCCGACAAATTAACTTTTCCTCGTTACAATAGCGGAATAGGCTTCGGAGCTTTGTTGCGCGGATTTCTTTTTCGACCACACATCGCGCCGAATATTCTCGCTGGCTGTTGCGCATTCGCCTTTTGTTTCGAGAAAGAACATCTCGCGATTCGCGAGGGAAATTGTTTAATTATTTCTTTGAGGAAAAAATACTCGTGCTTTGGAGGTGGAAAAAGATCTTTTTCTATGATCCGTCCTTACTATTAACGTGTTTCGTAATTCCGTTGAAAATTCCCTACGGAAAAGGATTTTGTGGACCGAATAAACGGCGGGGATGAAAGACGGGAAAGAAATACACTTTAAGGGCCATTGTTGCGATATTTTAGTTCCTGTGTGTAGAAAAATGAAATTGATCGAAGCGAAAAACACCCCCCGCGAACTCCCGCAGATGTATGGAGAGGAAAAAAGGCGCGGACGATGAAAACGTGCAATTGCGTGAATAAAATATTTCCCAGCCGAGAGCGCTTCGCATTATGTTTGCTCTTCCGACGGATTTCATTTTTTGCGCGCTCGCAGAATGCGCTGTTTTTGAAATCACGGCGGCGATAAAAGGATGGCAAAAATAACAGAGTGTCTCTTCATTAACCTCACGGTTAATTTGATTTGAAAATTCGCCGGATTTCGCCGTGACTGAAAAAGCCTGCTCGGAGTTTCAAGTCACCACAGTCACATATGATAGCGCTACGCCCGATTTGCCGATGGAACTTGCACTGCGTTACACGCGCGCGATATTGGGCTGCGGTATACAAATGCGTGTTTCAGATAAATAGGGTTTCAAAACGTTCTCTTCTACGGGGAGCGTTAGAGAATCCGATTCTTATAGAGGGACGAATTAAGTAGTCGATTGCACTAACTTCTGCTCTTTCGCATTCACGTCAGGACTTTCATTGTTCTTATTTATATGGATATTACCGATTTTGATGGAGCAAGATATGTCTGAATTAATACTAAATTGAAGAGAGAAATAATGCTAGAAGACGTACCCGAGGCTAAAGATGAGATTCACAGGAAAACTGAAAGCGATGGAATATGACTGCGGAAAGGTAATGGTGGTGGTGTATTAAAAAATGATAGACTAAGATGTCTCGAGCAAGGAAAGACGACCGATCTATTAAAAGGGTTAAACTTACGGAGGGGGCCGTCACTTTGTGGAATATTGATGACATCGTGAGGAATTGTTGAATAAAACAAATATAAACATTTTTTTATTCAACAATTCCTTATGATATAAAAAGGGTTGTTTAAAACTAGCTGTTCTTTATTTCAATCCAAGTCATTCCTTCTTTGAAATATGGAATTAAGAAATTCGTCCATATATTTTACTGTTTTCAGTCAAAGTATCACAGCCATAATAACGTGTAGTTATTGGGGTAAATGTCTACTGAGAATATTTTTAAAAGAGCAATCCAGAAAATTCACTAAAACAAAGCTTTGTCATCTTTAAGGCACACAATTAGTAGCTATCAGACAGAAAATATGACATTGAGTCCAGCCATTGACAATGAATCCCTGTAACGTGAAGACGAAATCCATCAAATGGAAGACACTTACTGAAGATCGAAGAAACATTACAGAAATACACGGAAAAGTTTATTTAGATTCTCATAATGTATTTCAATAACACTATCAGATTCAAGAGCATCTTTCAACTAAACAAATACACGCTAGTGAAATCGTAGCTAAAGTTTTAAAGCAATATTGACCAAAAACCAAAGAAACCGAAAGTTATTCGTAAAAAATGCATACCTTCGTTACATCGCACGCGTCTAAACACGCCTACTTAAAACGAAACAAGGGATTTTAACCAATAAAAGAAGCTCAAAAGCGAGGGAGGAGAAGAAAGAGAAGGGAACCGAATAGGAGTAACAAAAGGGAATCCGAGAAGTTGCCAATAAAATTCCCATCAGAAAAAGAATTTCGTCTCCCATCAGCATTCAAATCGCTTCCTCGCAGTCGCTCCATTGTAAAACCGGACTTATGAAAAATCACTCTCGGACTCCGATCGATATGAAAATCCTGGGAAGGGTCGGGGTTAAGGGCCGCTATATTAGGTCTGGGAAAGCTGATGAACACTGCGTTCGGAAATGATTCATCAGAATGTCAATAAAAACCTACGAGAATGACGCCCTCGGATCCACAAGATGGCCGACTGGTCTTACACTTCCAGAAGCGAAGCAAAACTTATCCACACTACTGCCCGGCTACACGATGCGACACTTAACCCGTGGATTGTTGCCAGAAACCTTTCGTTTACGCCTACTTTCGAACGTTTATTAATTGCTTCATACAACGACTTCTGGCAGGTTGTATTTCCGGAGTCTTACCCTACTGTTGAACAGAGAAGTATCAGCGCAGTAAAAATGCAAACAAGAAGTGGGACAAGAGAACGATTCAGCAGCAAGAAAACTTTGAAGATGCCGTTCCAAAACGATTTAGATCCAGCAGATTTTATTGCTACCATGCTAGTATGAATACGATTGATACAGGAATCACATTCTTCATCAACATTTATATCGTTTCAAACATTCATAAAATCATTATAATTCCTAGATTCGGCAACTTATTGTAATCACAACCGAGGAATGCAATTATTCAACGAAACGAGTAAAGGTATATACTTTCCTGGTCAGGATAGGAAATGGATGAATTTCTCCAGCGATAATTTCTTTTTGTATTTTATTCATACCACTGTTTACTTGAGAAGAGCAAGATTATAAAATCTACAAGGGTGATAGTAACTTTAAAGAAGTACAAAACGATCAAAAGCTTCAAAACATACGAAAAATCAACTTAAATTATTAATTTGCAACATTCAAAAGTGAAAATTGAGCAAATATAGCATCATTCGCAGCGAAACGATGAAAATGAATAAATTAACTTTGTTTTCTTGTGCTTATGTAGTAACTACTAATCAAGAAAAATGCCATATTAAAGTACACTATTCTTATCCAATTCGGCTATCCAATAAGTTCGCATAATACGACTCTTCCGTGATGAACATCATCGGTTCATATTTTGAGAAAGAGATTTTACTTTCTTTACTGGTACACATTAATTCTTTAGGAACTGCCTTAAGTGTATGCAAACGGAGAAGGGCGAGACTCTCTCTTCGTATTAGCACGTTATACGTTACATGTGCTAATAACATCACTCGTGGTTGTGTAAATAGCTTTATTTTAAATATACGCGCGTCGAAATACCGGAACTCTTCGAATGACTGAAATACCAAGAATCCATTTTTCAAATTGCAAGACTTGTCACGGTAGACTTGCACCACCGCAGTACGGATCTATAATTAGATTTTCTGAGTAACACGCTTCACAGAAGACATTAAAGTTTTTTTTTCTAAGCCGTTCCTGATAATTTTTATGAAATACTACTAGCAAAGGAAGCCATAATGCACATGTTTTTGATAAAACAATGCTCTCTTTTTTAAGACTTCAATAAGATTTAAACCTAATAAACTTCACACATAGTTGAGACCTAAAGGGTCAATTATTAATCAAGGACTAAAAAGAATATGATTGGATGGATGAATATAGATAATATAGACTAAGATATAAATTGTATGCGGCAGAAAAATTCCTTTAAAACAGCCTCTCTTATGCGCACTATTTAATGTTGATATATTTTAATCTCTAACGCATTTCAGCTCTCACTACACCACATACGCAATTTCTTTTAAAAATCTATTCTTTGTCGGTTCATAGAATGGGAAGCATAATTTTAACTTATACATTATTCATAGACTTTAATATAGATGAGGAATATTTACGGGTGAAAATGCTGGATAGATAGGATAACCTTCTGCCATTTCCCACTTGTACAGCAACAGTGAACATTTTTTATCGGGTAACCGACGCCATAATTAAATGCGCATCATTCATGATTGTTTATCTCGCATTTATTCGCTTGCATGGAGAATTAATTACACCACAATGCGTGCATAAAGGAGATGCAGTGAAGAAGACATTACCACAAATGCAAGGCTAGGGAAGAGATAGGTTTCCGGCACACCCGCACGTACTTCTCGGAAACTCCGCAGCAACAGACAAGAGATACGCAGAACGATATGGGCGAATCAAATCTGTGCAAAACGAAGAATTCCAGAGGAGAGAAGAACAAAGGAAAAGATGCGGTGTCGAGGAGAAATTAGAATTACCGCAGGGGAGAATGGTGGCAGGAAAGTTCAAGCAAGGAAGAGGGAAGAATTAAAGGAACTGCCGGGATCGAAAGCACTCTACAGGAATAGAAGCGAGACATGAATGAAGGGTAATTTTGTACTTTGGCTTACGAGTAATCTATATCTACACGAATACCCTGTAATTCGCCCTTGGGAGTTTGGAGGGGGAAATAATCTTTGATTAATTAAAGAATTTTTGACGTTAATGTAACGAAATTCTTGAATGACGAAGATATTTTTTCGATGTTTTTCAGAAACGGCTGACAGATAATGATTGGTGTATAAAGCGATATGTAAGGTTTGGAACAGGGTAAGTGATGTATAAGGATTGACAAGAAGTACGGGTGTGGAAAAGAATAAAAGCGAGGAAAATGTGTTGGATGCTGCCGATTTTTTTTCCTCTAATATACGAATGCAGTAGCGTTTGAGCAATAAGTAGGTGGGTTTCATAACCCCACGGGTATCGGCATTTTGGTTAAGGAGGATTTCAAAATGAAATGATTCACAAATGAATGTGATTCCCGGAAGAATAATCTTCGCTATATGAAGCACAAACTCATATATTTAATACCAATGTAATTGATAAGAAAATTTTGGAAGTAGGCAAACAGAAGATATTTACATCCTCAGATTTTAATTGGCTAAGGAATATATCGCACCAGAAAGAAAATTCTATCATCCTGCAGAATTTGGTTGACGACCAAAAGGGTAGAGATCCTAAAACGATAAAAATGCCAATGATATGCCAAAGAAGGAAAAGAAATCACAATCGGAAGCCATATTCAGTCTCTTTGGGGCAGACCCAACCAAGGCTTGTGTAATGCATTGCGACAAATCATTACAATTGAACGTAACAGCAACTAAGATTATTACAAAGGAGAAATATCGGTTTGTATCTGTAAAACCAGACCAGTAACTCGGGTCATGGACTCCAGTACCGAAGTGAGGATTGATCAAAGAACGCGAATGCGTAAAAAGGAGTGAAAATCGGAGAGATGAGACGGGTCTACGGAAAAGGAAAACGCATTCGGACACGAAGAGCTAAAAGCAATAATAAAAGAGGATGTTTGAGAGAGACCACGGAGGAAAAGAGAGAGAGGCGGGGGGTGTGGAATGAAGCAGATGTGGTCTTGTAACGAAAGAGAAACGAGCAGAGCTGAAAACGTTTGAAGCGGGAGAGATGTTAGAGAAAGAAGGAGAAAAGAGAGGAAAGAAGGGAAGAAGTGAATGGAAGATAGGGAAATGGGGGGGAGAAGGATGAGAACGCGAGCCGGGAGTGGTGGGTAGGGGTTATTAATTAACCAGAAGCCTAATCAAGGTTGCCTCCGTTCCAATGAGGCCGAGTAGTATAGGGAGTTGGTAAGAAGAGGGTGGGGAAGAGATGGGTGAGTAAGAAAGGAAGGGAGGGGGATGGCTGGAGGGTGCAGAGGGTGGAAAACAATGGAGTTGCGTGGGTAGAGAGGGGAAAGAGGGAGAGGAAGAGGAAAACGGAGAGAGAGAGGAAAGGGTTGGAGTATGCGGAGAGAGGCAAGGAACAGAATTGCAAGGGATTTCATGGTTAGGTTAATGTCGCGAGCTATGCGCCATGCGTAACTAAGGGTAGGAAGAAGAATAGGATTGTATGTGAGGAGGAATGATTGTGGGAGAACGGAGGAAAAGAGCCTAAGTTGCTGAGGTGAAAAGTAGCGACGGACGAGGCAACTGATGAAGGGAGAGGAGGAAATAGAATGAAAAAATTGGACACGGATACAATGAGCTTATATTCGAATCTGGTACCCTAACACGTTCTCGTAGATAAAGCGGCAGTCATGGCATATCAGGAACAATAAAAATGCTTCTATGCTATATGCATAGGTGCGTAAAGAGTTATAAACACTATGAAGATTTATACAGAAAACCGTTTTGCGAATTTTAAACGCAAGTTATTGCGCTTTACACTCTACCAGTATTTGCTTGAAGGCTGATTTATTGGATGAAGTCTTCACGGGTTTTCCACCAGGTCAAGTAAGCAGTAGCCGACGTTTATTATTATATCACTGATTTATTATTAAATCACCAATCATTTTTATTCTTCTGATGAATAGTATTTTAAAACCATTGAGGTATTTTCCTCGAATGCTCACAAAAAAATATTTTTAATCGATGAGGTCGTCTGATACGCGATATGATGTACGTTTTTATGAATGTGGTAAGGCTTTTTACGCGTTTTAAACGTACGTTGTTGCCTGTTAAACGTAGTTTTGCATATTAGATCATCGACTAAAGGTAACTCTTCGAAAGCATCTGAGGATAATAACCTAGCGGTTTTAAAATGCTATATATCTTAAAAATAATAATCGTTGTTAATTAACCTTTAAGAAAATACAAATACTTCATATAAAATACATTATAAAAGACCATAGCTTTTCTAATATAATAACAACAACATTTTTACCAAAAACTTTCCCCTTTATGATATATTTTTCGAATTTCCAATATTTTCTTTCTTCCTATGTTATTTTCCAAGATTTTTTTCTCAACCTTTGTCTCGCAACAACTGCTTCCTTCATTCTGAAAATCCTCCCATCAAAGGTTCCGAAATTGCCTCGCTAAGCAACCCACTTATTACTTTATGAATAAATTCCATTAGAATAAATTGGCATTACCGGAATACTCTTGATAAAAACTTGAATTAATCGCCAGAAAATATCAAACGCTAGTCAAAAACGATGAAAAGTCCAGGGTATCATACGCCGTGAATCTTGAATTAAAATTACGAAGAATATGAAGCCACCTGCTGTTAATACGCAGGACTTTGAATCTGGCTATGAGAATATTTCCTATTGATTTCGAAATCAGGTAAAAGTGGTAAAAGACCGGGGGGAAAGTCGGCTCAAGTAGAGAAGCGCACCGAAGCGACAGGATTACATTAAATCGCATCAGAATGAGGAGACATATGGCGACGAAGAAGAGACGGCGCAGAGGACGAAAACTGAGAGGAAGAGAACGGGAAGTAGTAGCAATAAAGAGGAAAATAAAAGCTTAGGAGAGGCTGAAGGAGGAAGATAAACAGGAAATAAAAAGGGGAGCGAAAGGCACGCGGGGAGGAAGGAGAGATAACCGAAAATGGGAGTGGCGCGCTCTACAGGCGAAAAGAACTTAGTCGGTGGCGCCGTCACAATAGGAACTTAAATGGCAATCGCCATGTAAACAGGTTACGGAGAAAAGTTTTCGCTAGAGAAAAAGAGAGCGCGAAATAAATAAAGACTAGGGATCGAATGGAACAATGGAAGGAAAATGCGCGAGGGAAAGCAGAAAAAAGGAATGAGGGAGAGGAAAGAGGAACTGTAGTTACAGTTGTAAACAGCATAAAATGATAAAGACTGAGACGCTAATCTGCCCATTGTTGCACCCCATACAGCAACTAAGAACAGCAACCCCATAAAGGAGATGAAACGGCCGTAGATGGCAGAGGTAGAATGATATCTTTTAGAATGGTTGTAATGAGATACATTCCAAGATTCCAAGATAGATTCCACTGATCGACAAAGATCCTCACAGAGATATGTACTCACTCAAAGTTTACTTGCTTTAGGAAAACTCTGGTCTTAGGTGTATTACTTGGTAGATACCATACACATCTAATCGCTATTTCCTCTAGCTACTTAAAAAATCGATTATACGCATCAAAATGGGAGATAAATTAAGCAAATCATGAGTATATGCGTTAAGCCCAAGAAGACAGAAACGTCATTCAAAGAACAGGGGAAAAATAAAGACAATATCTTTTTGAGATAAAGCTTGAGCGATGAAACTCAATTCATGATAACCTAGAATAGGTACTGTAGAAAGAAATATAGTATAAATATACGCAATCTCAAATTTCTGAATTAAGTTATCTTTTAAAGATGAAAAAACGACGTTACAAAGCGTGAAACTCAAACTAAGGACTTTAGAGAACCTTTGATTACTACGGAACTGGTGATTGAATGTGAGAGAGACCTAAGAATAAAAATCCCAAAACATACAAGAAAATGGTATATTATAGTAAATTTAATGACACAAATTGTACAAATCCACTAAATGGTGTGGATTTGTACAATTTTTGTCGTAAAATATACAAAAATATATTAATCATGAAATTCCACCACCTTGATACCATTCATTTTACAAGAGAATCGGTTTTGATCTCTATTTCCAAACGATGAGTGATAAAAAACCAGAGAATCATACCGTAATCATTGAATTAATTATGCTACCTTCTTGCGATAAATTGCTGTGCACGCGATAGTAAATTAACAATTATTGGCGGATACACATTCAATTGCCTCCACAAATTAAAAAAATATACAGATGTTAACGGGTAAGCGCGACGAGAATCGAAGGAAGGAGAGAAAGAGAGAAAAGAGCCGAAAGAAGAAGAGAAAATGAGAGAAGAGAAAGAGGGATATGTGTGAGAGAGGTTGAACCGAATTGGTGGAAGGGAATAGATTGATTGTCTCAATTTGAATTGGACGGAATGGTGGGGAAAGGCTGTTAAGAGAGGCGCGGGGAACGCGCGGAGGGCAAATGGTGGGGAGAATTAGGTAGGAATAAGGGATAGGGTTGAGAAATGGAGAAGAAGGGTAGGATTGAAAAAGGGTAGGAAAACTGGAAACGAGGAATTCTGAGGTGAGGAAATTGAGAGAAAGAGAACTAGAGAGAGAAAGGGCTCCGTAAAGCGAAGACAGTTCTTTCTATGAAGACCACGGTTAGGAATTCCTCCCATTGAGGAGGATTCCGTTAAATACTCAAAGAACGGATGTAAGGATTCATTCCCGCTTATAAGATGCTTTACTGAGGGATGGTAGCAATTCGAAATGAATCAACTTGGTATGAATGGGAAGGGATCCCTCGAATGAGCTTCACGATTTCAATGGAGAAGTTTCCGAGAATTTAGGCCTTTATCAGGTTCTGTAAAGAAGAAAACCATGTGGAAATGGAGAGAGACCGTCGCGGTCCCCGCAAATTTATCGGAAAGGGTTTAGTTTTTGCCCCAAAAGAAAGGACCCTCAGTTGATCAGATTTCGGTATTGAGATGTTAAATGTGGGCTTCATCGATTAGAGAAGAATTGAAACAATTTTGCATGGAAGGATATGGTGTGATAGACATGTCCCGATAGGTGAGGCTAAATGGACTAAATTCCAATTAAACATAATTGAATACTTGGATGGGGGAATTTTTCAGTACATACAGTAAGCTCCTGCCCAAGACATGGGTAGCGTGGCAGAAAGACACAGGCAGTCCGTACAACGACCACAAAAAGTATTTCTTGCAACTTATAATCGCTTTTCCAGCGAAATTTATAGCTTTAAGAATGATTACAATATACTGATAAGGCTTTATAAAAGGTGTGTATTTGTGCAACTCAATACGGCGCATACTCATTTTCACATATACCGGTGTCAAGCACACATAAATCGTCATCATAAAGTTACACTGTGCATACCGGCCATTGCCTTTATAGAGTATTAAATAGTACAGTACACTGCTTCTTCAATTTAGAAGTATTACAAACTGAAACAGGTTGTTTGATATGTATAACACAATGTGATATAATACAATAATATGCAACACGAGCATTCTCGATAGATGTAAGTTATTTAATCAGCTATTGAATCAATTCTAAAACGAAAGACGAAAACTTTCGAATTTTCGGACGCACAGATCTGAACGTACATCCGTTCGAATCAAAATTTAGACGAGGTTCACATTTCAAGTATTTCATCCATTTCCATTCTGAGGTTAGTAGTTTATTAAAATATCTACAGACGCCGTAAGTACTCTGTAAGATTAGGAGCATCCCTATCCGTCGCAGATGAGAGTCCTACCACATGCACCTGAAGCCATAGTGCGAGAACGGTAATTAATTGACGAGAATAAGTAATAGCCGTTGGCATATGTTAAAGGAAATGAAATTTATTAAAAACCCATTACAATCTTCCCTATAAATTTCCAAACCCTGTCATATACACATCATATTTTTACCACTTTTTAGAATTTCTTCCTGTTAAATATTCAAGAGACGCAATGAATACATTAGCATTTACTTTCGGCGATCGGATGAATATTAAATTAAACTGAAATTCAAATTAGCACCATACACGTGGTGATCTTAAACTAAATATATCCGCATTGTTAGCATTAATTAGGCAGCTCTAAGATGAAAATTTACACCTCTTTGAAAATAATCCTGCATATCTCCAAAAATTATCACGACAAAGCCATACTTCCACAACGAAAATTAGCACGCTTGTAATACAAAAACAGTTATATCGTATCAAAACACAAATAACGCTCATGCACAAAATAATCCCTACACAATGGCTGCGCCTCCCTTTTCTTCATTTTACACAAGTGTGGTAGTAAGAAACGATAAGTAATCAAACACAATTCACATCTCGCCGCAGAAAAACGACAAAATGCATTGTCAGAGAAATAAAATTAGTGCCGTCGAAATAGAAAAGATATAACGCGCGACTAAAAATCGCAAGACAAACCACGCGCTCTTCATTACTCTGGTACGAAGAATTAAAAAATTTTCATCGCATTTAACCCGGCGAATATTGAACCGCAATCTACGAAAAACAAACAATTCACCGCGAAGATTCGCATCATCTCCCAAACGCTGAAAATGCGTTCTCTTTGATAAGAAAACGTTTCCTTTTTTTCCCTGACCAAAAAAGCAACGAAGTATCAAAAGACCCTCGTTAACCGAGTGGACATTGCGCCGCTAATCTAAAATAACCAGTGCGCGAGGTCTGAGGGAAACGAAACAGCGGAGAAGGGGGCGCAGGTACAAGCGCGAGAGAAGTGGAGAGATGCCGAGATAAAACTAGATATCAAAGCATACACACCAAACGGATAATGCGATAAGCTTGCACTATGCCGCGCGTTGGCTTGCGCTTTCGGCAATGTGGCGTGATCCGAGAGATAGTGCCCTGAAAGCGCGTGGAGAGAAGGAAAGGGAGAAAGCGGGGGTGAGGATTTTAGTGAGAACATTCGGAAGAGAATGCAGTTGAATGATATGGGCCGAGTGGGAGACTGCGTGGGATTGGTAGATATGCAAAGGGTTTCGGAAGGGGTGGCCTGCGCAAAGCGTCCCCCCACAAGCATACCCCTCCCCTGCACACGGTCCGAAACGCGACCTCTCCCGGTCAACCCCCTCACCCTCTGGAAACCCATTCTTCTTCCCCTCGAGCCCTCCCATTCATTGTTCTGCATGAGGGAGATGTACCCCCGATGAAGGGGTGCGGGGGTGTATGAGGAGGGAAGGGGTTGAATCGAAGGGAAAGGGGTGGAAGGGGGTAATGGAAAGTGCGGGAGAAATGGAGAATGGGGTAATAGGGTAAATGTCCTTAGGAGTGGACAAGGAGGACGAAATGTCGCCCAGAGAGAACAAATAATGCGAAAAGTCCAGGAGCCCATGTTCGTTAGCGGTCCAGAACGTTGGAGACTTGAACTAGAAATCCTTGAAAGGTATGACGAGTTTATTAAGAGTAATTACATAACTATCATTAAACTGCACGGCTACAAATGGAGTACAGATGTACGATTGGATGTAAAAATACTTCCTTTCGGAATACAAGAATACTTCAAATTTATCTCAGTTCTTTTCTTGTTCCAGAAAATATCACCTTAATTTCTTTTGTATGATATACATTTCTGTAGACTTATTTTACATATTTATTTAAATATTTATGCTTACATTTTTGTTTTTTCGAAAATTTTCATATAATACAATAACAATTAACGGAAGATTTAACGCCGCAATTAATTTATATTCAATTATTAGCTGCCGTTTCCTAAAGTTATCCAGGATTCCCTTCATAACGCTTCCATTCAGCGAAGAAAATATTTCACACGACTGAAGTATTTTACCTCCAAAAAGAGCTATTTTTCTTCAAATAAAGAAAGAGAGCAAGAACTTCATTAACCTTTAGAGTGTAGATTTGTCTGAATAACAGCCTTACTGAGTCAGTATTGAATACAAATCAACGTCTCAAACTAATTATACTTCCCAAATTTTAATGAGTAATATTAAACTTACAACTGAGATGACAAATTGCCGACTTCAGCCAAGGATAAGGGATCCCTTGTAATGAAAGCTAACATAAGAGATAATAAATACAAGAATTTAAACTAGAAAGAAATTGAAAAGCAACAAATGTTTTACCAACTGTCGAAAAAATGCGTATCGTGTTCACTCGGTTAAAATGAGATTGCTTCAATAGCCACTGAGAGCTTGACATATTCCCTATTATATCTAATAATATTGTAATTCCTCCAAATAATAAGTTATTATTATTTCGACTTTTTAACACGGGTATTGAAATGTATATCAGTTAAGATAAATCGGGAATAATTGTTTACTTACAAGTTCGAACACATTGCGTAAAATTCTAAATGTTACCCGATCAATTAAATGCAGCAAATATAATTAATTTCGCGAATGAATATAGGCTTGATTAAACGCTCGCGATGTAAAAGTATTTTTCGAAATCAAAAATATTCAGTTTGGATCATATAACTAATGGCCCGTCATAAATCCTTCTCTCTTCTTATTTCATACCGGTAGAATTTTAAAAATACGTTTTGGGGCACTGAATTTTGTAAAATATTTATTTCCGTTTAATCAGTCTCGAATTCCTGCAATTAATAACCCCTAAAATAAGGCATCATATTCTGCTCGAGGTTTGAAACGAACACTAAGCAACTATTTCACGAAGTTAACCAATCATACAGCTATAATGCAGAAACGCTTTTATTTTGGCGAGTTTAATTGGACGAAAATTACATAACGAAGATAATTACAGAGAATTTCAATCCTTTGTTCCTCCGCGAGCCACAGGTTACATTATCGATTTTGAAGTGCATTGAAATTAAAGAAGCAGCGCGCCCATTATTCTCAATTTACACTCACTTTAATCATCGACATCACGACTACAATTTACACGTCATAACTTTCTGGCAACTCATTTTATTTCCAAGAGAAATTCGCGAGAATTCGACTTCGGGAGATCATAAAAGGATTCACATCGGATGGCTTAAGGATACTTGGAGCTTATTACAGCAATTTTTGAAGGAAAAGGGCCAGTTGCATCGAGGCGCGAAGATATATTCGAGCACAGTTGACGTAACAAGAAAAACTGGGTCGCCGGAAGTGGCAGAGTTTTATTACACTTTACGTAAACGCAAAACGAATTTTTGAATTTTTGACAGACGGCAATCACGTGACCAGATAATGGGGGCTAATATAGTGCTCCAGAGCGGTGGAAAATGTATATAACGCATGAGGGGAGACACTGAGAATACCGAAAAGAATGTTAACAAAAATTATTCGACTGAACTCAACGTTCTGCGTAAATGATCCGCATAGATACAGGAGAAATGTGAGCAAATAAGCTCTTAAGCTAACACGTTCATTGCGGATACCTCCATTTCCAATACCTCCATTTCCTGCGGATCACTCCAACGGTGGAGTGATCCGCAGGAACGTGTTAACTTACGAGAACATAATGGAATATACACAAACAAAATATCCTGCGAAAAACAAGATTATCAAACTGTTTTACCCATCCTGTACACAAGGAACTAGCACCGCGATTCTATCGCACTGGAATTAAAATCTTATGAATATACATAATAAAATTAGAATTCCGCTTCCGGGAGAAAATAGAGATCCTCCCCGTCGTCCTAACAACAATCCCATTAAGTAAAAACCATTTATTATGGGAGTCAGTTTAATCGCACTCATCGCTACCTCAACGATCCTGAAACGTATTTTTCTCTCGTCGTTGAAGATATATTAAAAAAAACCTCACGCGTGATGGAAACGTACTACAAATCGTTTTCCAGTTAAAAACCATTGGGAACATCTCCGGATAGGAAAAGCTATAAGGAGAAAGTCGGAAATGGAGAAGGAAGGGAGAGGGCACCAAAGAGCCATCTCATTCCACTTTTACGAAATTTCGATACTTTGGATATCGACCAACACGCCTCACTTTGGCCTGAAATAGAACTAGCATGACGAATAGCGCCAGCTGCTACGATCAACTCCCTCCCTTGACGACGAGAGGAAGGGAGGAGCCGAGACTGGAAAAGGAAGACACAAAAAAACGAGAATAAGTTAGGAAGAAATAAAAGAGGAGAGAAAGAAGGATCGCGAAGGGATAAAATTAAATAGGCAAGGGCAACTGTACGAGTTCCGGATCTAAGGGAGGAATTATTGAGGATATTCGAAGTAATAAGCAGGGGTTGCGACGCCGCTATAAATTTGAATTAGCGCTAGAGGAACCTTCAAAGAGAAGCTATGGAGGCGCCAAACTAGACGCTAATTAATGCGCCGAACGGAAATTCAATGATAGATTTTTCATAAATTTGTTGCACATCCAAGTTTTGACGGTATTAAGAAAGTTCATGGTCAAGCAACCTGATTTGATTGCAGGGAAGTCAAATTGCCCAACCAAACCCAACCCAACCAACCAAAAGACAGAAAAGGCCAGGTGGAATCCGCGGCTAGTATAATGAATATTGTTAAATTCTGCTGTTAAAACCGTAACTAAAGAACGATGCACACAAACTTAAAGAGATCAAAATTAGTGGAACGAATTTAAATATCGTCGACTCAGTTGAATATCTTGGAATCGCTAATAATTTAAACTGGAGCACATATACGCGGTAAAGTAAATAGAGAGCTCGGTTTTATAAACCGTACTGTAATAACCTAAGGTAAGTGCGGTTGAAAGGTTAGAGAGCGATGCTATTTCCTCAATCTGGTATATGCGACGAATATATGAGACCCTGCGAATGAAACAAATGCTCGCGAACTCGAGAAAGTGCAGCGCAAGGCGATACGATTTGTTAAAAAGTGTTGAGATAGAAAAGTAATCATTACGCCAATGCACTTAGACGCAGGTTGAGAATCCTTGAAAGAAAGGAGATTAGAAGCTAGGCTGCGATTGTTAGATACATTCAGAGGAAATACATTTTCGGAAGACGTAATTGATATTATGCGACCCCCCTGCTACTTTGCCCGATCCGACAATAAGCGTAAAGGAAGAGGAATAGATGCGAGGACAAGTCTTTTGAGGGAATCATTCTTTCCGCGAACGATACGCGACAACAATAAGCTAAAGAAGTAACTCGAACGCTTGGTGTTCACAATCCCCGCCACGCGCCTACAGGAGGCTTGCATGGTATTCATGTAATGTAGATCAACGTTCAACTATGGGAAAGATACCTAATTGGCAAAACTTGGATAAAATGAAACAGGCGTCAAATTTAGCGCTAAATGTTGAGAAAAGCGCTAAAAAAACGCCATCGCGCTTCCAAAGGCGATAGCGATCCGAAAAACTCGGCAGGCGCTAAAACGGCAACACAGAGCGTGGGGAGGGAAGAGGAGAAAACGAGGCTTACGAACACGAAGCTATGGAAGAAGGGAAACGGTGTGTTCGTTAGGCATAAGATGATGGCGAGAGGAGGAGGGGAACTTGTTTCAAGTGATTTATTATTATTTAGGAGTTTAACGTCTTATTTTTAACATCCTACATCCCTTTCTTTTCCAAACGAGACGACGAGAGTCTACGAGACCAATAAACATCTCCTGGACCTCGTTTACGTTCGGTTCCGTGACCGCACTCGGAAAGAGAACTGCGTTAATTAAAAGGAAACGTTGACCTTTTATCCCTCTATCCGACCGCGATGGAGAACTTTTAAAACCGCAAGAAGCGCCCTTAGGAAGCCCCAAAAAAAGGGCCGATAAAATCCATTCCTTGGCTTTTTCGGGAAAAAACCCCAGCTCGTAAAAAATGCCCTTTAATTAGCTGTTTTCGTCGATCGGTTGCGATGATAAATCGATCGGGGATAACAATCGAACAGCGTCGATCGAACCAATTTGTTTCGGTGTTAGCGTGAATGCTTTAGTCGAGTCTAGGAAATAAACATCCAAAATACGAACGAATAGAGGGCTAACTTCTCACTGTGATTAGAATTACAAGGGTTTGGGAGAATGAGACGAAACCAACCATACAATCGAGGAACAAACCCAAGTAGAAACCGCTCACTACGATAAAAATTTCTGTAAATATGTAACACAAGCAACAATTAGATAATAAATTTTCTTATCTTAATCCGAAGAGATTCGATTCGAAAGTGAGCGATGTGGAAGGGTTAGGTTGAAGTTACTTTTACGATGGATTACTGAGAATAATAACTATCCATTACCATTACTAATCATCTTAATAAATATTCATTCGTAACTATAATGCAAATCATTCCTATTCAGCTATGTCTACACCCAACGTTATTTAATAAATAAACATGGTGCCCGTGGATACATTTGAAATGCTCTGTTTTTCATGGATGGAAGGTAGTTTGAGATATGGTATTACTACTTGGGTGACTACTAATTTTAAACCTTAAAGGTGTGATGAAGAATCAAGAAAATGCTATCAAACTCATAAAAAGAAGTAACTTTAATCCAAAACGATTTAATCCTAAATTTAAAGAAATTACTGCACTGCGTGGTATTGCTAAGTTGTTATTTTAACAAAAAATTATAAACCAAAAACCTCGGAGACAATACGAACACCATATATTCGTAAGGTCAATCAACGCACACCAAAGCCATCCAACAATTATGGGAGAAGGAAAGTCGATAACTTAATCTCAAAGCTTCTCATAGCCATACCAAAAGTCCTTAGACAAATCATGTCCAGGCTTGAGGCCAAGACAAAGATTGGTTAAATAAACTAAATAACTATTTCGCATAAACAAGTAATAGATTTAAATTTTTACTTGCAAAACTAATACCTCCAGACAAGCCATTAGACTATGAACCTAAATGTTTGTCTTTTTACGATTTACAGATGATAACATACTGATAACTGTAATATGTTTCATACTGTTATAATGATTTCACTATTATCTTTATACGTCATACTATCCACTTTTTAAGATGTTATAAATATTCTGTACACGGACAAAGGCTTTTATTTTTTAGATATACCCAAATGTATTGTCGCTACATCTCATGGTCATTTCTGTTTTTACTTTGCGGTGTATTATCACATTATTTAAGTATTGCACAACTACTGTATGCTGCAGTATTAATTTTGAGTAATATTCCTAACTTTGAGCTGTACGTAATATTTTCAGAAGTGCATTAGAAATAAAAACGAATTAAAAAAATTAAAAAACGGCAAGTTTTGATAATGTGATAAAGTATCGCTCTAACAGGAAAGGACGTTGAACATATTTGTGTGATGCTAGTTATTTATTAAATATTACAAATATCACAGCATTATTTGGCAGATAAATGCAAATCGTCAATAAATAGAGTATTTCGAAGTATGCGGACTAGCTTTCATCCACGTAAACATGTTGATTCGTAAGTACTAGTAACTGGTTATGATCGAATTCACTAGATAAATCCATTTTCATTTCATCTCGAATGCAATGACTGATACGCAACATAAAATGGTTTTAGAAACTTCATTCATCTCACATAAGTTTCGAACAAAAGGACAATGTTTTGGTAATCAATGCCCCAATCATGATTTTCTAATGCCGAATGTGAAATAGCCTCAGCAAAGGAGAACGGGCCACTTCTATGATCGTACCATTCGCTGGAGACGGTGGATTTTCAAAAGCGATACTCTCTCACCGAACGTAACCTTGATCAAAATAACTTTCATGGAATCAAATTATGGAGACCACCCGCTAAACTACCTCAATCTCTTTAGGAAAAGATTGAGACCTTTCCTTTATGCTCGAAGAAGAGAAAAAGTTAATGAAACGATGTCTGCCAAGCTTTATACAGATTTCTATTAAGTTACGAGAGCTTTTGATCTAGAATTCTTAAGCAGTAAAAAATGCTCCATCATATCAACTGGAATAGATACGAATGAATATTTTTCCTTTTGCGAGTCTATCATGATGACGATTTTCATTCCTAATATGCTTACATTAAAGCATGAATTTGAAATACATCGAATGTAAAAAAAAACACTAAGTTTAAGTCATTGATTTGATTCCACAGACAGGAAATATGAGGCGGTAAATTATGTTTAATGGAAATTTCTCGAGATGCAATTGGAATAATTTTCTCAGCAGTTAGAACTATGAAAAGTTATTACCGATTCCGTTTCACTTGCTACCTCACTAGGGAACTGACAGACGCTCACTCTCAAGCTAAAGAGGAAATTGCTCTTGGGAGAGCTAAACGAAGAGTTCAAATCCATGGATGAGCGACAACTTTGATGACCCATTTAATCTCTGCCTAATAGACTTGTCTTCGGGTGTCCAACTAAAATTAGCTGCTGAAACTTAAAGAAGTGACGAAATAAGCAAAGGCACCCTTAAATGGAACCTTACAAAGGTCGACAAGAATATTTCCTACTAATAGAGGTTTAAAAACTCTCCGTAAACAATACTTCGGCAAGCGGAACCCGCGCTAAGGGACAAAGGGGAAGCTCCGGATTACCGATTTCTGGGAAGTCCCAATGATCTTTTCGGAGACAAAGCCTCCATCGTCAGGGGGTCTCCACAAGGAAGTGGGTCTCCACAAAGCAGGTCATCACTTCCTTTGTGGAGACCCCCTGACGATGGAGGGTTTGTCTCTGAAATGATCATTGGAACTTCCCAAAAATCGGTAATCCGGAGCTTCCCGTTTGTCTCTGAGCGCGAGTTCCGCTTACCTAAATACGGCTTACGGAGTGTTGTTAAACCTCTAATTAATTAACAGCCGTGTTCCAACCATCTTTTTCTTATATCTCCTACCTCAAGAAAAGTAATCTTATGAATTTGATTCAATGAAGGTGGAAATTGGAAATAAATTCTACAAAACAAGAATGTAGATAGAATGATAAGAGATTTCTTAAATAAAAGGAGACGCCAGCAAGACATTATGCGATAAAGGAGGTTACCCAAACGTATTACTTACCGAGGAACTAAGAGGTGACACACTCCTTTTCTAACCCAGATTCAATATAACGATTTCATTAAGCTTCGGAAAATACGAAATGAAAGGTATGAGGGCGCACCACGAACTTTCCACGTATCGCTTTATATGAAACGGGAGAGAATATGTTACGGACGGCGGCTGCAGACTCCTAATAGAAAGGTTTCGAGACGACAGCATTTCGCCACCAGAAAAATGTAATTCCGTTCGACGGGAGAATGTTTCGTTAAAGTGCGAAATACCCCGGGGAATTAACGGAAAACTTTTTTCACCCGGAATATAGGCATCACGTGTAGGAACATTATAAACTGAACGGACGTCAACTTTTTCTCCACCCCCTTCCCAGAGGTGCACACATATTTTAACTCGCACGCTTTAATGGGTTTCGACGTATAAATATTGCAAGAGCGCCGGCATTTTTCCTCGGAGTTTACGGAGGCGAAAATCAAGGAAAACTACTCACGTACGAAAATAAACATGCATAAACACTCTCTCGGCGGAGCAAGTCGCCCCGCTTACTTTTGAAGATAACAAACTCGCATCTTTGTAGCCACTTACCCGCTCCGTGCCTAAATCTTAAAGAGTCCATTATCGCATTCCTCGTGGAGAAGTGAGCTCTTCCACATTTTCTTTTAATTTGCCCTGTCCTCCGACGCATTAAAGGCGGGCATGCAGTCCGGCTCAAGGGCAGATACGCCTCGTCCCCGTGATCCCGAAATAAAACTCACCCTCGAAGTGGAAAAAATGAGCGACGCAGCGCGTGCATTTCAATAAACGTTACGGCCCTGTCTGGTGTACCAAAACTTAATTTTGGTCCGCCGCCAGTCATAACATAACCCTTCCGCCCCCGACGGTCCAGACGGCATTCGGAGATGCATAATCCGTCGGCGAAACCATAAGCCGAAGGGCGAGCCGAGCAAAAACTCTCATTATCCAGATTGGCAACTGCACGAGCGCTGCCTTTGAGGGCGCATAAACATGGTAAGATACGGAAACGGCACCTTAAAACTAGCAGCAGCAGAGGATTATTTGAACATTGAACCAATAGGGCGGATATTTTTTAACCGTTTTCATTTGGGTAATCAGAAATGAGTATTACAATCACCACCAATATTAGGAAAAAAATAGGAAAAGGTGGTAAAGTTTGTCATGCATACTGAGATAATTTCATTACCACTAAATTAAAAGTACTAAGTGAAATCTGGCGGAATTTCATTTTTTAAATATTTGATTTCTTCTTCGTTTTTCATTGCCACTGCTAAGCAGAACTTTGTGGAATGGTTGTGGAATTGGTGCCAACTCGTTGATGAAACTACTAGGATAAAAACCTGCTATGGAAATTACAATGTTTTCTTTCTTTCAAAGAGGTGTTTCTGCATTTGGAAGAGAACACCAAAAATGATCAAAACTAAGGGTATGTTTGCTAAAATATTAATTCAATAATGCCATGTAGAAAGAAATATCATGCGTAATGCGTAATAATAGAATAGACGCTAGCACAAGTCGCCTAAAACATTCATTTTCTCCGCTTACGATACGCGCCAGTAACGGAATCGTGAATTCCAGAACATGCATCCACAAAAACGATAGAAACGCTTTCATTTAAACACCAAAACCATAAATTGTTTGAAAATATAAAAAAATAAACGAAAAAGTTGATAAAAGTTGGTCAAAAAATCCGAAACGCTCAGATTCATCACAAAAGTTTTCTTTGGTGACTAGGGTAGTGATCTAGAGCGGGTTCCAGAGTGAGAAGTATATTTGAAATCTTCAAAACATAAGATGTTCCAATGATTTATCTTGTTGAAAGAGTCCCTCTAGTTGTCAAATAAGCAGATTACGCTTTCCCGAAGTTTGTAGCACAACTCCACGTCACCCTCCCTCAAAAGAAAAGCTTTTTCTATCCCCAATTCGTCTTCCACTCATTTGCCATGAGCGTCTGATATGAAAATACATTTGGCAATCGATCCGCATCCCACCATTTTGTTAAAATGTACACATCTAAAAGTATCCACCAAATTTAATAAGGTAAGTAATAAACCAAGATACCTTTTAATAGAATCCTTGGCGAACGAAAGGAAACGTAAAAGACATTCCAAAACATGGCCGTAAGTCATCCACGCGGAGCAAATTTTAAGCCGGGAAAAAACAGACGAAGAAATGTACCAGACGCAAAAATTCCGGAGTTGTGAGGGAACAACTCGATTGGATGTTTCGTAAAGTTGGAAGAGAGAGGGGCGTTGCATATGTGTGTAGATGGCAAAGAGACCAATCACTGCGGCTAATTGAGAAGGGCGAGGAGAAAATAGCTCTCCCGCTACTAAAACCTCCGCCCCCTCCTTCTGCCGCTATCGCTGGAGCGCCCTCGCGCCTGCGACACGGGAGGCGAGGGAAATATAGAGGAAGGAAAGGGTGCGAGTGCAGCTGTTCCACCCAACATTTATGGGAAAATACGGCTTCATTTGAGGGAGCCCCAACGAGGCCCGCTTGCTTGCATGGCCGTATTTTTAAAAACCTATATGAAAACCATACGTCGACTGGCGAGGATTGAGGTCCCCTCCCGCTTACACACCTACGCCCACTCTTCCCCATCTTATGCCACTATCGTCCACTTCTCTTTTCTGAAACTACAGCTCCAACTCCCTCTGCATCAGCCTCTTTTACTCCCTTCTTCAACACGCCCACTCAAGAGAGATGATCGGAAAATTTCCGGAAAAATAATGGCGATAAAGTGGAGATGACATGAGCTGGAATTACGCGGGGGAAGAGCGAAAATAAAAGTAACTTTCGGGTAGGATTTTGTTTCTTTTGTTATTTTTCGAGGACAACGAAGGAAAGATGAGTTGGAGAAGAGAGGAGGAATTTGGAGAAAGGGGCTACGTCGTTGTTTCGAAGAAGTACGGGAAAGGAAATTTTTTATCTGCCGATTTCGGCAATCCTACCCGAGGAATGAAATCCTTAGATATCCCGACATTGTAAATGAAAATAAATTTGCGGGAGGAAAGGAAATTGAATTTCGCACTGTTCTAGCGATTACTGAAAGAGTAAATGCTCATCAGAAATTCTTAAGCGTAGATATCTGAATAACTTGCGAACTGATTAAAGGTTTTAAACCGGTCAATACGTTTCTCAATTGTTCTTGCACCGAGCTTTTCAACAAAAAATTGGATAACTTCGAATAAGTTCATTAAATTTAATTTTCAAGAATGTATAAACCTGTGCACCATCGCATGATCTAACAAATACTTTTAGGCAAACTTACATCAATCGCACATATAAATTACAAATGATCATTACATATATATTTCGATTTTAATTTAGCGCGAAAACAATCATCAACGTCAAACGATCAATAATAAAATAGAAGCTACGAACCAAAGAACATAATAGCAAGAAGTTAAGCTAAAGAAGATGAGAACATATCAACCCAATTCTCTGCGGAAACGGTAAATCTTAAAAGGTGACGCTGGAGATACTTTTCTATAGACATTCGAACACGCAAATTTCCGAAAGCTGATTTCCCCTAAGGAATCTGTTCTAAAAGAAGCTATAAAAGCTGAAGATATAAGGAAATCTCCGAAGAGATACATCGTCTATGCGTCGAAAGATTTACGGGTGCCGAGAGTAAAATTGCCCGCTGAAGAGATGCTAGGGTCTCTGTCCAAATGGAGTATCACTAGTAAAAGAGATTGGAGAGATGCTCCTCCTTCTTCGCGGGTGGCCCTTCGCTATGCACGAACTTCTTCCACGCCCATTTAATCACAGACTGTATCGCAATCATTTAACAACTTCGATCGATAGATTGAGTTTGATTGGAAATCCGTCGAACAATCAACGATCCAAATAGGGGAGTCTAATACTTATTCACTCACTATCATCACAACAGCATGCATCTGCGAGTAAAAGACAGCGAATACAACGAGACTGAATAATTCGCTTCAGTGTCTCTCAAAGAATCAAAAGAGAAAAATATTAGATAAAATGCTATCAATCAATGGTGGATCATAGTTAAGACTATAAGATAACAAAAACTTAACAAATTGTAGTACGTAGGCCTAATGAAAATTTCTACCTGTTAAAGTCATTAGAAATGAAAGAAAATTTTGGAAACATTCCACGAAGTTATATTAAACTGTATATTGAAAAATATTATCAAACGAGAAATGACAAACTCATGAAGAACTGTCTTCACGACTTTGTATGTACACCTGCTACATCCAGAAATTTGGGTGCATTGTAACAAAGGTTTTAGATGTATCAATTTGCAAAATTAATGATTATGAACCGCATTGAAAATCATCGCGATAAAGAAAGGCAAGATGTCTAAAAGCTTTTGGTACTCATTGATCCTGTCATATTTCCACTTGCTCTTACACGACAATTTAGATTACTTCGATCGGAATAGCAAAGATCCTAATCCTAATTAAAAGAAATGTATCGTTCCTTCTGGTTGTCACTCTAAAATTCTTACATATGATTTTCAGCACTGCAACTGAACACCAATGTCATTTTTTTAATAGTCACCGCAATGAGTTGTTACAACGAAAACAGATTTAGGTATCTATTAACCCGGAAGTTCGTGAAAACGCTTAAGAAAACTGACAAATATTACATCACCACTGCAGCGGCATGATTCCCATTTATACCGTCTCAGATTTAGTTGCGATCAAATCCACAGCTCAATCTCGCGGACGGTAAACCACACTGACGAAATTAGAAAAACTAAAGAACGAACTAGTGTCAAGCCAAACCGCATACGGCGTCGTGCACTAATAAAGAAACCTGTGGATACGACCCGTTTAAGGGAGAAAGACGAAATAAATGAGCATCGGAGGACGACTTTTCATGCTCAACGCATATCGGCGATCTCGGCTTGCGACGCCCGCTTGATAAAACGAAGCGGGGGGCTAAACGATTTACTGCATCTCAATGGGTTAGCAAACGTTACGCCCAAGATAATAGCACCGAGAACGGGAATTCCACGACAAAAGGCCGCACCAGAAGGAACACTGTATTCTTCGAGAGAAACCGGACGGAGAATGATAGCTCGGAGTTGACTTAGGTTCGATAGCGGATTCTCAAGACATAGTGACTTCGCGAAGCACATACGAATGTTTTCCAACCCTGTTCATCACACTCCAAGAATTCCATCCTAACTGCGAATTAACCCAGTTAATAATGAGAGAGGAATGAATAATTTTTTTTTATTTCTTACAGTTACTCCTCTCTCGTTATATAGAGCTACCGTAAAAATGAAGCCGTAACAGTAGATTTTGTTCCTCCGGTTCATATTAAGGGATACTAATGGATGGATTTGAAATTCCTAGCGCTCCTAGCCGCATTGAAAAACGGAGGGTTGACTTATGTGGAATAAGCAGGAAGGCATTCTATGTTTGTTACACCACTCAATTAAAATAGACTGCAGACCAAGTAAACTTGAATGCAAGACACAATGCGCCAAAAAAAAAAGGTTTGACTTATTCTATTTTTCGTTAAATTATTGCCAAAATGCAAAAATTATGGTACAGTTCTCTTTTGTTGTATGATACCATCTAAGAACGAAAACAAGAAACTTTGAAGTCGGTCGGATAAATTTTATTTTACCCAACATTTTTACGCGGAAATTTAAAGTTATAATTAAAATTACACTTTTTGTTCTTTTTCTTTTGGCTGCCAAGATTAGCGCGATGCTCCGCAAAAGAAAATCGCCTACCAGTTTAGCTATGACAATAGCTAAAGACAGAACAGGATGCCTAAAACCGAATTCAAAATTTTAATCTATGCTCAAGCTGATGAATTTGATGGTTTATGTTTTTGCATCAAATAAGTTGACTGGTATGGTATTACTTAATACATGCATTTAATTTGATCACAATAATAAAAATTGCTATTAGAATATAACAACTATACATACGACTCATCTCATGAGATCCCAGTGCTTTACAGCTTTGCATTCAATTATTGACCGAAAACTATATTATTCGCGTAAAATTAAATCGAGCATATTTTAGCCAAAGAAGCTAGCTTGCTAGCTAAGAAGCTAGCTACTAGCATTATAGAAGTTTCTTGGCGAAAAATATTAACTGACCTATTAATCCAAGATCTTCAAGATCAGAGAGGAAAACTTGTCCAATGGTACAAATTCCTCACTATTAACGGATAAAGGGATTTTCTACCAGCGAAATGATTGGCAGTGGAAGAATTCTGAATATTGAAGTCAAGATCATTAAAACCTTAATAATATACGGTGGCGCCAACTTGAGAGAAACATTTAGGATAAATGCCACCATAAGGACAACTGCTAAAGGTTAAACGGCTGCGGGGTGGACTTCAAGCCCTTCCTCCTCTTTATTTATAGATGCATAGGAAGATACATCCGTAAGATTCCACTGATTTCATCTTATAAGTCACTCATTAATCAAAAGATATTTATAATCAGCGGAAACTGGGTCGTGGATTCTAATTTTGGAACATAAATTGGCACCACGTAAAAACGTACCAAACCTTCCCCATAGAAGCTCGCGTCCTCAAAGGCTAATATATGAACCAATTAGGCCCAAAATGAGATCCTGAAACGTAGTGCAGAGCTAACGGTATCGAACCCTTGAGAAAAATCTTTTCGAAGATAACCTACATATTCCAATATATAACATAATTCTCGTACATTATCACGTCGAAAAATGATCACCTTTAAGACCGACAAAATGGAGTTGTAACGGTGATTGAACTTGGTTTATTTGAAAAGCTAATCTTTCATTTCAAGGTTCTGCCCAGCCCTGTTGCTATTTGTCGCAATATCATCCTTTAATATTTTGTTATTCGAGCGGCTTATCTTTAGTAGTACTTCTCTTTGGTAGTTATTCCGCAAAAAATAATCCTTTTCAATCTAGATATTTTACGGTCCACCGATATAATTTACCCTTTCACTGGATATTTGTATTATATGGAGCTTTAGGACTATGAACGTCAAATCGATTGCAGTTGATTGTCGCAACGAAAGGGTTAAGGTTTACTCACGAGCCAGTTTTCTCCTTAACTTTAATTTCTGTAATTTATTTTTTTCAAAAATTATAAAATTAAATATATCTAAAAACGATTCACTACGAAAGAAATCCTTCCATATAACATATAATCCAAAATTAATAAAACACGCTACGATTTAATTTTTAACCAAGAATATCGTGTCCTTAAATGAACGGATTTTACACTTTTCTTTTATTTTCATGTAAAACATACGGTCACCGTACGCCAACTTAAATCCTAGCAACAGCATTTAAAGCAATGCCGACGAATATTAACGAAAAGTCAAAAGGACAAAGCATAAATCATCCTCGACTCTTAGTAGAGAGACTAAAACGCCACCAGGAGTCCGAGATATGACCTATCCTTCACCAGTACTTCAATCGATTTTGTGTCCGAGCCGAATCAGCGCATTGAGGGAGAGAGAGAAAAAAAGACCGCTCTGTAGTTTGCTTGCATGTGGAGTGGGTTTGATTGGGAACCGTAGACAAACGAGGGAAGTTGAAAGGGAAATGATGAAGGGGGTTAGAGGGAGGGGGGAGAGAAAGGGAAGCAATCTAAGAAGGGGCATAATGAGAGCGAGGCGTAGATTTGGAGGGCAAAGAGAGGGTGGCAAAGAAAGAGACGGGGGCGAACTTTTTTAATGAGACAGAATAGGCGAAAATTGGTAGAGCGAAGGAGGGCAGGGTGTGAAGTGTGACTGAGAGGGAAGTCGGCACTGGTTTAAAAAGCAGCGGGGAAGCAGTATCCTCTTACTTTGGCGGATTCTGAACGCGACTTGAATATTTATGCGTAATTTAACCGAGGAATACATTTTCGGTGCAACCTCGTACATGAGATTACCCTTTGATTGACACGCGCACTTGCATTTTCTAGCAGAACTCGACGAACTATACGAACCGAAGCTAGGATCGGGTGAACGATAAGCTGTCTTCGAGCGAAATTACACGAACGGGAAGTCGTATTACTGAAAGTTGCTACATTAACTCAGCTACCGTAGCTCTGATATGTCACAGCGCAGATAAAACATTTATCTCGCACAGTCGTTTAGTATCATATACGACACGCATGAAACAAATCGGAATGCTGGCGCTCATTCCATATCATTCACTTCCAGAAGTACCCCAAGAACTTAAGAGGGTCGAACAGAACACCGGACAAGTGGATCATCGGATATGAAGATGGTTTCTATCGTAATGCGATAGAATGACGACGAAGGGCCCTTCGTTTTTAAATATGAAAGTATTCCCGACCTTATAGCAAGGGAAAAAATATATATATGAAACTATATAACAAAAATGAAATTTTATAGAACTCGATAAAAATACGTATCCTCGTATTAAGAAAATCAGCCGAGGAGATTGAAAAAATGCATCCATTCATATATATAAGCACATGCACGTATATAGGCGCGCTCTCGCACACACTCCTTCACTCCTAAGTTTACGCACATCTAAAATATAGTGGATAATAGTTAGATATAAGATAAGAAGAAAGATAGTAAGATAAGAGACGGGTAGATGAATTCTATTCCATTCCAACCAGCAAAAACTTGAGACCGGCGTCACTATTTCCCGGGCAGCTCCAAAATATTATAGGGCATTTACATTTAAAATATTTACGCAAGTTACCCTTCTTTCTCTCTTTCGCTCTCTGACCGCATAAAAAAGATCCTCTCCTTCGGTGGAGTCCTCAACATGCCCCTTCCCAAACTACGCGAAATGTCTCCCTTCCATTCCTCATAGAGCGCTCCCTCAATCTCCTTTCCTCCACCTCTCTTTACCTCACTCTTGCCGTCGAAAAAAAGGTCACTTATTTGCTGTTCCATCTCCGCACCCCACCGCCTCTCTCCACATACGTACACAGACCTCTCTCATCTTCATAATATTATTTTTTAATCAATCGGGAGGTATAGAGCAGCGGCGATGGAGCCCTCTTTCTCTCCCCTCTTTTTTTTCTTTCTGCTCTTCAAAACAGCCCCCCCCTTAGAAACCCTTACCGCTGACCCCCTCCTCTTGACGAGCAGACCATACAATGCCCCCTCTGTCCATTTCACAGTGAGGAGAGGGAAAGAGAATAAATTGAATGAGAGAGGAGGAAGTTGAAGACGGAGAAGAAAGAAAACGGAAAAATTGAAGAGGAATAGGAACACCACCAAAGACAGAGACAAAGATATTCGACTGAAAACTTGGACATTTTTGGAAACATTACTAAGATCGGCAACATTTATATACAATATTCACAGGACGTTACACAAAGAACTAGTAGTATTTTATTCCGTCAAGCCAGTTCCAAGAAAGCCAACCATCAACAGAAGACGCATACACTGACATCAATCAAAATCCCAAGCTATAATTTAAAGCAAACAAACTCCTCGGCGAGGCACCATCACCGGTAGGTATAAATTAAACCTATTAAAGTTATGGAGCAAAATAAAGACAATTTGCGGAGAAAATGAGTGAATTCTCAACAGCTGGAAGCTCGATAAACTTCACAAAGGGCGAGAAGGGAGAAGTCTCGGGGTTAAAATTTATTGCGGACGTTGAGGAATTAAAGGAGCGAACGAAGCGGAAATAATGAATTAAACAATGTAGGCGATGGGGGGCTCGAAGAATGAAAACGCTGGCAAATGGTCCTTAAAAGGAGATGGGAATCTTCGGTGAAACAAGGTCCACAATGGGAATCGGAGGAGAAAAACAGAGAGTGGAGAGGAGAGGTGGAGGACCAGCGGGAGAAAGCCTCCATCACAACGAACGCCCAGTACTTCGAACCCGCCAACGCCGCCGGCGGAATCGATCACTGGTACACCGCAAGCGGACCTTACGCGATATCACCCAGCAAAGCCTCTCCCGCCGCCACATGCAGACTACCTCCACCCCTCCCAAAAGCTCAGAAGGGGAGTGAAGAGGGGGCTGGAGAAGAGGGGAAGGAGGCGATCTCATCACTTGACCCTCCTCCGCTATGGAAATAAAAAATATATAAAAATCTGCAGGAGCAGCGTGTAGATGAGAGGGAGAGGAGAGGCCCGGATAAAGGGAAGAGGAGTAGGACGATGATGAAACAAGAGGAACGACCAAAAAATCTAGAGGGAGGCGCGCGATGGAAATTGGAGGTATATCTGGCGGGGGAGTTAAATCCTTGTTTGAAATATGTAAAGAATAATTGGGAGGTGTGACGATAGGGGAGGAACCTTGAGGGGAGCGAATGAGGGACTACGGAAAGATTGGGGGATGTGCAAACTGATAACGGAAGCGAGGAAACTCATACGACGGTGATTGGCACTGCTCGCAACGGAGGAGGAGGAGAGATTTCCGAGGAAAAAAGCGCGGAGCGAAAACAAGAAGAAAGGGTTGTACCCCTGTGCTGGGGAAGTTGATGGTCGAAACGGTTGAGGGATTGGAAAAGGAGAAAATTGAGTGGTATGGCTTGTGGTTGGAAATATATGTCCGCGGCGATGGATTTCGTGATTGGTTGCAGATGGAGAGGATGTTGGAAAGTGAAGCTATGTGGGTGAAACCGGCTAGGGTCGAGAGGGATATAAGTGTACTCATACGTAGGCGCGGAACTTAATTGCGCGAAGCTGCGGGGAAACCAGATGATGCGACGCGGAGATTCTTCGCGAGAAGAAAGTATGCAGGAGTGTGGACAGAGAAGCTACACAAAGAATGTTCAATTGAATGGAGGGATTGCAATTTGGAGAGGTGCATGCACATCCAACGATGAAAAAAGAGGAAATGGAAGGTTTTGGTTCGATGCACCGATTCCCGGAGATGTAGACTCAAGATAACGAGCGGCGAAAACGCATCGGGAATAACAATGAAAATGAATGGCTCAGAGATGGGATTATCTATAATATTAACAAGTGCGAAAAGGAAGTCAGTACACCGGAAAGGACACATGATGAATATCATCCCCAATGAGTTAAGATCTATGAGATAATGAGACGAAATTTTCAACTTTGGGCTTTACGGGTGATTTTCCGGACTTGATAACTATGATACGATTTTCTTGGACTTGAATAACTATGATTCTCTTTTGTTCTTCACGCTTGCTAAAAATATTCCCTAAGAGGTAAATTACTAGTAAAGTTGAATAACATGTCTCTTCATTTTGTAATGGCAAACTTAAGTGATTTTCGACGCGAATCAACAAATTCCAACATAGAGTATTTAAAAAATTCAGGAAGTGATTTTCTTATTTATAAATATAATAATTCGTAATAAACGCGAGCTTTTAATTCAGAATTAAAACTGTGAGATGACGACCTTATTACGTTAATCATCTGTTAAATATTTCAACATATAGTGGTTATACCGACAAAAATCGGGTTGATCGGATAAAGTCAGGAAGTTACTCAGTAATCGAGGTTTTAAGCCTTAAATACTAAAAATGTGTAGATTAATTTATTGTTTTTCCCATCTTAAAAATATGAGGCTATAAATTTTTAGAGGATTAGGACTGAACATAGATGCTTAGACGCTTAGACAGGACGAAAGAAGATGACTTTGATTACAAAGGGAATAACTTTGATTCGAAAGAAGATGACTTTGAATTTACGAAAAGTATAGTACCGAGAACTAGGTATTAATATTGGTGGAAAAATATCATAAGGAATACGGTCAACTTATTCGGTGAAATACTCGTAATAACATCGAACAAATATTCCCGATGTACCCCTTTGCCTCCTTGAATAATAATTGTTACATGCGGGGCTAAGAGTCATGGGTGAGTAAGTGAGAAATTGCTTTTAAAACTTGTCCGTGAACACATTCCATCCAAACTTTATTTCGTCCTAGTTTTCGTAAACATTTAAATGAAACAGAGGCAAGAAAATAAAGGCTAAATTCCTGTTTATTCTTCTTACTGTATTTGGTATCAAAAGATGATTGCGATACCTTTCTCCGGAATGGAAAGTATTAGAGCACTCGCAACGCCCTATCGAAGACTGACCGAAGTGCATGCCGTCGAGAGAGAGCTGAGTGATACACTGCGAAAGAGGACGGACGTATGGGTTGAGGGAATGGGATGGCGTATGGTCAAGAGAAAAAAGGATGGGAAGGGAAAATTGAATGATGAATAAAAAATCGCGTTGTTTGGGAGTAATCTCGGGTGGTGTGAAGGGAGAGGAGAAGATGGACTACAAGTATGGGAAGATGAGGAGGGCGGAACGAGGGACAGTGGCCAGAGGTCTTTCTCTTTCATAAGGGAAATGGAAGCTTCAGGGAGTAGCTACGTCCGAATTTTAAAGGGCAGAATATGAATAAGCGAGCGTGTAGCGACTCGCGAGCCTCACTAAGATTTTGTTGTCATCTCGGATAACTCAAAATTAAAACTTTGTTAGTTATTTTATCGCTATGATGGCCGATATTTTGAAAACCGCGACGGAAGACTTCAATAATAATTAATTTGAATACATCGCCTACTGGTACACATTCTATGAAAAGTTTTTTAGATCATGAATTTAAAAAGAAGATAAATTCCGTCGTTGATAGCTTAATTCGATCTTAAACTTTCAGTCGATTATTTTAGAACATTTAAACAAGCTGTTATCTGTTAGTTGTTATTGACAAAAATGGAAACATAAATTTGTGAACTTAGATGGAGATAACAGCAGAAACATCAATGCTTGGGAAAATCGTACTCAGTAAAAAATTGTTGAAGCGACTCAGAGCAAGTGTTCCACAGATCTTCGAATATTAAATAAATCGATCCTGACTACGCGAATTAGTAGAAAAAGATGAAATAACTAGGACATGAGAAACATTTAATGCTGAACAAAAGCACACGCTTATGTTATGGTGATATCCAGTGCCGATGTAACTCTTGTTATATCTAAATTAGGAAGAATTTCTCAGGAAAGCGGGTTCCTGAAAGACGCATCACCCTCATCGCGAGCCTCTGATTTAAGAGGGCAATCCAGATATCTTATTCGACGAGTGTTAACATATAATTTAAATATCATTAAGATAAAATTTGAGGAAATACATAATCAGACGAAAAAGGAACAAAAAGGACGTGAGTGGTCGGCTATCGCAGGAAAGAATCTTCCCACACTTCTCCATTTTTTAGTTTCGAACACATTCGAAAATGTCTTGGCAAATAAAGATGAGTCCTTAAATCGCGTGATTGTTATTACGTTAAAAGAATAGGTTATTCCATTGCTGAAAATTTCGTAATACATGGTAATAGAAAAAATATATTAAAATTATCACAGACTCAAAGCAGAAAACAACTTACAATGACTATGGCCTGAAATCCCGAGGGACTAATCGTTATGTGGTAAAATTATTAAATCGTTATGTGGTGAAAAATTCGTGGTCTCTTCAATCCAAACCCGAGACCACCTTGGGACTGAGAGAGATAACCATCACGTGTGCCCAGATACCGTGAAGAGGTCGAAAGGTAAATTGCCCATTTTATTCTTATTCTAGTTAATACTTCACTAACAAAATTTTTCAGAATATTCGGGAATTATCGTTGATTTACCTTTTCACGTTGAAACACATTCCGTATTTTCATGCATCAGAATTATGCTCAGTAATAGTGAAATATACTAAGTTAAATTAATCGGCAATCCTCAAGACACAAACGAGCTTTCCACTAAATTTTTTAATCATAAGTTTCGTTTGATTATACCCAACGAAAAACTTTCTTGGTGATTAAGACGAGAGAAAGAAATGAAAGATTCTTGGTGGTTTCCTGCCAGGAAAGTGATCAGCTTGAAGGCTGGTTGAATCTCACCCCTCAACCATTAGTTATCAAAAGTGCTAAGAAGGAATGAGGCTTAAAAGGCATTATATTTAATGAAGTAGTTAGCTCTTCATTTCCTCTTTGAGCCAGAGTTTCTATGGAACGGAATAGGTCCCCGTCCAAGCAATGAAGCGGACATAAAAGAAACATTTTCATACCAATCGATAAGGAATGACTGGAAAGTATGACGTTATTCAGCGCCACTCATAATTCAGTACGGTTCGTAATATCACAGACATGTCCAAGATTGTGCCAAACATAAGTAAAAGATACAATTTCCTCTATCCTGTACCAAACGATATACCAACTAATCCGTTCACTTGTGTGATTACAAAAGTAGATATAAATTCGATTCCAATTTACAAAGGCAGCTTAGGACAATTTTATATAAAAGTAAATTTTTATCACGTGTCCTAACTCTGATACCTAATAGAAGCGGTCACAAAGATATTTTCTGCGTTTTAAATTGAACGAAACATGCTAAGGGAAAAACCCCAACGGCCTTTCCCCGTAATGTATACAATAATAGCAACCGAGTAAATTTCATCCAGCCTCTTTCATTTTGAGGATGGAAAATAACGGAACAACCGCCTAGATTCTCCCAAGAAATAGACCGGCTGTCAAATACTCCAAAAACACGAAACATGCTTTGTTTCGTGGAAAGAGAGCTTGTAATAATGAAAGTAGTGCAGTGGAAACAGGAGAAAAACAAAATGCTGAAAAAAGGCGAGAAGATTGCATGGTTTGAACTATTTGCTCGAAGTAGAATGGCACGCGAATAGACTACAAACGCAGGATTCTCCCGATCGATGTCAAGCTGCGGGTGTTCTCCACGAGGAGGAGAAAAATAGAGTAGCGACGTTTTCGTTTCCCTTTGCCCTCTACGAGGGGAATCGAAGATCGAGAAAATAGACGGCGGCCTTCAATTGGCCGAGATTCCGGGGAAACGGAAATGCACGCAGAGGTTATTAAATTATGAGTATTACAGGGAACACGAAAACAATCACGCCTTCGCGGGCAAAGTTTATCGCACTTGAATCAGCGACTAAGTAAAGTCAAGTAATTTTAAATTCAACTTTAATTGCAAGTAAAAAAATACTGGAAATGCGATACGTATACATGTCGCTATGAATTTTCAAAATTCGACCACTAGATTTTAGTTTTACGATGACATCCAAGGATGAAATAAATGCTCACAGAGGAATAGTTGATAGAATTTTGTGGTTTCCTTTTCGAATTTTTTTTCAGCAAAAGTAAACTGCACATTTCTGCATGACAGATGAAATTCTAATATTCCGTTCAAGAAGAATATCACAGCTCATTAATTTCAGCACTATTTAAAATACTAGCATCAACACTACACGAATCATCCACCCATAGCAGGCTCATGTGCCTTAGAATCCCCCACATAACGCCGGAAACCTTCGTAACTGGACAAATACTTTTATTTAGATCCCCAGAAGCTTTTACCGGAATTAGTAAAAACTTCAAAGAGAAAAAATCTTTAAGACAAAATATTATTTGAATAAAAATTAGAACTAAATAAACAGAGCAACGTAATAATAAAAGAATTCGCTGAATATAATAACACGACGTATTCTTAATACAAACGAGGTTTCATGTATCCATCACAGGACAATCTCGGAAACGTCAAAGCGTACCAGCAAACAGTATGCATCATTAGATTTGACATGAGCTAAGCTTACCTAGACAACGATATTGAAGTTCTGCATCCGAAGTTTCTTACTCCCGTAGCCGATTCAGATCAATAGAAACAAACAAGCACGACGGAGTCAATTTTTCAAGAGAAAAAGGTCGATCGCACAAGCAAGACAATTGCCAATCTCGAATAACATTTCTAAATAATTCCCTTTGGATCTTCCGTAATTTACTATCCCGGATCTTTGTTATTAACCCGGCGGAAGAGGAGTAAAAAAAGATCTCCCATCGCAAGCCTACGACAGCCAATCGATTGAAGGAGCTGAATGAAAACGAACAACTTCCAATCAAAATGGAACACAAAGGTATAATGGAGAGGGGGAGATGCCTTGGATGAGAAATGGAATAAGCACATATTAGAATACATTTTTTATGAAGGACCGGAGAGGAGGAGGGATTGAATCGTTGTCGGGAAACTTTATGGAGAGGAAATCGACAAGCGTAAGAGTGAGAGAAGGGGATTAGCTTGATCTGGAATTCGTGTTAAAGGAAATTGAGGAAATGATAAGTGGGAGAAAGGGACAAGGGTGGTGAGAGAGAGAGAATATATACTGGGATTAAGTTCGATAGATTTCCAGAATAAAGCACACGCAATGGGCGATTTTCATAGCAGGGAACAAATAAGAGATGGATGGAAATGTGCAAACCAGATTGTTTGCAGTAGATAGACTTTATTTTCAGGGGAACCTTTTTCACGAGAAAATCTAATAAGTGCGCCATGCGTTTCATTTAACTCCAACATGTCACAATAGAGCATAAAACATAGAGATGACATAAAACATACATAACGCATAGCTTAAAATGTTGTTTGAATTAAATCCATTTCCATTTCAAAGGTTGCAGATGTAAAACATTGGAAAATATACGCGAAGATAAGATTGCTTATTGGTTTCATGTAATATTCATCTCAATTCTACCTCATAAAAATCAATAATTTTCTCATGGCCACAACCACCATAATTTTCATATACATACATTGCACCTTAATATCGTTGTAAACGACAAAAATTTTCTTTTAACGTGTTTAACGGATAATTTACGCCTATTCCTTTAAAAATGTCTGTATATATCCCACCCACTTATACATCCAGCCCATATCAATCCTACCTTTGTAAAAAAACTAATTAGGTTGTAAACGATTGAAAATTTGTCTCATCATCCTTACTATCTGGGAATTACAAATCTATAATATTAAAAGACGGATTAAATAATACAGAAAGGAATAAATCTACTATCAATACCAATATCTATCTAATACAATAAACACAGCGATAATGATCTTAAGAATCATCATTCTCGTTCCAATAAGAAAATTTGTTATCACATTTTCAGTCACAAATTAAATTCAACTAAACATTTTTGAGTCAATCTGGTTTACATAAGATGATTACAGTGCAGAACACGGAAAAAAATGAAGCTGAATTCAGTTATTTTCAAGAAAATATTAAAGAAGTTAATTTCATCTTCTTTAAGGAATAAATGTCGTATATACAAGAAACATGTAACGAACAAAGAAACAACAACGAAGACAAGATACGAAGGCATCTCTTTTCTGTTGAGGCGAATGAAATCTCAGCCCTAACATATTCATAGACACGTAATGACCGACGAATGTCGGCAAATACGTCATAATTATTCTTTATAAAATATTAGAATTATTATTTGTAGCCGTCTAAAAGCAAAATAAAATCTTATAACACTAAACACATAAAAAAATGATTCTTCCACGTACACATGATACCTTGTAGAACTTGTCTGACTTGTAGAAAATAATAAACTATTATACAAATAGTAGCACAATACGTAACAAGAAGACTAACACATCCTTTCTTAACCCATTAGCTGTAATCTTATAGAGTTGCTCAACGTGCATGAGTAAAAATCAACTAGCACTGAACTTATGACCATAAAGGTGCGATTTAAATTACGAATGAGGTCTAAGACAATCGACAGTTAAGTTGACGAATGAAGTTCAAGAGGATAAGAAAACAAACGTAATTACTCGGGCAAAGGCGTCTAATGCAGCCAAAGAGTCCGATGCCCAACAATACCTTTCTTCTTTTATCTCCCACATTTAAATGCAGCTCCCTCATTCGGAATTTAATTACACCACTAATTCTTCTTAGTATTCAGCTACCTGACATGCGCGATGTCTCGAGGGTGAACTAGAACATTTGTTAGAGTGAATGTGCGTTGACCGCTAGATGTAACAAATTTACATGGTAATGAGCACCCTTACTTCCGAGGTTAGTAAATGCGGATAAAATGTTCCCATCTTCGTATCTTTCTAGCGTAAGGATAGGGTGAGAGATAACAATTCTTAATAGAAGACTGTTAATTAATTCGTCAAATTTACAACTAACCCGTTCCAAATTTCCTCCATATATATTGGTCACTTCAGATAGTCTCAACCTTTTTCTCCACTTAGCGGCACACGAATCTGAACCATCACTGATTTCGATCTAAACAACCGTCCGCGAAGTTGATAAATAGTATAGAATTATCACTGCTACCAATATAATTAAAAATTCTCATCGTAAACTATCAAGCACACGAAAAATCTATATCTCGATGCTGCCATAAATTTCAAACATCTGGATAACACGTTTATTATGCAGAAGGGGGAAATTATGCGGAATACTATTGTGTCGCGGCAAAACAATCAATAAACTTTACGCTAATCCAAGAAGAAAAAAACCTAGTGGTTCTCTAAAATACAGACAAAATAATGGAAAACAGATGTTACATTCTATGCAAATAACAAAGTTGTTTTCTTCTTGAATATGGCACCTTTCCACAAAATTAGACTTGACCACACCAGATTTACTCTAGAATAAAGTCTAAATATACCGGAATTTATGATTTGCTAGCATAGTCTCCAAACACATTCACGTAACCCCATTGGATTCATACTCTTTTCTCGCTAAACGCCTCCCAGAAATCATTGCACATGATGTTACAGTACAGTAACCTTAAAAATGAGTGCGCTATCTTTGTAAGAGAAGAGCTGGATGAAATGGATTGTACATGAACTCAAGAAGAAAAAGGAGAAGAATAAATACGGAGGAATACAGCAACCTTTTTTCTTTTACTCGGGCAAAGAGTAATGAAGACAGGCGAAATGAAACAAACTTCGCAAAAGGGAAATTCCACGAAACTGTTTCCACTGATAAGATCGCGGTTGCAACGCAATATCTTCAGCCTTTTATTTTTCTTAACGTTGAGATGGAGGTGAGATACTTTGAGAGACGAGTGGAGAAGAATGAAGAGGAAAGGAAATATACGTAAAAGAGAACAGAGTCGAAAAAGATTGAGGAAATTTCCAGAGATGTAGAGATGAAAAGAATGGCTTGAGATTTATAGAGTGAAGAAGAAAGGATAACATATATTACTTATAGTTTGAATTGAATATAACTCATAAACGAAATTTTAATTTAAACGTTTATAAACATACCAAAATCAGACCGCAGATGATAATCAGGTATTAGTGCAAAGTTCCGAAAGTTTCCTAATTCGGGTCCATTCTCGATCATGATGGGAGAGCGTAGGTGATCGTAATGTTTCTCTTGACTCACCTGAAAAGATAGGAAAAAGTAATCATTAGCACATGTGTATAAATAATAAAATTCTGTTTACTACTACAGCCTTGATCGAGATGATTAATTTCTCAATTTCTCATGGTGTATGCGATCTTAATATATGAAAATTTTAATTATAATAGTCTTTTACGGTTGTAATACAGTAACTTCCCAATTCAATGCCGCAAAGTTTCACTATGCAACTTAATTACAGCCAAAACGAAAACTATTTTCTTTTGCAAACATGTAGGAACGAACTTCCCATTGAGAAGCGACTAATCGCAGTCTCTTTTGAAGTAAAAGATTTTAATAAATGCGTAGAGAAGGAATCTAAGGGAGATTATGAAGCAATTCCAAATACTGGGACCGCCTTGATAGCTACGAAGCTAGTCAAGCAATCGATCAAACTTGATTGAAAAACAAACTAAAAATCGTCGTACATTACGGGGTCATTTACTATTAAGAAACAACGAAGCTACTATATAATACAAATATAATAGAGAAATATAAGAGATGCACATTAGTAAACGTGAATAAGATATCGCGAAGAAGAAAGCATCATAGGCACATATGATAAGGAGCAGCGGAAGGAACAGAGTGAAAATGAGGGGATAAACAGATGAGGAAGGAGGGGAAAGAAGACGTGGAAAGGGAAGTATTGAAAGCTATCAACCGGCCCAATTGAAGGTGGCCAATCTCCGGGCAACCCGTTCTCCCGTCCCATGGGTACGATGCAGAGGTAGGTGAGCGGCGGGAAGAGGGAAAGAGAATTGGTTCTGCCGGAGAGGAAAGAGGGATCTGCAGGACCTATTTTCAATGGTGGGAGTGCTGGCGTGTGCGAAAGCGCGTATGTGTGCGTGGGGAAAAGAAATACGCGTCTGCTAGCACCGCGGCATTCCGAGATGATCGGCGATGGAGGAAAAGAATAAAGAAGGAACATTTCTCGGGCAGTAAAGGGTGGCGAAATTGGAACCAAGAGGGTTAAAGCCGTGTGTTTACGCGAGCGCGTGTGGAGCCCATGTGTGGACGCGGACGAGCGAATGAAAAGAGAAATTTATTGTTTCCCCTCTTGACGAAATGGTCGGAAACAATTTGCGGATTCGACGTATTCCCCCTTCCCATTTTTTCCATCCGACCCTCCGGAACGCTGGGGATTTCCCTTTATATATAAACCTTCCGGAGAGAGAGGTTCGCCCCACTTAACTGCCCTCTCCGAAGGTAAGGACGACGCCCTCGGAAAGTATGACCTTCCAGACTTCGATCTGAATCGCTGGGACCGAAGGAAAGGAACAACACTGGGAAACACGCCTCATAATCCCCTCTAATTCCTACACTCGCGGAAAGAATTCGAAGAGAGCATAAAATTAAAAAAGGCCATTTTTCTTGAGTTCATCCCCGCCGTTAATTGCGACCTCCGGGGACTAATTGACTTCAAAGACAAGAGTTGTTTCTCCTCGAGTATATTTTCATTAAGGAAAAAATCTTCGCGGAGTTCTTTAGCAAACGCGGTTGTTCTTATAAGCATCGCGGTGTTCCCCGGCGGAACCTGTTTCGACATTTGAGGCGATCGCGTAGGCAAGATAGCGTACCTCGCGATTTTTTTCCTCTCGTTGCCGGAGGCTTTAGGGACAAAGGTCACGACCACGCCTTTTGGTCATTGACGCCTTCTACGCGGGGTAGACAAACTCTCCGTCGATAAGCGCGGGCACAGACAGACATGCGCCGAGGGAGCAGCTAAGCCGTGGTACCCAGGCAGTCGGACTTAATTATGCGATATGTATATACACGGGGAGGGAAAAGAGAGGAAACAAAAAGAACGAGATCCCTCATTCGCGAGAGGGGTAATTATTATGGTGAGGTGCACAGAGGGAAACGAGGAAGGACGGAATGTCTGAGCCGAAGGCGGGGAAATTACACCCGAGAGAGGGCAATAGTAATGCGTCACTCGCGAGATAAAATCATCTCAGTCAGCAGTTTGAAAGTATCTAGGAAAGCGTCTCGGAGGAAAATAAACAAACTAAAGGGAATCGACGGGCGGAAACCTTTTCTTGACCTTCCGAAGTTGTCGCGCAAAAAGTGCGAGTAGGCAAGCTTGCGAGGAAATGCACAGAATGGGAATGATTAACGCGAGAAACTCAAACACTTTAACGCAACTGGCGATATATTATTTTATTAATTATATGAAAGTTATAAATGTCTTTAATATGTATGATTACAGGTATTTACCGATAATCTGATTCGAGTCGTTGGAATCATCATCAAAATTTTTACTAATTAACTGTAGCAACTTTTTAAACACCGAAGTAAATGCTATCTTTTCTACTTATCAAACAACTAAAGGAAGTATTAGTTAACTTTCAGTACACATTTTTGCCTCTTTCCCAATGAAATCGTCTTAAGAAATACTCATAAAAATAGAAAGAGAATAAGACCATTATACTGCAAATTTAATTTAACATGACAAAACACCAGAATGAGGTGAACACCATATCGATTTAGCATTTCAAATTACTCAAACAAAAAACCGTCAACTGATTACAATGTTTAAATTCTTTTATTCGAACAGAAGTAGAATTTCTCCTACATTTGTTTCTCCATGATGAATTCAGTTTTCCTCAAGGTTTAGATTCTAACATATAACCTTGCACCTTTGTACTCGAGAACTTATTGTAAACCTTAATCACATTTGGACTCTAGTTTCACATGAAGGAAGTGTCATTCATAATAATTCATAAAAATAAACATCACATAAGAACAGTGATAATAAATAAGCAGGTCAAAATGACGAAACGCAACCTAATACGTTCCCCTCTGTACTATGATTAAAGACTCAATAGTAAAACATTATATTTGTATGAATTATGGCGATAAAAGTTCCTCAGCTCTACCATCACCAAGTTGTTGGGCGCTTAACGTGTTACTTTAACCTAAGATTACTGAAGATAAGGCGACGAAATAGTCATCATGAAGGCAATTCTAGCCGAGCAATGAAATTAATTCTAACAGCTAAGGTTGTAATTAATGATTCGGTTAATATTTCCTTAACGATTTAATAGCTTGTTCGAGGAAAGAGAACAATTAATTGGTACCGTATGAGCGATGAAATAGAAACGAGTATCAAAGTTTCGTCACGTTCTAATGGTAACAGCGTCGGCAACGATTGCCTCATTATCATATTCAGGTACAATAACAACCGCCGCAAATAATCCCACGAAGTCAAGGCCAAGAGAGTTAGTTAAACCAAAAGACCTCGCAGACTGAGCTTAAGAATTGACCTCGGAAATAAATTTTTCTTAATCGTTTCCAAGAAACGTGGATCATCGCGCATGCCCTCCCCATTTCCCGCCTCTGACCTCGCGGGAGCAGCAATTAAAAAGCCGAGTGATGGAAACGAATCACGCGTGTCCACTCCGACTCACCGCCGACGAGGGTAAACGGGAAAAAAGAGAGTAAAATGTCCGACGCATGAGTGCTTCCATACTCTATAAGTGGAGATAGAAAACACGTTATTTCACTCGTAATTAAGCGAAAATATGTACGGGGTATTTTTTAAATTTTACGCCCAGTAAAAGCATGATATGTCACGATTCCTTCGCACTGTTAGAACCTACAGAGATGAGAAAAATATCAAGAAAACAACATTGTGAGTTATCGATTCCTTTCCGATGGTAGAGAGAATATGCCGGTGCTCATTAAAAAGACGCTGGAAAATATAAATACGTGATTTACCCCTTTTTTATCTTCTGACACTTCATTGGATATTGATCTTGCAAAACTCGTTAAATGCTAAAATGTATGACTTTCGATTCAATTTTCTTCCCTTAAATTTATGAGATTCAATTTACTTAGCTTGATTCAAATTCAATTTAGGTGTGATGTAAATTACTTCAGCAACTCAGATTTCTAAATATATTTGTGGAAATTACTAAGTTTGTTATTTTATTTGTAACTTAGATTTCAGTAAAATACTACATTTATAGTAGAATAAATCCCATGAAGACGAAAGTTAACATCTTACTTCAGTTTTTCAATTACTGTGTCACGTTCCGAATAAAGTTAACTATCGATGGACTGAAAAGCTATCTAGGAGTCTCCATACAATATTCCTTTTGACGTAAATTGTAGATCTTCAATTTTATTATTGAATTGTTTACATATAGAAGCAATTAATTGAAAACCGAAGAGTTTACAGTAAACCATAGGAGCCACTCATAGTTTACGTCTTATTCTTATTAGAATTTACGTCTTATTAGAAATAGTCATCCATGAGAATTCTGCGATATTGGAGAACCATTACCGCTGACATCTCTCTGCCGATACCTCCAACGTTACAATACACGCTCTACAGTAAGTGCACACGGAAAGAAGAGACAAAACATAAGCAAAATGCATTCGGGCTAAAAGCACACCTTACTCAGCCTGACTCTATCTAGCACTCGGGGATTGCTGCTTCACAACAGCAAGATCCTTTTGCTGTCATAACGGACAGAAGGCACGAAAAAACACGCGAGAAGGTGAAGACCCTTTGCCAGCTGACCGACGCAACTTCTTCGAGAAGAAAGAAAATGGAGATGCTCTATCTCTGGATAGCGGGGATAACCATAATAATAATAATAATAATAAAGGACTTTATTCAGGGCAAGATTGAGACTAACAAGTCTCTTCTTACATCTATAGGAGTACTCTTGGGCGAATACGTTCCATGAGACTTTCCACGAGATAAAAAGAAGTATCAAAGACTCTTTTAAGTTACTCCAACGATATCTTAACCTTACAATGAAGAGTGCCAGTTAGCAAAATATTGGAGCACAACCTTTTTCGCCAATATATTAAAACCTTTCAAATGTTGATGATGGGACCGCGTGGGTCGGCTACTTTAGAATTTACAGACAATTTAATTTCAAGAGATTTATAGAAGTATAAATTTCAACACATCTTACTCCCTAACATCCATTCTATTAGAAACATTTGCTGCTAAAACGTTTCAGTCTACCTTTCCCCATTTACGAATTCGTTTTAATAGCATCAAATTATTCTGGTGACATGACAGTTATTATTATTACTATTATTATTATTAGACCCTTTAATGGCGAGGTGAGGCCCGAGTGGGCCTCTCTTCCACCTAACCTCGTATATTATTCTACATTCGTACATTCTTCTACATCTTTACTAATTCTAAAATCAATTAACAACATATTAAAAATTCACAAAAAAAAACGAAAAAAAGATTTTATTTGTGGGAAAAAAATCTCAACAACTGAAAGTGGTAGAGAAAAAAAACTACAATTTAACAGTTGAACATGACAGTAGGTAAAAGAAATACGAATTTTACAAAAATTGCCATTCGCTCTTCTTAAGCCGCGGTCCACTTTAGGCGTTCATATTTGAAAAAACCCGTTTTCCTGTAACTGAATACTCCTCTATGATTATTGGCACCATAATCTTAGACTCTGACTGGTTAACAGCAACCGGAAGAAACAAAAGCAAACCGATTTAAGTATGCACTTGCATCGAGGATGGGAAAGTTCGCGGAGATTTGAAACGAGGGCGATGGAGGTAGAGAAAGGACGAAGAGGCGCGCATAATTGAGACAGCATGTGGGGAGAGGTGTATCCCCGCCCTTACAGCCCGGACTTCGTTAGCCAAGGCGAGAATGCTTCCCACGCGGAACCACCCACGCCATCGCCGGCTAACGCACAGCCACCCTCTCCCCCACCGTGAAAGCCGCCAAAGGCTATCTTCTTAAAAGGACCCAACTACGACTGTGGTCGGATAGTGAACCCCTGACAGGAACGCGACAGGTTGGGAAGGATATAGCGTGTATGTGTGTAGCGCGTCCTCGTTATTCGTCCCGGAGTTGTTCCCCGAGAAATGCGACGCACAAGTGCCTGAGATTGGACCAAAGGATATTCCGCTCAAAACTTAAAGCAGTACTAAACTACGTAAGTCCCAACTGCCGAATTAAAGAAATGGGATACTAAATTTTTAACATATAGCGAATTTTTATCTACTGAAATTGCATCAATATCCCTTTGGCGATCGCTCTCTACTGTACCTGTCCACGGATATGAAACTTGTTAAGAAAAGATTCCTGTCACAGCTTTTGTGGGTGAGATTCGGCGATAAGGCATTCTATTTCAAATAAATATTCCCGCAACCATCTGTGTTGTAGTTAAAGGGGAAACACCATGGAAATTTTCGAATTTTCACTCTCGGCTTCCTAAAAAATTGGAGACAAAATATTTAATCACAGGTCCTCCGGTATACGTTTTCCAGATTCCTTAACTTGTCTAACCGACACTCCACTTTTGAACACCTTTTAAGTATGACATTTACAACGTGCTCAGTTTCGGTATTCAAAATCCTTGAAAAATGCATTTTTAACTTTATCGAATCATGACGGACATAATTATCTCGAGTTGCCAACGACGTAGATAATATATTTACGCATGAAAATGGAAAGAAAATATATTTAGTCTCCTCTTGAGAGGAATAAAAAACAATTTCTAGAGCGCAAACAAAAGCATAGATCAAAATTCACATCCTTAACCTATCTGATTCTTCCTTACACTGCTAACAAGCAACCCGGCACAACCAAAGAGGGCTGAAAATTTATATTATGTAATTAGTGAAGGTGATAAATGGACACACAAGCAAAAATACGGCCGAACGAAGGCAGCACAAGGGTCTTTACGTCGCATGAGAGGACCTTGGGTTGGCTCGGAAAGCCGCTCATCAGCACAAACTACCTCCGCCAAGCAGTAATCCTACGCGTAGGTGAGACCAAGGAATGGTTTCGCGCCCCTTTCTCCCCCCGCGAGCACCTTCATCATATCTCATTGTCATCGTCCCTAATGAGACCAAAGGTGTCATGAAGTGGACTTTTTAACGCCTCACTAAATCACCCCCCCACACACACACAATCACGAAGTATTCTAACGAGGCACCCGGGGATGAATAGGAATTCTCGAATTAAAAAGAAGCGTAAAAACGAAGTAACGACAACCAGTCCGCTTTCCGGTTAAGAAAATTGTCGGCTCGCGTCCATTTATACTCGCGGAATAAATCGACGAGATAAAGAACGCTCCCACCTCAGCTCCGTATTTCAATATCTTCTTAAATGAGGTCACTATTTATAGCAATGACAACACAAATATCGTGGAAAACAATTCAACTACTTTCGCCATATAATTGTTTCAATGTATTCCTTAAATCATTCCAATTTACTCACCGTCCCATGTGGTCTAGTGGCTAGGATATCTGGCTTTCACCCAGAAGGCCCGGGTTCGATTCCCGGCATGGGAACATTTTTTATTCAGATTTTTCTCATCCTTTAATAGCGGCTTGCAGCGAAAAACTTCGCTCGATACTTTTCACCGTCGTCTGCGTCTTTCTTCTATTTATTTTTTCCTAGGCAAGAAATGCATACATTTATGTAAGTTGCTTTTCTAACCGTAACCTACAGGACATTCTAATGAGGAAGATTCCCATATTGCTGTAGCATAATTCTCGGGAAGAACCATTGAATGTTAAACCGAAAATCCCCTAGTAAAAGGAAGAAACTAGGCGTTCTCTCTCGTCACCGCATTCCGGGCCTGCGCAATGCATGGGCCATTACGTCACCCAGATTTTCTGGCGCGAAACTTACAATCTCGACTCACAGGTTCGGTCGGTGAAAAAATGTAAACGTCCTCACTTCGCTAAATTCCAACGCATAATATCTTTGCACCTATCATCTCCCAAGTGCTCTAAAGCCGTAACCCACATCATTCCGCGACCTTGGCGCCATTCCTTAAGGCCACCCATTCTTCTCTCCCAACGTGAATCCCTCCGATAGGAGAAATTCCTCATCCTATTAACCAACCTCTTCGTCACTCCATCTCTCCTCTTTCGCTCACTCTTTCTCTCCTCTTTACGGTAACTCTCCTCCCCGTCTCATCTTGGCACTCCCCCGCTACACAAGATTCGTCTGATTCACATCCGGTTTTTCGACGCCCTCCCCTCTCCACGACCCCACCCTCCGCCAACCCACCTTCTTCTTGCTCGACTCAATTCAAACCGACTACTCTCCACTCTCTTTTATACATACATATATTCCTCGCCGTATTCTCGCGAGTAATCGAAAAACTGCGTGCGTCCTTTAAAAAAATCCTGACGTTATGCCTTCCCCGGGTTGGATGCTAGCGCGAAGGGATTTCGATTCTTGGAATTAGGGGGTTCGCGTTAAGGATTTACGTGAAGATGGTTCTTGCTAAGCCATTTACGGAACAAGCTCAAGACAATCATCATTTTTTCTACGGAACACCGACGTGAAACAGGTCTCATTCGAAACTGAAATTAATTTAACGTTAAATTATTTTTTCATTCATATATTTATTGTTTGAAGGAGGTAAAATGATCAGGAGCTTGAAATAAATTGCATAAGTACATACTATTGGGTAAAGAAGAAGGGGGATTATGGCATGAAAAATTATAGGTCAATAGTAAATCTACTGAAAATGAATCCTGCGATGATAAAGTATGTTGTAATGCTAAGATAAACAAGAACTAAACAAAAACATACTACAAACAAGAATAAGCTAGTCAATTTATGAATCTTCGTTAACTGTATATTTAATAAATACAGGTTCCACAAATTAAAAACACTTTGGAGACTACAGGGTTCGGCATGATCTATGTATCTATAAGTGTACTTAATTTTTGGAAACCTGTACACGTATTTTATTAAATATTGTGCTTAACTGAATCCACCAAGCCACTGCCAATCAAGTTGTTTTTACTCCGTTAACTGTTTTCTTCTCCACAAATACGAAATAACTTAATTTAGAAAGATAACCAACAACCTCATAAAAAAATAATCGTATGATCTGCAATTTCCTGTTGAAAACTGAGCCGAGACGTGGAACACTTTGGACAGGAATAAACGAAATTAAGATTTGTTAAGTTTTGACTGAAATAGGGAATAGCATGAAATGTTAGAGACATAATATATCTTACTAAATAATGACAAACGGTTAAATGTAAGAAGAGACTAATAAGTCTCGATCTCAACCTTAAATAAAGACCTTATTTTCTTAATAATTTATTATCACTATTAATAATATCGTTGTTATTATTATCACCATCGTTATTTTGATAATTATTATACTTCAAAGGAATGCTTCTAGAAATTAGCTCGTGACACATTAGGTCGTGATTTTCAAATAGCGAAATCGATCATTTTAATCATTTTACCATAAATTATAATTTTATACTTTTCGTAGCTTGATACATGACAAATTAAAGGAATCAATCATGATAAGCAAAATGGTCTGACTTTCTTTTGAATCCATCAGGTAATATAACATACCATTTTCTTCTAATAAAGTATGTCTGGATTCTTAAAATGAAACTGCATCATCGTAGGAATGCACAATTTGGAAATACGACAACCCTTATAAAAAGATTGCAATTTAAGACTCGCAGAATCAAGAAGATCTTTACGAGCGAACAATTTCTCTCGGAGAAGTGACACTGATTGCATCTTCCATTAGGAATCCAAAACCTACGTTACTCTACCTTGCCATTTTTTCGAAAAGCGGGCCAAGACGATAGAAAGCAGAAAATAAATAAACATTCAATTCCAATTCTACCATATCATATGCTCATTTAAAATAAAACAACCACCACCAAGCGAGGCACCACACTAAAAAAAAATCTCCAGCGTGATTTATACAGGCGGTGCATTTAAGTACGAGTTTCCATCCATCTCCCTCCATGCTCCCTCAGTCGCCTTCCTTTTAAGGACCAGTCGAGAAGGAATTTTTGGAGAAATACGTGAGGCAGGAGACGGACCGGGGAAGGTGAGACGGGAGAGGGAAAGCAGAAGGACCGCCTCATGTAAATTGCGGGAATACTACATTCCAACCCTCTCCAAATCCTGGGCGTTGCTCAATCCTTTTACCTCGAAAAACCCGAAAAAGACTGTCCTTACCTACGTAAGCGTAGCTGTTACGAGAGGGACCCAACACGACGTGATTTCGGAGCTAAAGAGATTGAATTCGGCGCTAACAGGAGAGAGGGCGGAATGCAGATCAGGCACGAGCGACTGCAGAGAAAATGCATGGGTCTGAAAAGAGTAACGACTCGTGAGGTAACAAGTAGAAAAATATGCCGAATCAAATGTTAGGCACACTTTTTTATTTAGACTAATTGACAATGTATGGCGTAACGCCTTACTAGAGACTAAATATCTTCAACATCGTAAATAACGCCAAATTACGAGTGACGTTTGGATACTCTCACTGATCATGCGCGTGAAAGAAGAATGACAGAAAATGGCCCTAATTCCTACTTTAAAGCAAACGCAGCATAAAACTAGCGTTATAAGTTAGAAAACACGAGGTTGAACGCGAGGATGAATTGTTACGGAAAGTCATTTTCTGTATACGACTCTTTAACGGCATGTGAATCCAGAAGGCCGGGGTTCGATTCCCTACATGGTAACATTTTACATCCGATTTTCCTCATCCTTTAATTGTGACTTGCATTGAAAAATTTTGCTCGATGTTTCTCACTGGCTTCCGAGTCTTTCTATTTTTTTCCCACGCAAAGAAATTCATACATTTATGTAAGTTTCCATTCTAATCGCAACCTACTGAACATTCTAATAAGGATGATTCCCATATTGCTATAACGTAATCCCTGAAGGAAATACAGCATGTTAAACCGAAAAATCCCCTTGCAAAAGGAAGAACCTAGGCTTTCTCTCTCGTCAACGCATTCTGGGCCTGCGAACGCCTGCAGAACCAACAGGCCAAAAACTACATATTATCAATAATTAAATAATCAGACATCGAAATTGTGTTCCACAAAATTCTTAAGGAAACATATGATAGATATAAGTAATGGGAGCTTGCTTAAACAAGCGAAGTAAAGGACGTCGAGTTCGCCATGAAGACCTCAAGTTCTCGTCTTATGTATCTCACAATACGAGGCAACCTATTTGAAATAGCAAAGAGCGTCCAGTTATTTTTCCTCTTTCGAACACCAATGTTACCAAAGAAAGTATTCATGAGGGTAAGACATGTGCACGAAAAACTGACCGAGTTCCGTATTTTACTGAAAGGCACAGACGGTATTAATGCAAAAGTTTTAACCACTTTCCTCTTTCGCCCGAACGGGATGCGGGCAGCGTGATCCTAATTTGGCATGATCGTGCTTGGTACGGGCAGCCTATTTGCAAAGTTTCATTGCTGATTGTATCGCATTTTTCTGTAAAATAAATTTTAGTACTTTCAAATAAACTCAGCTACTGTCGCTCTAAGTCTACTCAATCGCGACCACAATTACGAAACGGCAATTTTTTGCTCGGAATGAAATTTAAATTAAAACATAATTTGGAAACTTATTATATTGGATTAGAAAATAACTTAGGCAAGGAGGCACCGTGAGGAAAGTGGTTAGGGGAACTGTGAAGTAAAATATTTTGAATTTGGTGAAACTTTAATTCAATCTGCTCTTTTAGAAAATTAAATTCAGCATCTAGAGTTATCCTGGGTGAATTGCTTTGTTTTTGGATACTCGAAAAGAAAAACATTAGCAGAATGTGAACTATACTAAAAACGAGAAGTGAATTTAGGATAAATTATTTCCCTTATCAGCAGACGGTAGGAAGTACCATAAAAAAAAACATTAGCAGAATGTAAACTGTACGAAAAAAGAGAAGTGAACTTAGGATAAATTATTTCTCGCTACCAGTAGCAGTAATTTCAAAAGTGCTTCTACACCCTGTTTCGCGCGTTATCCTCCACCGGGAATCGAACCCGGAACTGCTTTCACCGAAGTCGAACGCGTAACCGATATGGCTTCTCAAAGGGCATTTCCCGCTATTGCTCAGTAAAAAAATGCTTCAGCCACACTGGCTAGGCCTCACATCGAGGTATCTCTATGATTATATTTAATTCCTTCACGGAAAATAATTTTATTGCTACTACCACACTACGAAAATACATTCAAGACCGGTTTTCCAGCAAAATACCCTTATGACGATGAGTAGACTACGAAACCGGAAGAGAACATTTTATTCTTTGCAAGGTAGTAATTAATAATAAGTTACGTGTTATACAACTATGCGCTTAAAATTGGAACATTTTTAGCTGATTTAACCCCATTAAAGGAATAAGTTCTCGAATATCTTCAAAAGGAACATTGAACTCGGAAACCCAAAGATTCGATACAATCCAATCCTAAACACGGCTAAACTCAAGTATTTCGAGCTTCTGAAGACCTTCAAATTCCTTATCTTGCCTTTCTCACGCAGTCAGACAAACGTTTCCGAACGAAAGAAAAAATCGAGCGTCCGAAAAGGAATAAAAGAACGCTCGGTTCCTCTTTGGCAGGAGTATTTCGGGAATACAATCTTTGTAATTTTTCATTCCGAGAAATGAAAACGTAAATGAATCTTCCCTCGCGTATAACCTCGTCGGACACGGTTCCAATGTGATTAATGGCGCATTAATGTGAGGGACCGAGCGATTCTTTTGCACTTTTTTTTCCATTCGCCGAAAGGGAGGCGAAATAAAAGAATCGCCTTTCGACGCGGGTGGGCGAGCACGCGGGTGGAGGAGACCACCATTAGCCTCGCGGAAGTCGAAAAAGCTCCCTAATAATTTCAGACGGAGTCTTGCGAGAGAATAAGACGAAAGGAACCTTAGAATGAGTCTTTTCTTCCCGCTTAATAAATGCGATTTCTTCATCACCGCTGTGTTAGACGTGAATCCAAAAATAAAACTATGAAAATTTTGCATTTTACGTGCCGATAATAATTAAAGATGACTAGAATAATTCTAGAATAATAATAATAGACGTAAAATAATAAGATAATTTACAAAATCACGCAAAACCTTCAGTCTTTAGGCAATTTTTAAGAATGTATTTTAAAGGGCCAACGGTATTCGATCTAATGATGATGTGATTAGCTGGATGCGGAAGTAAACAGTCAGTTGAAGGCTTCCAAAAAGTGTATGGCATCCCGCATACAATGATATTTTGTTAGTATAAAGTGACCGGAAGCTGCTACTAACCTTTATCAATCTTTTAACACTGTACTGACACAAATGAGAAGCGTAAGATTTTCAATATCGTGAAATTTATCCTTTGAATTATCTCTGTATATTTCTACCATATCACGAAAAGATTTAAGTCTAGAAAAAGATTTTACGTTGCTAGGATCGTATTGAGAATAGTGTATCAATAGTAATTATTCGATACGAGTACCTTTGTTATTATATACGTACAACATCATAAACGATCAGTGATTTATTTTCCAATAATCCATTATTAAAAGCCCAATTAGAAGGGGTATTATATTATAGTTAAGACGGAGACTTGTGTGATAAGATAAGAGTTGAACGCTTATGCGATGTGGTCATGTTTGCTGATAACGACTCGCATTTTAGAGCATAAGAATGTCAGCTGCACGGTTCAACAAACTGAAAGCACCCCTCGATATTTTAACGAAGAGTAAAAAAAAACAACCACGAAGCTAATGAAAAATTATATTCGCAGAAAGCTGAGTCCTGACCGTGAACTCGTCGGATAAGGCTATCGATGCAACATCCTTGTGTTATCCTCGCGTCCTCAATGGTGCCCACTGCGGAGTTATGCTTCCCCTTCACGCAAATACAAGCTAGCATGCAAAATGACCATTCCATTTGCTCTTCTTTCCACCAACTCTTCCGCAAAACAAGAAGAGAGCCTCCATTTTCATGGCAAATTAATGAACTTATTGCGGCGAAAAAATCCCGATTCAGCGGGATGAATATCGAGCGGACGGAAACGACATGGAGACTGGTTCTTATCGAACCTTGTTTCATCCTTCGCTGAGAGGAGTTTCTTCTGGAGTGTTGAAAAGCCGTATCTTCTCCAGCTCTTCCAGCCATCCTCTGCACTCTGCGCCAGACGGCTCGCTGCATTTATTTTCCTCTCCTATCCTAATCCCTGGAGGAGGCTTATCATCTCTTACCGTGCATGTTTTCTCTTCCGTGAAACTTCTGCAACCCATTACTCCTATCTCTTACTCTTTTTCCCATTCGATTCACGCTCTTCTCTAGCCACCTTTTTAATTCTCCGCGAAACTCAAATCGTTAATGAAGATTTCTTTCGGCGGATGATGTTTCACTCGAGGAAAAAATGCTGGTGAGATCAGGAAGAAATTACTCAGAACTCCTAAGATAATCAGAAACAATTCGTTAGAAATTCTGTGACTCAATACCATCTTTAACATTCGCATCGGAGAAGCCTTATTTGGGAGCCAACGTAGTACTATATTTCCTCGCTATCTATTTTGATGGAGAAATAACAGTAAAGCCGTCGTTGAATACTATAACTTTATAGTAGTCAGGTAGTTCTGAAACCAGGGTTTCATCACTTTTCCTGGCGTCGAACTTTAGACGTCGGTAGATGTAAGAAGGGTCTAGGAAGTCTCAATCTCGCCCTTCAATATAGACGTCTAATTATTATTATTATCATTATTAATTTTTAGACTGATACAGGAGTAGAAATCTACAGCTCCACATTTAGGTATGGATTAGGATCAAACGTATCTAAAAATAACTCATATTTAGACCTTTAGAACGCCTTGAGAATGCCACACATTTTTTTACGACTTAGTATCCAAATACAGCATCATCATCGGGAGAGACTACCGTTAATGCACATGTCAAATTAATTTTCTGAGAGGCACACTGCAAACATTTTTCCGAAATCAACCAATTAATGAAATTCTGCAGAAATAATAGCGAAATAGGAGGTAAAATTAATTATATCAGCCTCAATTTCCATTTTTGGAAAACAATCGGTAGAGAATTTCACTATTTTAGGCTCACACAACATGAGAAAAATAATTTTTTTAGCTTCGAATAAACATATATTTTTCACTTCGGAAACCTACCGAGTAAAGCCTGTACTTGTTGAATTTTTAAGTTAATTTATTTCTCAACAAGTACATTGATTCCTTCATTTAGGTCTCTTCAACATGTATGCTAATATATCTACTTCAGTTGCATCCTCAAGTGAACGACTCAGAGTTGAATAAACTGGCATTACTTCAGAGGGTTTTTTTAACACGTTCACTCCGGATCACTCCATCGTTGAAGTGATAAATGCTTTGGAAATGGAGGAATCCGCAGTGAACATGTTAAGATGCAAAAGTTGGTAAACCTTAATATTGGTCCATTTCGATCAGCCTAAACGCATTTCCGCCATGATGGATTGACAACGGAATGCGTTGCTACCCTCTAATAAACCCTTTCGAAAACTCCTGCTACTAGACTACTCTAAAATACGTCAGCATTTTCAATGTAAAGTGAGTAGACCTGGAGTATTGCCTCACTGTACTTGTGCACATCCACGAGGGCCATCAAGTCAGGGGAAAGGAAAACATATATACACTTATAACCTGCATTTCTAGATGCAAAACGAGCTTCTCCATTCGCCATCTACGCGCACGAAACGAAATCCGCTGGGAAAAAAGTCGATGGATTGCCATCGCATGGATCGTTGCGTCTCCTCTATTTCTCGTATTCTCTGGAACGAAACGGGACGCAAAAAAGGTATATAATAGGACACGGAAGGGAACAGATCGGAGTGGAAGTTGATTAGAAGAGAGTCGGTTGAGAGAGGGGCAGATTATTTTCTTGCTCTCCACTAACGCCTCATTTGATAAGAAACCGGGAGTAAATGGCGGCCTCTGGAGAGAAGACTGAAGACGAACGGGATATGAGGCCGAAAAAAGCGTGGGGAAAGGAAGCGATGAAGAGTATTAATAGCCCCTTTGACTGCGAGGAGTGCACCATGGATAGGGAAAGAGAAATAAACCGGCGACCATAACGACTTTTTCCAAAGCTGGGGGAAATCTCGAGACGTTCGATAGGTAAGCATCGTTCCTGAAGCGGATTCCAACGAAAATTAACTTCCATTTCGAAATAATTTGACTGTCACCGCCACCTGATACTACAATTGACAATCATCGTGAAACTGGGTCTGATGATGATCGACATGGTTTCGTTTCTCTTGAGAAAGTATCTCTACTGCATGAAATACTTGCATAACAGTCGCACGCCGTTCATCTGGTAGTCGACTCCCGTTTATCCGGAGGCGAATCGACCTGGTTGTGCAAAAACCGGTTTAAAGTAAATTACGATTAATTAAAATTTTTGGAGGGGCTGTTAACGTCATTTCGGACAGTGAAAAAGCGTTATTGACACGTGCGCAGTTTTTAATGTATCATAGAAAAACAAACGACGAAGAATGGTACTGAAGCAATGATTTCAATCAGTGAGAAAAGGCTTGCGAGAATCTGCCTCTGTGAAAGAAAACCACGAAGAGGTCAAGAACCAAAATTCGGTCCTCATCGTTAAAAAAGCCAAGAAAACTAGTTAAATCCCATCGCTTTTCCGCTTCAATTTCACCCAAAATGTTGTTAGTGCAAAAGCAATCATTTATCAGGGCGAGTATTAACGCCCCAAAAATTTCCGGTAGGTAATAGCACCGAGGCATAATTCCGGGACAAACACGTATTACACAAAGAAAAATAGAGTCCAAAACCATGGACTTTAAAAGGAAACCCTTCTTGGTAAGTAACTCGCACATTTTTCTCCTGCTCCACCATATTTTTTACCAACGCGATGACGACCGTTCTACAGAAGAAGACTAGGAAGAGGTGAGGGAAGTGCGCGAGGAGATGGGTGTTGAAGAGAGGAGAAAGGAGAAAGAGGGTATTACACTCCTTTGCAAAAGGGCGGAAGGTCAAGCCGAGCCGACCAAGCGGCCACGGCAGAAACAGGAGGAATTTTTCCTCAAGACTCGCATACACACACCGCAAACCCCTTTCCACCTCCTGACCACCCTCTTCCTCCATCGCGAAGATGTTTTCAGCCAAGAGCACAAGCTGCAGCGATGGAGAGGGAGGGTGAAAAAGACTGCAAAAGGAAGGGAACCGGTTGACCCTTTCGGACGCCTTGCATGATGCAGAACCAGGAGCGACAGCGGAGGAAGCCAGGCGCCGTCGGCGGTGGTGTTTTTCGACGGCGCTCTTGGAATAAGGGTTAAGAGAAAACGCGAAGAGGGCAAGCTATGCCGCAGAGTGGACATGCTGAAATCTTGAGAGTTGAAAGCGCCGATTTCGGAGGAAAAAGGGAAAGGAATCGGAGGCATTCAAATCTCCTGGTCTGCGTGGCGGTTAAACTACGGCGGAGATGGTCAGTTTCTTGACTCCGAGGGACTTGTATGCGCTCAAGCTATATCCTGCTCGGACAAGGACGGTGTCAAGGAGGTTGATTAAATTAACTGGGGTATTGTTCGAGTTTTAACACAATCTGGTTGGGAAGCGGAAGTTTTGGATATCAACGGAAAGGTAAAAGTTTAGAAGAAACTTAGGCGAAGCTTATGCAAGATTAAAATTTTTCAAACTCCCTAAGTGGTTGATTTCGTCCAAAAGGTATTTAAATGCCCATCATGATTTTCAGAGGACGACCGTTCAAAGTATAAAATGGTTATATAATTTAAAATTGTAAATATTTTTAATTTTAAGACGTTGGGATTCCATGGCACTCGTTATAGTTCGAATAAATCGAGACTTCGAAATTATTGTTGGCGATGAGAAAACTGTAATTACAAATTATCTTCCTACATCAAAGTGACAAGACCGAATTGAAAAAGGGATCCGTTGGACCAATATAATGTGGTGAAGTTTGGCCCTGAATTGAAATTTCTAAAATTTGGATTTCCAAGAAAGCCGCGTCTCATCATAAAGGGAGGAACGTGGAGAGAAGAGGGGAGGGTTTGTTGAAGTGGATCCACGGAGGATAAAAAGATCAAAAGGAATACAGAGGATGCTGAATTGAATGGAGGGACAAGAAGTTGGTGAAATAAGTAAGGAGAAAGAAATTCGAATGGGATGTGCATGTGAAGAAGTTCCCGTCCCATTTATTAAGTTTTCGGTATGCTTTATATTATAAAACACTAAAACTGTTACTGCAAGTAGGCTCATGGATCGTCTGTACACGATAATGACTCATTGCAAAAGACCGAAAATAGGGTAAAATTGCAGTGTGCTTGATACTACTTCTACAGCATTTTTGTAAATCGTAGGGCAATCACCGTACCGTAGTACATGAAAATTGTGTTCGTCTTTGAAATTAAAATTGCAACAAATTCAGTTTCACAATGACACAAGAAATTTAAAATTTCACATAAGCAAGTTGAATTTTGTTCGTTATTATTATTATTATTAGGAGAATGATAGAAAAAATATACGTTGATAATTATGTGAAAAGCGTGAAAATAAAATTTTAAGTATAAATTTACCTTAAAAAACGGCGCTGAATTTTAGTGGGCTACAGTTAATCACCTTTTTGAATCCCCTTTCGCGAGATATTGATGACCTAGGTGCTACGGTATTACGAAAAAATTACTTATATAAAAGATACTTTTCAAACTACATCAAGAGAATCCATTCCGGGTAGAACCTACAAAAATAGCCAAAAAATATGAAAATACTCAGCTGTCGTCCGCATATTTTCCTGACCTTTCGATTTCAATTTTAGAAAAATTTTCATTAGACTAAAGAAGTCGTGAGAGCAATCCCCTTAACATAAAAATCAGTTCCGCAAAGTTTGGCTTTCTTCGTCCAGCCGCTCATCCAAACCACGCAACTCAGTGGTCAAGCGAAATCGTGAGGAAAACTGATCTAAATCATCGAGTGAGCGACCTCTTGGAGATAATTAACAGAAAAACATGCTCCATTCCCGGATGCCTCAGTCACGATGACGCAAATCTTTAAAGAAGAAACAGAGAACCGAATTAGGGGTTAACGCAAGTACGTCCAATTAAGGTTTTTTCCGACGCGAGGTATTAGGCGTGTTCCCTCGTTTAATTGCTTGTCCGATGGGCGTTCTATCTCAAGCCTTGGGCGTAGCGTAAAATGAGTCCCGAAAAATACGAAAGACGTCCCGTTTCCGATGCCCATTTTAAGACTTCGGCCAACAAAAGCATTAAAAGGGGACGGCGCAAAAAGAAAATGACGGCGAACCCGACAAGTGATCTCGGCGTATAATGCTGCGTGGGAAACAGTCTTCCTCTCAGCTTTTCCAAAAAAAACTGCGTCTAATGAACGTATTAACCTTTCGCTCAATGTCCTTAAAAGAGGGCCCGTGTACCAAAATCGGACGGGCAAAAAGAAACGGGCCGAGGGGAAAGATATTTTAACGAATGTATTTTATCGAAATTCCCGTCGGCTACGTCACGGGCGTGCTTTAGATGTTTGAACTCTTTTCGCGTTTTGAAATTCGAACGAAGTTACTCACGTATATAATTAAAATTCCGACGGTAGGGAGAAGGGTTGGGGGTGTTTTTCTTCTTGTGCCGGAGAACAACTAGCTCAATTATTTTTTTAATGACGCGACTCGATGATGCATCTCTTTCTCTCTTCTTCCGACGCCGGATTCCGATGCATCGGATTGATGCGAGTCTTCCACTAATGACCTGATCAATTCTCGCGTATTACTTTCGCGGCGACGCGCCTAGAAAAGAAGGCGATACTTTTGTGGCTGACTCCGGGGGATTTTTATCGGGAAGAACGGGATGACCGACGAACCCTTAATTAAGTCTACGTGTTGTTGGGAACGAGAAACTGAGTTTTTCATTGAATCGGATTTTGATTAATTAGACTCGCAGATAGGCCTAGATTAAAATGTTTCAGAGTCTACAGTTGCAAGCGTTACCTGTTTTCCGAAATTTAGCAGGATGTGACCGCACGCTTGATCGTGTATGATTCGTGGGATGGTTACTATTTAATCCGATTGTTCCTAATATAAAATTACTTTATAATACCACGGGATTAGTTCCTCCTACGAAGAGAAAGAGACGAATTATACTTCCGAGAACGTATTTTCTTCTAAATCGATAAGTACGATTAACCCAATTTCCAGATACTTTATAATAGTATAGAAATTCAAGTCACCCTATCATCGGTGTATACAAAAGAAGACCGCATTGAAACCTCCATTACAATAACTTATCAATATATAATGGAATACAAGAATATTACTACATCTACAGGTGCAGAATTATCCGATGTGGCCGATATATCACACGACACACAGAATCCACTATCAATTCGGCCTGATGGTTGTTCAAGACAAAATGTAGAGGAAATAAAGGAAAATTGTAGCAAATTTTAGAGGACGGCGGTATATACGTTCTACAAGATCATCACCAATTTTTGCTGGATGACAAGCACCCTAAAGAGTTTATTTTGCAAAATTAAAAGGTATTAATTAAACGAATGTACATTTTTCAGAGGAAAGATTTTTGTATAGACAAAACTAAATATTATCCCCGTGGAGGAATTTTGACAAGGTAAGACAAAGTATGTAAGCCATAACTTTTATTTCCACATCAAGATAAGCGTTACTACAAACCGGTAACTAATGTTTTTATCATTAAGCTTTTCCAAGTCATACGTTTACTTCACTTCGTTGGATTAGTTTATTCTCTGGATAGTTCTACAACATATAATCTTTACAAAATAGATCGAATTTTCTAAAGATAAGGATAAAACGACAAAAAGGATAATTCCAACTCAGGTAAATTGCTTTAAAAACCGCCCAATTTCTACATAAAATCCTATTTGCGTATGTTTAAATTAAATGATAACCCTTGGTTTCTGTTATGTTTTATTCCATGCTAATAGCTATTATAAAAAATAGCAACCAAAGCCCATTTCTGGACAACATTTCAATATATTATAACAGCCGCCATTCATTCTATACGCCTAAGTTGCGAAAAAGTCAAGCGTTTCCGCTTGAGGTGAGGAGAGGAAGAGAATTAAACTTATATCTTCTTTTTCAGAAAGGGAACATCGTAAAAAGAAGCGGAAGCCTTCCATCAATCGCGCAAAATTCCTTTATATTCCAATAAAGAGGGCGAATAAAATAACCCAGATGAATATCTGATGATACGGACAGCGACTTACAAGCCATAAACTGCAACAAAGCGAGACGATTTTCAGGGTCTTCGGAGAATTTCCCTCCAAATAGGATTTCCACCTCGCTTTTTGCGGAGACAATGGGGAATCGACCCCCCGCCGGAAAAAAAGGAATCGCCTCCTCCGACGAAAATTAAGCGCCACTTAACGGACGCCGAAGTGAAGAGCAAAGCCGCCCACTGAGGAACGCGACGTGGCGAAGACACTTGGCAAAAGAGGATGGAGCTACGTGAAAAAAAGAGCGATCCTCCGGCGTCTCCAAGAAGCAGGAAGGGGAAGAATATGGGAAAAGGAAAGAAAGATTCTACCTCGACAACCACCGTCGCTCTCTTTCTTCAATTGAAATCGATGAGACCAAAGAGAAGACCTCGTTTTCCGCTATCCATTTTTCAAACCCCGACACCCACACCTCTTGCGGGATCGACCCGGGGACCACGTCGATATTTTTGGGGTTGCCTCTTTAATTTTTTCATCCCCAGCATTTTTTACGCCCAACCATCCCCCACCTCTTTCTTCCTCATTAGTCGTACATCTCGTGCGATTCTCTTCCACGTTTCCCCTGCAAAACCACTCCTCGACGGTTACCTTCCCAACCCCTATCCTCTCCCCGCCCAACCCAACCACCTTTCAGACCACTTCCACCCACTCACTCACTGATCAAAGAACGCTTTGCCGTCTCCGCCCTCCTCCCAACCCCTTCCCTCCCTTCCGCCATGGCCAACGCTTTTAGAGATGGTTAAGACCAGATGCATGCATACGTGTGTATATATATCTTTCTTCTTTCTCTCAATCGCCCTCCCTCGTTTCCTTAAGCGTGGAGCGTGATTGGCAGTATCTCTCGCGCGGGGACTTTAATCTTTCTCCGTCGATCGAAGTGCGTTTTAAGAGAGCACCCAATTACCAGCATCTCGAAGATCCTTGGATTTTAAATGAGACCCGAAATGACAAAAATGTACCAGAGAGATAAGTAGACGATAAGTTGCGGCCCCTTTTTTTCTCCTGCGACCGGGAAAAATTCGCTGAAAAGATAACGGAGGGATGCAACGTTTAGAGACCTGAAGAGCTAGTTTTATGCATTGAGAGGTGAGCATTCAGAAACTGCGGTATGCAAGGAGAATCTGAAGGAATCTGGTGTCAGATGTAGGCGAGAAACGAATGTTCTCGTTTTCTAAAGATCTATATAGTAGGGAAAACAGAAAATCTTAAAATAGAACTATGGAAAAATAGAAGTTGCTGCGGATCAGTTTGACGCCAAAGTAAGTTCCTTAAGCTGACCTATGGCACGTCCGTCAAAAGCGATCAACTTGGCATACCGAATCCAGAGAAAAATAAAAAATTAATTTATGACAATACCTAGATAAACACACGTACATATCAGTGGCAGGTGGGGATCTGGACCACCCTTAGATCCTACTTAAAGCACAGCAAGGAATGTGTGGCTAGAATTTGTGAACGAATAGATCGTGCAATTTGCAGGTAAAAATAATTATGCACTCTCCTTAAGGATTAATTTCTGGCTACTCCCAGATACACATAAACAAATAGCGTAACTTATCAATGAATTCTAGAGAGTACTTTATTATAGTTGGCACGAGCTGCTACTATATCTTTATGATTGAAATATTTATTTTTTTGGTACGGGATAGAGAAAAATGTATCTTTTATATAATTTAGTCTCAGCCTTGTTCGTGGCTGTGATGATATAAAAGCTACTGAGGTGCGAGTCATATTGACTACATAATAGCATTGATTCTCCTTATGCAATGTTATGAAAAATGTTACTCGTAGCCCGCGCAGTGCTTCAATAACACGGGCTTGTTCTGCTTATAGCATTCTGGCTGTGAGAAAAGCAAGGGCAAACTACCTCACTCCTCATCTCGCCTAATAAGTTTCATTTCCCTCTCCTAGCTATTTGTACATGATGGTAGAGTGCATGAGGTCCCAACCTGCCTTCGGGCTCAATAATTTACAGATTATAGGAGCATCCCAAATAATTGACGCATGAACTATTAAAGGAAGACTACCGCTTTATGCACCTCACAGGCATTTCTTTTTCAAAGCATTTCGACCGAAATATTTACCTCAAAGTAAGCAATAATAAACGTAGAATGAGAATAGCGCAGCTGTGGGAAATAAGCATAAATCTCGCACTGTGTTTAAGAACTTCAACGGGGCATATTTTCGCAATGCCACCGCTGACACTTCGACGCAACACTGGTGATTTTTGAACCGCAGGGATCTCCTTCGACCAATCGATACTTCCCCGCTCGAGTGATCGATTTCACACACGACTTAAATGAGCTCAAAGACGATTACGTTCGAGGAGAATCTCTGCTTAGCAATTCCGCGCGTTTTTCCGAAACCCGCCGATTAATTAATCCGAACACTTTCACGGCGCTGGATCGAGGATTACGAACCCGCAGTAATGAGAGACGATGTGCGTTACGAAGGAAGCGAAAAAAGACTATCGGAATGTGATACCGAGCGTGATGAAAAAAGTAGCCATAGAACAGAGGAAGTAAGGTTCGTAAAGCAAAAGAACATCTCGTCTACTTTGGCGACCGCAGACCCAACACTGAGATAACGCCTCCGATGCATGCGATGCTGTCTCAGAAACTAAACCCGCGGAAACAAATGCAAAGAGATACATCAACGGCCGTTTATGTCGCTACATAAAGGCATGTTCTTCAATTTATTGGAAAAAGCGTAAAAAGGATAATGTCACGCTCTATGGCGCTCCGAACGACTGGAAATATAAAACAAACTTATGAAATTCAGAAAAAAACACCGCGCTGGTGAGGGAGGTAGAATTCCGATCGAATATGTAGTATTCAAGAAACGACTAGCATTATGGCAGGAACTTATAAAAGCGCGTGGAGTATTGCCAATTGAAATCGGTTTTACCATTCCTCCACATCGGTGTCGCAGGTTTCGCTTTATGAAAACTATACAATCCAGTTTTAATGCGCTTCAGTTCGTGAATTCCAACGAAAACCAACGCGAGAAAATTCCACTCCGTTCTATAAACGTCGGAGAGGGCAAAGTGCATGGAAAATAAAGTCGCAAAATTGGCAGGTAAAAACGCGAGAAAAAAGTTCATCCATTAATATGGCTTTATGACAGAAGCAAACGGGCACGTCCCTATTAACTGAGGCGCGCGGACGAGAATCTGCAACGCTCCTATTTCCCTTCGAATGCTTTATTTTTAAGGAACACGAAACGTTATTTTTTAAAGACAGTGCGGCGAAGGGAAATAGTTACTCTTCGGAAAGTGGTCATAAAAGGCTACTCGAGCAATCTCGAGCAACATTTCTAATAATGAATGCCTCTTTCAGCGTAACCCGAACTATCTTCTTCTCCATTCCTCCCTCAGTTCCCTTCATCTCCCTCCATATCTCATCACCCACTTCGCGAATGACTTTTAAGGAGCAAAAAATTGGCGACAGCTTAAAAGCGTCCGAGACTATTTCGAAGAAGTGAGCGCGTTTAGAGGCTCATGAAGAGAAACGAGTAACGAGCGTGTTAAATCAGCCCTTGGGAGAGAGAATCGTAAAATTCGGTGGCACCAAATACATAACATTCATTAGAGAAATCGCCGTTCGAGCTGGAGAATGCAATCACCGCGAGGACTAAGAAAACTCGGAGGAAATAAATGTATGTTACAGAACGATGCCGTGGAATGGATGCAACGCGGGGAGATAGATCAAAGAGGTGATGTTAAAAATTTCCTAAAAACGTAAGCTGAAACGAAAAAAATCCCCGGCATTTAAACAGATTAATCCAGCGAGACCACCGCGAAGCCCGATCCTGATGAAGAACATTAGCGCAGAACAAGACAACAATGAATTTTTGCGAAATTATCGCGCCACTCCGCCGCTTAATGAAACAAAGAAATCCCTCGGGGTGTCATTGAAAATGATCACTAGCGCCGCCGGGCATAACTCTCCCGTCGAGCCAAAAGCACAGGAGACAGAGAAAGCAACCTCACAAAGGCGCTCGCTCTGAAGACACTCCCTCAAACAAACAGCGCGGGAGAGCACCAAGGCCTCCGCCACCACCTTTCCAAAGCATCCTCCCGACAACCTCCAACTTGATGGCATTATCCAACTCGGCCCGTCCAATTACCCAGCCGAGAGAGACAACATTATTTCAAACAGCTTTCACATGAAAAACCCCTCGCTACCATTCTTTCACCCCCGCCTAACACACCCTTTCCTAAACCGTCCAGGCTCACCCAAAAGCCCATTCTACAGCGCTGCTATGCCTTCCTTCTCTGCAGGAGTGAAGAAAGATAGAAAATAAACGCCACACCCCTCGCCACACCCCGCACCACCACCACCACACGCCATTTCCTTCAACTGCGTCTTTAACGAACCCTCCCACCCTTTTACCTACAGAAAAAGCCACAAGCGAGCACCACCGAGCCGGCTCCATACGTGGTGCTCCTTCTCCCTCATCCTCATCATTCTTCCCTCCTGACTCTCTTCATCTACCTCACATCCCCTCTGTGGACCACCTTCCTCATCCTTGTTCCCCTTTCTCCCTCCCCCGCATCCTTTCTACCCCTTCTCCCGGTTTCCCTCATTATCCCACTCCTCCCCTCACTCCATCCCGTTCGGAACAAGCCAGACCCACCCTCTTGTGGGCTCTCCTATTTGCCCTCCTCTTCGGCCGTCCACCGCCTCTCCTTCTTACCCCTCGTCTTCCTCCCTCGTTCGTCCGCCACCCCTTTTTAATTGCCTCGTCCGCCCTCTTTCTCCTCCTCCCTTATTAACTCACCCCTTTTCCCCCTTGCGACCGTCTACTTTCCCATGTACCTCACCCTCGATGTCCTCGATGTCCGTCCGGTCGCCCTCACCGCCATCTTCCATTCTTTCCGTCTTCCTCCACGTGCTTCCTTCTCCCTTGATTCTCCTGCGCAGTCTCATTTACTTTACTTAACTCCTTCCCATTTATCTTCAATATGATTCACTACCTCCACAACACTGCGTATTTTCAACTACATCTCTCTTTCCACGCATAAATATATTTCCCTTTTCTTCTTAATAACAGAACTTTTAGATTCAACCCACAAAACTTTATACGCAATCCCCGTAACTGCTTTGGAAGAAATTACTTTCGTGTGCCCATTTGTTCCTTGGTAAAAACACTATGATTCCTACATCTCTTTCTTACTGTTTAAGTAGTCTCCTTTCCTCTCAATTCCTTTTCACAAAGCTGAATATGACATTTCTGGTTCACCATAACCCTTCGATAACGCATCGATATTTCTTTCGATGGACGGATAAAATCCGTCCGTAAACTAGCGCAATAAAGAGCGGTATTGCATCCGGAATTTGTATAACACGACAGCTTAATAAAATTTTAGCGGATATCTATTTATAAAATTTTAAAATTTAAATAAAATTTTAAAAAATGCAAAAGCATTCCAATTATTCGACACTGACTGCACCAATAAATCACTCAGAGGAACGCTATTCGAGAAATTACAGTAAACGAACGACAGTCTGTTTGTTTTCATTTGATAGTGACTGGTAGAAAAACCTGAGAACTTTTTAACCTGGTTTCCACGGTGACAGATGCCACAGGTTGAAATTAGGGTTTGGTCATCAATTCGTAAACCTTTAGGCCCATAAATTGATCCCTGATCCATAAATCGATGCTTCTTGGTCTAAACTTCCTCTACAACACACTAATTCAGGAATTAAATCTTGACGGCACGCTAAAAATTACGACATCAATTTTAAGTCTTCATTCAAATCTGAAAAAAGGAAGCGAAAGAGTTTATTATTCTGTTACAGTGAGATTCCATTGAACCCAAATTCTTGCATACGTCAAAATATACCTCAGATACAAATTTAAATTGGATGCAAAATCAATCTTCTGATATTATGCAAAATATCGAGAGTTTTGTCGTGTTTCACCAGTAAAGAATTTAGATAACCGATTAACCGATAAGAAACGGTTAATCAGATTAATCTCTCCACTCATTACCCTCATTTTCCTTTCTCCTCATTTCTAGACTTATCGCTTCCAGCACTACCCCTTACCCTCATAGTTAGTCTATTTCCTCTTCCTAGGTCCATTCTATCCGTAACAATCATCCACCCTTTTTCTCCTCATCGCCCATCCTCATTCCCTTTCACTCCCCATCCCTCCATCGTACGCGATTTCTCCGTTCAGATCTGTGTACAGATACCGAGTCCACTCAATTCTCTCACAAGGGCCTTTTCATTCGATCCACCATTAGATCATCACGCTCGGAAATTCCTCTTGCCTTTGCACCATCTCTTGCTGCTACTCCCTTTCCATCCGTTTCTTACGATTTTTCCCTCCCCTGCCCCCCTTCCTCCCATGCTTGCGAGGCTTATTAAATGCGGAACGTAAGCTCGTAAAGTATTGCGCATCTTGAAGATCGTCCTCTTCTCCATAAAGCTGGATAGAGAGGAGAAAAGGAGTTTCCCCTCTCTTCCGCTGAAATTGTTTCGTTTCGTAATTTACTTGACAACCGAACTATCTGCTTTCCCTTTCTCTTTCTTGCTCTCGGATCCCTCTCTTTGTAAGAGCTTATTAATTTTGATCTCTATATTGAGTGCGTTGGCGTATTTATACATATTTGTGTGCGTGGGAAAAACAGTCACTTCCTCCATTTCTGAATTGGAAAAAATTAGCCTCAAGCAGGTGAACAAATTTACAATCTCTTGCTGACAGAGTAGGACGTTTCCCCGATCCGTTGTACTGATTTATTGAAGCTAGCAGGAAGCGAAGAAGATATCAAAGGCTGGTTCTGATGAAAATTCAAAATACACAGAATGAAATAAGAAGGTAGAACAAGCACTTTAATTTATACAATACCACAATAAATGCACACTATTTCATTGATTAGCAACACCATCAGGTGACTGATCTGATTGACCTGATGATGTTGCTAATCAATGAAACCTAGGTCGTCAGTGTGTGTATTTTTGTGGTATTGTATAAATTAATTTTAAGTTCTACCATCTTATTTCATTCTGCCTTACCACCAAGTAAAGGCCGAAACCATCGACCTTATTTCAAAATATACATGCGATATGCGTAGTATATAACAGGCAATATGTTCATTCGTACAAGTTTATGGGTACATATTCCAGGTTTTTTGGAAAAGAAAAATTAAATTACTGCGCCTTTATGTGCGCCACATCTCCGATCTTTATCGAATTATCTTTCATCACTACAAAACGATCCCCGAAAGTCTATAAACGATTCTAAATATAACTACATGGCTCTCATACACGTGAATATAATTCACCTATTATATCTTGAATACTTTATACGTCATATCGTGAATATCTTCGGAGTCATTTCCTTTAAACGGTAAATTATCTCAGGAGGTTACTTTTTAAAATAAAGAAAAACCGAAAACGACGTTAAAAGGATGGAATTTTGAGCAGGAGAAATACATAGCGTGATAAAACTTTGTGTGTTGAGCTTTGCTCTTTATCTATTAGTAGGCTTTTCCAGAAGAAGAAAATCCTACAAAACATTATAACATTATCCTACAAAATTTTATAGAATCTTGTTTAACTTCACGCTTAAGAATAAGAAAAGATCGAGGATTTATTCCACTATTTAAAATCCATATAATTAGTGAACGATTTCCGACTACTCATGCATCCTTAGCTTAGTTAATGCATGTTTGGCAAAGAAAAGTACGATATAAAAGGAAACCTGTACTCGTCTAAGCCAGTTTTCAAATCAGCACTGATGGAAGAAATTTTCTAATCAAAAACACAACTTGGAGCTGATTTATTGCTTTCATAAATATTCGGCGCGAAACACGCCGCAACATATGTAAAGGATAGGAGCGCCTCTATGGAAGAAATAAAAGTAAGAAAAAGAGACGGGCGACAAAAAATCGACCTTAACCCTGCAAGGGTGAAAAGAAGAAGGGGACTTTCGCAAGAAAAAAGACCTCCTTAAGGCAAGCGCTCTTTCGCCTGCCCAATGAGAATCAAAAACACTCAAGCGAAAGAGAGATATGAGAGAGAGAGAGACCAGACCGCACTCCACGTACAAATCATCATCCACTCACTCTTCGCTCCTCCATTTTAAAAGATTCCCTCACGGATACCCTTTCAAACTCCCCTTACCCCTAATCCCCTCCTGAAAACACTTCCACTTTGCTTTGCCCTCCCTTCTTAATCCTTATTCCCACTCCTTCAAACATGCACTTAAATTCCACCCTTCCTCCCGGCTTCTCCATCCCCCACTTTTTTCCTATACAAACCTTTCCGCTTCCGGTTTTCCAAGCGCCTTCTGTCCCCTTTCCACTGCCTTCACACCCTTAATAGATAGTTCGCATCTACCCTATCTTTCTCACCTACAATTCCCATCCCTCTACCACCGCACACTGCGCTACTTCCATTCCATATCTCTTTAAACTTCATATGACGAAGGGTTACATGTAAAAAGAGACTTGATAGTCTCAATCTCACCCTAATAAATTCGTATTATTATTATATTTCCCATATTCCTTAACTCCCCCCTAATATTTAATAGCCCGCAAGCTCCAATTCCCATCACACATCCAATTTCAAACTTCACTCCTGAATCCATTAATTCATTTTCATCAATTCACCGGCCATTTCAATAGCTTCACCGTTATTTTCGTTCCAAAAGCATCAAAATTCGTTCTCAACTGAAAATGTAATTTTCATTTTATTTAAGAATGTATCTGCAAACACTTTTCACTCTTCTGCCATCGTTTCCATCAAATTGCCATGTAGGCGAATTCCAATCCTAGCCGACATGATGCTCATTGAACCCTTTCCAGATTTCATTTAACACAGATTTCAACCTATACAATCCAATCCTCTAGAATTCCTACGATTGAATCCCGATTAGGGCATGTTCGTATGCAGGCACTAAAAAAATTATTTGTAAGGGTGGCTTCAACACAATAAAATCTTTGCCCAATGAAGACATAATTGATATTACAATCTCCAGCCATTTTCATCCTCGGCTACCCAGTTTACATACTTCAACAGCACAGTCCCTACACTTTCCACTTCACATGTAACGCAGACCATTTTTCCAATACTCATTGTATTCCTCCTACTTTTAATTCATCACTACAATTTTCTACAGTCTTTACATCTTATCTTTTCAACTTTCGTCTCCTCCCACCGAATTCTCACCTTCTTCCAATTCCAATCTCCGCTTTCCGTGCCATTCTCACACACTCTTTTCCCATCTCTTCGACGATTACAATTATAATCCGCCATTACCATCCCATCCATCAACCAAAATCTCTCCCTCCACACCTCACCCACACTTCCAATACCCAATATCCCGCCCATCTTCATCCCACACCCTGAAATCCCCTCCAATTTCGACCTCTCCCCTCAACACCTCCCACTCCCATTTTGCATTCCCACTTCCAACACTCCCTCCACCTCCAATGTCAACTCCTTTCCATCCAACACACTCCTGGCGAGATGCGGGGAGAGAAGAGCGTCGAATAAGGAAACACTCTCATCAGAGACGGCATATACAGCGCTTACCGGCACTTTGCTCATTACTACCGCCTCTCGCCGCAGCCATTGAGGCAAGTGCTTCCTCCGCCCCCTTCCTTTTTTCCCGCCTCCTTTCCGCCAATCGCTCGGGTCACGCATGGACGACTCTCGGTGAGAAGAATGGAAGGGTTGGGACGAGTACGGGGTGGAAAGATATCCCCCGCGCCACAGCCTCGGGTAAGGCCTCTTTCATTTTCTGCTTTGATAATTATTTTTCCCGCTCACGCCCCAGACTGCTTTTGCGGCCTGGCGTAATGAGATGTTATTTTGGAACATGATTGAGTTGGTTTTCCGCCAGCGGTGGAGAAATTTGGCTAGTTGTGCGCGCCGCTGGCCGCGGTCGTGCCGACGGAGGAGCGAATATCCGATTCACCTGTCCTTCTTCCGCAGAAAAAGTCCGTTTTGAGGAGAATATTGCGGCGTGTGCGGATCGGATGATGGTCCAGGCACGAATGCCTCGTTAGGGAGATCCTCATTGATCCGTCGACTTTTTTCTCCGACAGAACAATCCTTAGGGGGTCTTTCGGAAAACTGAAACTCCGTTGTGCACGCTGGAAATCATCTTCTGAATTTTTCTGCCTAGGGTTAAGTCCTTGTCTCCCTCAACGTTGCTTCAGTTCAATTATGAGACCTCTATGAAATAATATGATGAATTATGTTAGAAAAATAAGTGTGTTAGAAGGAAGAGTCGTTAAATCGAGAGAGGCAGTCAAAGCTGGAGATAAGTCATACAAATTTTAAGAATAAAATTTCCTAAAAATGAGATATTCCTCGTAATAGTATCGCAAAGAATTATCGGAGTTTCACTACCTTTCGCATATTTGTGTACATGTCTTTCAGCTGCCAATCCTTTCCTGCCTCACTGTATTTAGTTCCGATATGAAGAAGTCGAGCCTAATGCTTCTCTGCTATTACAGCACTTCGTGAAAGTAATTTTCATTCCCTTAAATTACATTTTTACACTATTAGTTATAAGCAGGTTCTCAAAGGGCCATTCCAGAGTAGCAATCAGACCAAATCCATCTGATGCAAGTAAGGTGGTGATTGCTTTCAAGGGACTGCGAAAAAAGACAAGGAAACGTGTAAGGAAAACGTCATATTTCCAAGCATTTACAGAATGAACTTCTAGAAGTTGGGATACGAAACTTAACACTCAATTCTGACCGCATCAACCTAATTTTTAAAGCTACAAACAAGGCTCTGCGTAAAAATCCTAACTAGTCCTCAATTACACCCATACAGAGCTTTTTAGGCAAAGAAAAGGACAAACCAAAACCTCTGGGATGTGAACCACGGACTGCTAAGACTTGAAACTAAACCATGGAGATACTGCTACAAATAAATCTAAATAAATGTGTATATCTTGATTCCCACACATAAAAGTTGGTTGGTTGTACTTCTTTAGATTGCACAGGAAATACGAATAATACGTTCAAGAAATGAAAATGTTGAATAGAAAAAGATCTACAAGTGCGCTGCTTCCGAGAAAGAAACCCTAACTCACTACTCTATCCCGACCAACCCTCTCTTACGCACCCTTTTACAACCAATTTCTTTCCTACCATCGCAATGACAGCTCATGTATCGGAAGCCATTCCTGCTTCTCGAACCATGACGGCTGGGCAGAGCCCGGATCGATGTATCAGAGACACTCACTCCGGCGGCATGATGCAGCAAATCCATACTTCACACATTGCCTCTCGTAGTACATACTCCTTTTTTCGCAGAGGTGGCGGAGAGCGTCAGAAAATGATCGAGAAAGGAGAGAAAATACACTCCATCTACATTAAAAATTTCCCATCTCGATTGCGGCGAGCGAATCGAGTGAAAGCCTTAGATTACCCCCACACACACGATCGATGTGAGGATGGAGATGGAAACAAAATGATTGTTGATGAAGCCAGAGCAAAGAAAGATATCGATTTATTTTGAAAAGAGAGGAATATTTGTGAATTACGACTGCTGGCCGCTGTTAAAGATGGGTCACGACCAATGACATCCAATTTTACATACGATCATCTGACATGTTGCATCCAAAAGTCTAATGCTTTTTCTTTGTAAGAAAATAAATGAAAAGCTCCTTATTAAGTGAGTAAAAGTAGAGCGAATTTTATGAGAATAACGAATAATGATTAATCATCGCCACTTCTGCTAGTTCGTCATATCGTCAAGAGCTAGTAAAGGACTGTAAGAAAACGAAGCGAAATCTTTAAACCACCACTGGAACTGCAGCCTTACTATATAAATTTTACGGAGGCAAAATCAGGTAAGGTAATTTTCGAAAGAGCTCCGACATGTAAGGTCATTTCACTCGAGAGCCCCCTACGGGAAACGAACCCGGGACCGATCGCACCGAATTCGAACGCGTTACCCACATGGCTATCCAGAAGCCCGGATGCAAAATATATGACCATGATCTTGGGAAAGTAAAAGTATAAGAAGTACACAAGTAAACTATTAAGACAATAAGTGTATGAAGTTCTATTACATAAGTTATATTTAAATGCTATATTAATAGTGACCGAAAAAATAAAGCTCCTCGTTTTTTCGAACAATACAGGATGATTATACAAATGATTGAAAACTATACCTTATATATTACATTAATCATTATTGCAACAAAGGGTACCCAAATGTGAGGGGCATGGGATAAATCCTTAATCCTTAAAGAAGAAACCATAACAAAAAATAGTGAAAAAAAGAAACTTCTTAAGAATGCCTATGGGAAAAATTTGGGAAAGTAAAGAAGCACCTCTAGTAATAATACTTTAAGTCTTGAAATCTCTCCAAGATCTTTAAATCCCAAATAATTTATTTGCTCAATAAGACAGGCAGAATGCAACTTTGAAGCCCATCAACTCCTCTGGACCTGCTAATTTTATTTTACCATCCTCCTATCAACGCATCCAATCTCAGAAGGAGCTTTGAATCTCATCCATAAATTACTTCAACACTGGCCGCACCTTTAATTTTCTTCGAATCTCCTTAGATCGTTTAATTGGGTTAATGCGAAAGTCATAAAATAATTAAATTAATACGCGAGGCGGACTAAATTTTAACTGAAATTTATGGCCCGGTTGAATGATGAAAGTAAATAAGAGACTTGGCATTCATTTCTCGAGATTTTTTGGGAAGACAGGGAAGCGATAAGAACGGAGCACAAGGAAGGGAACTATGAAGATAATCTTCGGAGTCTCTTCTTCAAGACAACGACTCCGGATTTCCTAGTAAACCTACCTACCGACCGCCCAACCGTTAAGAGTCAGATGATATCAAAAGAACATCTGTCCAGATAATATCTTGTACGAAAGAGACTTCCAATGGCCGTCCGGCCGTTACTGTAACTGCGACACTGATGATACCAAACAATTCCACAGATCCTTAAAAACTATTTTATGGCTATTATTACACCGCATTTTTGTGTGCGCTAAAGCCTGAAATTTCACGCTCGCCGACGTATCCGACAGTCGCCGACCTGCCAACCGTGAGGATTCGTACGAGATGCATTATTATAAATTATGGTCATACTCTTAAAGTCAAACAGCAAATGGTTTTTCGGTCAATAAATTTCGAAGAAGAGAGGAATTTATGCGCCCCCTCATTGTTATGCATTCTCCAAAAATTATACTCTCCTCTGATCGGGCTTAATAACACGTGAATTATTCATGAGGTTCTCATTAGGTGCCTTTCCCGACAAGAATACAAAGCTTTTTAATTGAGAACACTTTGAGGTTGAATGCGGGGTGAAATAAAGGAGTGAAAATTCAGGAGCAGGAACGCCAGGATCAAAAGAGCTGTGTGGAGGGAGGAAAAACCTCGGGAAAGTAAACAAAGGGAGTGATTAAGGAGCTCTTTCTTGCACTCTTGACCAATCCATTTCTAGCGCCGCTGCCTATTAAGCGCTAAATCATATGCGATAAGGCAACGAAGCGTTCGCTGCAACGAAGGCATGGAGAGGGATTATGCGGAGATAACTCCACGCCTCTCTGCTATGATCTTAATTACAACCTAATCGTGAAAGCCTATTGTTGTGCTGAGACAAAGTTTACAATGACTGAAGGTGCGATTACTACGCAAAATCTGGTGCATATAATTTAAAACCTATCTCCTTCCTTCGCAATGAAATATTTAGTTATAGCGCATAAATGGGCGGGGAAACGATTGATACCAGAGGCGTATCCAAGCTTTGGTGGTTCAACCCCCCCTCCCCATGAGAATAGATAATAGTCAACGGAGGCACGCGAGAGATGGCCTCTCGAAATTATACTACACAAACACAGGAGATTCGCAGGCTATACATTTATAAATAAATCAGCTTCTATTTTCATTAAATTTTGGACGGAATTAATCCTATCCCTGGACTATAATCAATGCTGTGTTTACTCCATGGCTCTAAAGCCCCCATGGACAAATCCTGGCTACACCCCTGATTGATACTATTAAATATTATGATTGACATGATAATTATACCCGAAGGGTATACAGAGGTGACAAGGAAGTATCAACGCCAAGCTCGCACCCGGATCTTCTACTTCCCATGCGGATACTTTGCCCAAGTGAGTTCCTACTTCGTTTTTGGAAAAATCGGAAGAAAGAAGGAGACAGACAGATCTTTGTGATGGCTCAATTAGTCGCACCTTTAAAGTGGAAGATTAGGGTTTTAATCAAGCTTTCCTGAGACTTTTTCGCTTCCATTAATTCTCTGAAATTTTCTAAGGGACAGGATTCGTAGTCACAATCGTTTTCACTCTTCTTGATTAGAAAAGTGTTGTACATTATCATCTGCGATTGTCCGAAACGTGTTGAGTGTCTCATTCTAAGACCACATCCGCTCACACACAAAATTAAAAAGTAAAAGATACTATTGTTTGATCTAGATGGAATGACTATCGTTTAGATATTTTAGTCGCCAAATTATCTTCCGATGGGACTAACTAAACACCAAGTCAGATGAAAATCACGAAATCTCTCACCATACGAGAAAATTTTCGGAACATTCCGTCAGATATTTATATATCGAATAAATTAAAAAGAAATTGGAGCAGAATCAGATGGTTCAAAACCCATTAGTCAAAGGCTACGAGCATGTTAAGCCCATTCGGACCTAAATTAGATTACATTTAATGAAATATATGAATAATTAAAGTTTCGAACGACGCAATTAGTACCATCCGGAGAAAACATTAAGGGAAAAATGATTAGCAAAGTTGCTTAAACATTCAAAGGAATATTTTTTGTCCGTATAAAACACATATTGGAAATATAAGGGCGATTCGGGAGAATCCCGTTAAACGGTCAGCTCATTTATTTTGCATCCGCTCGCACCCACTTCCAACACCAGCTTTATTCGGTAATTAGAAATAAAAATCGCTCTTCGGGTGGTTCGGGGCCAGGAGGGGGAAGAAATTTCGAGCGAGGAGTAGGAGAGATAAAATAAAAGGCTCATCCCCGGGAAAAATAAGCGGCGATAAGGAAAGCTGATGAATCCCTTCTTGGACCCCTTGCTTCGAAGGGTTCTATTCGTCGCCTCCAACTAGCGCACCTGTCGATGTCTCTCGCCAAAAGACTGAACTCTTTCTCATTCCTATTTCACCACTTCCCATTCCATCTCTTTTAGTTCCTCTTTACCCTCCCACAACCCAGACATGTGCAAATTGTTCCACAACCTGCCCTCTTTCTCCGCTCCCTTACCTTCGCCGAAATTTCTACGCCTTTTTGGATCCCCTCATAATCAATCCCTGTGCCATCGCAACATTTCCTTAGGTCACTATTTGGACACATTTTTCAAATAATTAGGCTCCGAGTGATTCTATAATTCTATTACCCACGTTGGTTGCCGTCACGCGATTATGGGGAAAATGATATAACATTAAGCGATTCATAAAAGAGAATGTAGTTTTCGATTGGGATTTCAAAAAAATATCTACCAGAAAAGTCTAGCCGCAAATCAAAGGAAACATTTAAAGATATAACTAAATCATCACACAGGAATAAATACCAACACATTAATGTCTACATATTTTTTGATAACCTAATATAAACGGTGTATACTACCGGCAGAATGCTTTGAAATTTGATTGATTTCCAAGAAGAATAACAGATGGAGTGTACATGCTATGTTTAAATAAGAATATAACAAGCATTAGGATATAAGGAGGCAGAATTTTATTAGTAAGTTTATTTAAATGGGCATAAATATACACCCTCATGCTCAAGATGGCCACAAATAATACGTTCCCGAATAAACGGAAGTATGTTTAATACGAACAATATTCCCTTGGTTTGATAGCTTTTCACCGGCTTTAAATAGAAAGAAACTCGCGGACTCTATGAGCATTTCATTAAAGGAGAAATTTAAGCGACAGATGATGGTTTGAACGCATGAATCGATTGCTTCGTAAAGACATCAACCCGACCGTTTTGGGAAGACCCAAATACCCAAACCACAGGGAAGAATGCTACGCTTTTAGGCCGAAAACTAACCATACGACGTGATTTTCATCCCATTTAACAAGAAACGGAACGACTTCGGGAATAGGCAATTCCCTAAAAGAAAACAAAACTATTAAATACCAACGAAATTACCTAGATTCAGGAATACCAACCTCCCCTTTTCCAGGCGATACAGACCCTTTTAAACTATTTCCCAAACTTCTCCAACCCTGGTTTCCCTTTTTTGGAAAGCAGTTAGTTAGTCATTTTATTAGCCCTCTTTTCACTAGAATCCTATCCCTAAAAATAACCCTTTTCAAACCTTCTGTAGATAACATTCCAGCACTGGCACGGAGTTTGGGAAACAGTAAAATTTGAATTATAACCTCGAAACACATGCAAAGCAATTCTCATATCTCTTCGATATTTCCTCATAGCTGTTATTCCTCTACCAGTACGCCAACCATCCAACACATACGAACGTACATATCTTCCACCCCCACCATCTACCGCGCAACCAACTCCTCCGCAGCCTCCCCACCACCTACCCTAATTAACCCCGGAAAAGTAAGGGGGAGGTAGATTTTTCCGAGGGAGGGAGAGAGTGGGGAGCTTGAAGGGAAGTAGGGGTAGCGACAGACCAGTTTCCACGACAACCAGCCCGGAACGGCCACTTTCAAGCCTGTTTTTTATTTGTTTTCCCTTTTGCGCTTATTCCTCCTCATTACTCCTCTCTCCCTACCAGTTTCTTCTTCCATTCCATCCTTTCTTCGGCGATCGCCTTTCCCTGAGGCAACTCTGTTGTCACCACCACTTTTCCGTTCGTCCTCTTCGCTCCCCTTTCTCTTCAATACCACCTCACGGCGACACCCAATTCTCATCCCTCTTCTTTAAAAAAGCCTTCGTTACCTCGCTAACACCCCCTTTTATGTCCGTTTTCCTTAAGCTTTTAATGCTCCGGACGGAGTGATTCTCCCTTTCGGAATGAAGGATTCTTTCGGGATTGGCAGCAGGAAGAAATACTCGCCCACCGCACGTTTCCCATCCAAGTGCTATCTCCTTCTTTCGTCGCCTTTCCCATTCCGTAATTCACGGATTCCCTTCCGATTATCCTTCGTTATCTTTGCCCCACTCTCCGAGTTTCTTAAGGAATCGACTTAAGTAATACACTAGCGGTAACCCGACATCTATCGAACCATCTATATTACCTTTTGGTGTCACCTCAGGAAAGTCTGACTATGCCTAATTGACAGTTAATTGGTTGGAGGAGAAGCCTATTTAGTGAGCTAAGGGCGTATCAGCCGTCCCGGAGAAGATTGATGGATGGGTATCTCTGGTTTTCTCCCATTCTCTAGCCATTATATCAACGGATAAAAAGGTTACGTTAATTATGTTCTGGAGTGAAAAGCAGACAGAACAATGATTTCATTTGAACTTAAATGAGATTAGGTAACTAATTACGACTCGCATAATCTTGGTTTAAACGTATCAATATCCTTGGTTTAAGTTGATTTAGTGATCCTCCTGAGGAATCTAATAACATACTGAATATTAAACAGCAAAATTTGTATATAATTTGTTGAATACGTCAAAGTCGTAACCGGTCGTGGTGAATAAAACCTGTGAAAAATACGAAACATTGCTTCTTGAGCTGTTTTTTAATCTAATATTTGATAACAATCGACGAAAGATTAAGTCACCACCGAAACTAGAAAAATCTTTAATAACTTGCGCACGTTGGATTACCGATACTTTAACATTTTTACTTCTGAAGAAATCGCAACAGTATACATGTGATTATAACTACTTAGCATTTATTAATCAAAATCTGTATCATAAAAATTTTTAAGTGCCTTAGTTAGTAAACTTTGGCATCAATTTAACATAAATTTACCAACTAATAGTGCTGAGCAGAAAGGAACTGCCAATCAATTCACTCTATCGAAGGTAAATTCTTCTTTTTTATTTTATTATTCAGCGTTATTTTATCTCCCTAAGAAAGATTGGTAAGAAGCTGCCGGACAGCCAGTGGGCTGCGCGTTCGCCTCTAGAGGAAGGAATCCCGGGTTCGATTCCCGATGGGAGCCTATGTGTTCGAAATGGCCTAAGTTGCCGAAGCACTTTTAACAATAATATACTATAAAGATTGGCAAGATATAAATTAAAGACTAACGCAGGAGCTTGACATTTGATGGCCTCTTCACCTCAACATACGCCTAAAATAGATCTCGAAACACTGAAAATATCCTCTATTCCAGCATCAGCTGCGTTCTGTTTCAACGACTCAACCTTTCCATCGCACATTTCCTCCGCAGTACAGGAGACATGCCCTGATTGTCCAACATCAATGACCATTTCCACCGGAAAGAAGAGGCAGAAAAAACCGGCGAGAGATCTTACGACTCGAAACATGATTCGTTAAGAAAATCCCCGTATCGATGAGGAAAATCGAGCAGGAAAAAATGCGTCCTCCTTGTCCCCGCGTGCATGCGTGCAATGCCATGGGTCATCGGTTAGACCGTTCTGGAAGGAATCGAAGGAGGCTCATAAACCAAACCAGTTTAGGATTATTCTGTCTACCACACGCTCCGACGTAATAGATTGCAGCACGTGGGCATGGGGTATGAGAATCGAAATAAGTTAAACACTCCTATTGAGACAGAGAGAATCTGGTACCGTCAGAAACAATATTACGGGGAAAAGACAGAAAGAAAAGTGAGAAAATCAGTTAACATTCCCAGCCATTTTCACTCTGGATTTCGAATACAATCGTTGTTGAAGCCAATTCCAAAGGGATCATTTCCGTGAGGAGATTCATTACGTTCTTATAACGTAAGTAAACCAATTGATATTAATAATTCAAGTAAAAGAAAACTACAAATCCGTAGTTATAACAGAGACCGGTTTCATAATATCGATTCTGCTCCTTTTACATCGGCGGTTTCCACCTAGATTCCAAGATTGGAAGTCAAAATGATATCGATGATCTAGCTAAATATGATGGTTCGAAAATTAAAATTTAAAACCTCTTAAAGAATATCCTTTAATTTTAGCTGTGGTAGGTCACAATCCGGCTCGTACATACCTGAAAGCAAGAGAAAATAATTAATATTGAATTACCGAGAAAAACAACATAATAATACGCCACAGATAAATCACATAGTGAGACTAAAGTTATAGAATTAGTCTTCCTATAATTAAAAATAGGTCAGATTATAGATACGGCTAAGAAATGGAGATGAAATATATCACTTTCTACACGTATTTAACGTTTTCTATACACAGAGAATCCGAAAGCTATATAAAGCCCGTCTCTCAGGAATTATACAGGAGAACCCACTTACTCTACACATCTCTAGCACACGAGACAAAACTCTTTCATTATGGCAGAAGAAAGAAGCGGAGAAAGGAGAGCGAAGGAAAGAGAGACACGAGAGATGAGTGAGTGGACGAATAAAGAGCGAAAAAAGGAAAACCCAAGTGCTGGTATCGAGAAACGAGAGAGAGGAAAATGGACTTCCCAGTAAACATCATGAATTTTGAAGTAGTGGAGATGGACCAATATCCACGTCACAATAAAAGAAGAGCGAAGAAGCATCTAGAAGGAAATGGAATATTTTGATGCGATGTTCCTTCACTCCCACTCCTTAACAACGGGTCGAAGGAATATAAGGAAAGTCATGCACTTAACCACCCGACTGGACTTTCTACACGGTTTCACGAAATGAGCCTCATCTGAATAGACAAGCGTTAAGAGGAAGAGGAGTTGTTACTTAATCATACTTCAAAGTGAAAATTGAGGGTAAAATTTAGTTACTTTAACCTTTTCAATACTTCAGTAAATCAAAGAAAACAAACAAGCGAAGAAACTACACACTTTAGTTTATACTTAACCACAAGAGAAACATCCACATACACGACCCGGGTTTCGATGCCTAGCGTCATCATCAGGTCTGCTAGGCGTGGTATAGTGTGTAGTTTCTTCACTTGTTTGTTTTCTTTGACAATGGAATAACACAAAGTTAAGGCTGAAACCATCGAATCTACTTCAGTAAACCATTCGATGATCAATAAATTCTATCATATTCGGCCGAACTTCGTGAAAGGGCATTCTGAAGTTATAAAAGAATGAACACTGTAAACTTCCTCACTAATGGATGGATCCGGTCGGAAATAAAATCCATTAGTGTGGAAGTTTACAGTGTTCATTCTTTTATAACTTCATTCGATGGCCATTTAAAGATCAGTCTCGCTATAAAAATGGATATTTCAATATAGGTGGTGTAGTACTAATTTCTCCGGATTATCATATTTTTTACTTTTCATCAGTATCTAAAAAAAGGAGTTTGCTAGAGATAACAATCCGAATCATTAGTATTTCCTAAACATTTTCATTCATTGCGCCGATAATACTAATCGTAGACCAAATTTCTGGTTATTCAAGAGAAAACATAGAAAATCGACATGAATATAATTTTAAATAAATATTTTACTATGCAAATCATTCTTCAACATACACTTTTCGTGACCTTTTCGAAAGTGTCTGAATTAAAGCTCAACGTGAAAAGGTTCGCATCACTGTCTTTCATTCATTACACTTAGAAATATTTACAGAATACTAAAATTCAACGTAGGGATGCGAAATTTCAATGACAAAGTAATGATACTGCACTTAATAACAAACAAGAAAACTATTTTTGTGTCTAATATTTTTCATAAATGAATCGTCCTATTGAAAAAAGTATGCTATGCTAGGACCTCAATCGCTGAATTTTAATTTTTTTGCAATGAAATTTTTAAGAGTTCAAGTTAATTTTAGTCTAAAACGACGGTGAAAACGTACTGAAAATGGACGAAGGTAAAACGGAAAACCTTTACCGTCAAATTATAAAAACGTATTTTCGAGCAAATCCAACTGAAGGAAACGAACATGAGAGACGGAAAAAGGCAATATTGAAAACGCCACCGCCACATTTTCCCCGATAAAAATTTATGCAACGCTGGATAAACACGCAAATGAAATAGCCTTTCCAGTGCAAACGGAAATAAATCAACCAGGCAGGACAAAAACACGGGCAAGCCCTCCCCGTTTCGCCGTACCTTCCTAACGGCTCGCCCTAGGCACGGATCCCTAACATTGTTGCTCTCCATATGCAAGAGCAATGAAGAACCACATATATCGGAAATATAATGAGATTGCAAGCTTCCTTACATGGTGACCGTTTGAGCAGCTACTCACAAGGTGCGCCGAGATAAGAAATAGCTCGTATTCTCACAATACGAGGGAAGCTTCCCAGAAAAAGCGAGGCGTACTTTACGACCAGTTTGAAGGAAACTCGGAAGGTGGGTAACTTGGTCCCGTACATAGCGACCTATAGTAGACAGAAACAACTAATAAAGGAAGATGGGAAACACTTGGAGGAAGTTAAAAAAAGGTCAATAACGAATGAGAGGATATGATATATTTGCTTCGTTGTTCGGATGCCAATTACGATGGGAAGTAGAGGGTTTGCTTAGGAATCCTCTCGTTAACATGGGTGCTCGAGTTGTCCGATAAAGCGTAGGAAGCTGCGTTTCCTTGACAAATATTAATCGTAGATCGTTTAAACAAGGAAAGGAACTGCTTGTCTATATTCGACGGGAACTATAACGAAAGATTTTAGGAAAGGCAAAACCCGTCGTCAAGGTTTTATCACGTACTCGGCCATGTATGAACCTTGCTTGGGTTATAGTATCAGTAAAGAATGTGGCATCTGTGAGGGAGGCTTATTGTTTACGCGTGTTTGAGTGGAAAGAACAGAATCATGCAACAATCAAAGTATATGCGTTTCCTTGGCCAACATGTTTTTGACTAACAATATAACTAGAATTGATCTGAAAATAGTAAGACGATATAACAGTTCAATGAATGTCTTCGTAACAAGGACTCGTATTAAAAATTACGTTTAGATAACACTTTCTACGAAATATTTTGGGGAATAGTACAAAATAATGACCAAAAGAATAGCATGACCGATCAGATTATAGAATTTGCGAAATTATAAGAACTACAACTTCGAGTTACCTACAAAACCAAGATTGACGCATCCAAGCCAGAGTGAAGTGAAATGCTACCATATATGAGATTAGTTCTTAACATTTGAAATAGTTTTATAAGGAAAATATCACCATAAAATGAAACATCGATGCTTAACTGACTGCACAACTGGCTAGGCAATAATGATCAACTTTACAAAAGGAGGGTGAGTTAATTCACTTAAAAATGTCTTTCTCCTTTAATATCATAGTAAATAGTTTTGAAAAATGGAATAAAATAAAATATTATTTCATGCTAACAAGGTAAAAAGGTGGCTTGTATGTTAGTGGTGGCATATAGGCCTCTTATTTGTAAAAAAGTTCACCAAGAAAAAATTCAAAGGAAATTTAGACATTACAAAGAGTAATGAAAAATTTTATACCTCTAGGTTTTCTAGATTTTCTTTTCCTAAGGTGTAAGTGTTCTTTTTTCCTTATTCTTCACAATAGTGACCTACCACTAAATCGTGACAGAATCACTAGATTCAAATATCGACATGAAAATATTCTGACATAACCACATTTAAAACTAAGTGCATCATTGTAAAGCTCAACACTAAAATCGTTCAAGAAAATAATTTTTACAATTCCAGCTACTCCATGCTTGTACTAAGACTAACTTTAAATGAATATTTTGCCACGACTAATAGAAACTTCGGATTAATATATTTAAAAGCCAAGAGGTATAGAAGACTAATACTGAAATTCAGTTAATAGGTATAGAAATCATCTTGTACTGATGCCCCAATTTATTTTCATTTAAACTCTTCCGAAGTTTCTGAATCCTCTTAAATGAGGGTGTCATGAGCTATCATGGAACATATATGCAACCTAAGAACAGACAACAAGGATTGCATAAAATCATCAAGTACGGCGAAACGAGTATGAATTCTCAGCTTTCCGCTTCTCGCCTGGCACTAGACTCATAGCGCAACAGACTCAAGCCTAGAAGCCTCAATAGATTTCGCCGTCCAACACAGAAGAAAATCTCCGAAGTATTTTGACTAAAAGTCGCAATTGAACCCGAAATCGCATACTTCACCTCCCTAGCGAAAGTGGCGAGGGATAATCCCATTTGGATTCTCTTACTACGTCTTTCTCTGCACACCCTCGTTGCACACATGAGCACCGAGCGTGTCCAGCGTGCGAGTTTAATTACAATGACCGCAGTCGAGAGGCCCTTAAAGGGTATCTCGGAAACGAAAGTTGCGAGGTCGCACATTCCTGCCATCCGACGCGTCAGAGGTTCGAATCTCGGTTGTTTTTCCTAGGGCGTATTCCTCTCATTTTGGTCACCCCAATTGCGTGCTCGCAGAGAAATACTACTCCGAGCGGGCGACTTAAAACCTCCGTGGAAATCTGTGAAAGAATAGACCCTTGACTCAAAAGGGTTTCTTCCATTCCGTGCCACGGCGTAGGTGTAAATCTTTCGGAAGATTTACGTTTTTACACCCTGAAGACCATCAATAGCGAGGGGCAGGTTATAGTGCCATTGCGGACGGTTAAATGATTGCGCAAATAAGTCTTCCAAAATGTCGCTCGTAAAAGGATTAAAACGAACGTCACTAGGTAAGCGAATAAATGTCGCTTTTTTACTATGACTTCGCGGTCGAAGTTACCTCAAAGGTTTTCGTGGTAACTCGAGATCGAAGCTTCGCGTCACTTATCTATTCAGAGTCAGAACCACTTCGTTTTCCCCTTTGGCATAAAATCGAAGGAAGACTTAAATTGAAGGAAGACTTAATCTTTACCACTTAAATTTACAAATCACTAAAACAATTTTTACTACACTTGAATTTAGAAATGGGCCCATCTCCAGTAAGGAAAAATTGGATACTTTTAAAATATTGCACTACATAGTGATAAGAAAACCTACTTAAAATAACAAATTACGCTGAAATTTGGGACCCGATTGTATGAGCATTCCACAATTAATCCCCTCTTTATGAATCCTCCTTTAAAAAATGATTAATTAAGTTTAATGCTTTCAAAAGTATCATAATGGAATTAAGTCATTATGCTATACTTACTAGATATAGCTCAAGTAACTAGACCAAAATTTACTACACCAAAATCCCAAAAAATAAGCTATTTGAATTTAGCAATTCAACTAAGATTTCTGAAATGACCCTCAAAACCATAATGATAAAAATAAAACGCTTTTCCGTTTTCTCCAATTATTAATGCCTTCCCATGTTGTGTTTACATACAGAGGACACCCTACACAAGACAATTCGCTATAAGAGCGTACACAACATTAACACCATGTATAATCAATAAGAGAAGGCTTAACCTGGTGGAACTCCATTCGAATCGATACAAGAACTCATTTTTTCCGCGAACGATACGCGAAAGTAATAGATTAGCGAAGTAAATTCATGGTGCTTGCACCCCCTGCCACAGGCCGAAAGGCGGCTTGCAGGGTACTAATGTAGATGTAGATGAATAGGGAAATTTACTTTATACATTTTTCATTTTACCCTTAAATAAATATCCATTCACACCACAATTATTAAAACAGAGACCCGCAACTTCAGCAACCGCAAATCAGTGAAAGGCATTCAGGCTCACCAATGGAACAACAGCGAGTAACTCCTCTGGTCCACATATATTAGATAAAGATCGTTTCAGAAAAAAAAAGGCTTCAATATTGACCGAATTCAAAAGGAATTAAAAGACAAAACTCCAACATTCGTATCAGTAAAGGCGATGTGATTGAAGCAGGCGTTCTTCAAGAGCTCAGACAGTCGAGATGTTTCTAAATAAAACGCTTCGTTAAGACACAATCTATTTACTGATTCACCTTTCGATGATTAAGCGACACTAACGTTAATGAAGGAGACGTGAGGGAAAAAGGAATAAATTGATAAATAACTAAAGAAGGAGACCTTCCTTACTCATTAAGCTGATGAAATGGCTATTTTCAATCAGTTAATTATCCCTTTTACTAATGCCAACGAGAATGTTTTTTCCATAGTCTTACTGCGAGAGCGAGTCATCGCGATAATATCGGAGACTTTAAAGTATGTAATGGATAAACGGATTCGGTAAATGCGTTTAATACGCACATAATTATTGTCCCAACCTCAGATTTGCATTAACCATAGCAAGTCAAGTTAACCAGAAAACAACAGTAAGCCTCGATTATAACCTATTCTCTTTGCATTCGCTGAAAATAGAATAGCATCGTAGCACATCAATGAATATCCTCTGCAACTACGTTATTCTTCGCATCTTCCAATCAGTTGAGACCTAACCCTTGTCAGCGGTTCTTAACCTTAAGTAGTCCTAACCCACTAACACTCATATTTTTGTTTCGTGGACCCCCAAAATTGTGTGCATCCGCATACATGTTTAGATTTTCTCTAGATTTAATTTACTATTAATTAGATACAATTAATTACGAAAAAAATAGTATTAAAATGCTCTAATCGACATACTTAACTGGCAATTATAGACAAATTACGGAAAAAAGGGAGGTTGAACATTTTAAACAATACAATTCAATAGGATAAACATTTATACCCACGGACTCCTTCGAATAACTCCGCTGGCCCCCAGGGNTAGATACAATTAATTACGAAAAAAATAGTATTCAAATGCTCTAATCGACATACTTAACTGGCAATTATAGACAAATTACGGAAAAAAGGGAGGTTGAACATTTTAATCAATACAATTCAATAGGATAAACATTTATACCCACGGACTCCTTCGAATAACTCCGCTGGCCCCCAGGGGTTTTACGTTTACCTGTAATTTACGTTTTACCTGAAACCACGTGTATTCTTAGAGTATTAATGCTGTTTTTCAAGTAATAAGAGGATAATCATCATTGAATTCACCATTATAATTAAAAGCGGAGAGCCGCATTAAAGATATTGCGAAGCCATGTCTGTAGCGTAACTGAGAAAGTGAATTCTTATCGATCATCCTAGGCTGATCAGATAAATAATAATCATTATTATCTTCATTTATAACTTCATATTGAGTACATCCAAAATAAATTAGAATATACTAGGAAAATAAACTATCAAGGATTATTAATAAACCTCCAAATTATCAAAATGTTCAAGAGTGTATTAGCCAATGTTACCCACAAATAATCATGGTAAATTTAAGCTCTACCGTTATCCAATTTATTCAAAATATGACAAAATATTTTGTTTGTAATTCAAGCAAAAAATAACAGGGATATCTATAGAAAGCAGGGCAGTAGGCACAGCAATCTCTGGGGCGACAATGACTAAATGGCGGATAAAGAATTACAGTTGAAAAATTGTAGCTGCTTACAGCAATTCAACAATGTGGATGCGCCAAATTAATTCGTTTTAAGCGAATCGTATGCAATGTTAATCGATTATGTGGCAATGCATATAAATTGGCAATGATGTTTCTTAGAATGATTTAGGATTTTCTCATAAAACATGAAGCAGACAATGTTTTTATGCGAATTGAAAGAGGCTCGTCAAAAACTGACACTAATTAAAAAGGAAAATGAAGGTTTATGGCGGACACGCAGCCAAAGTTGGTATTGAGAGAGAATTTAATTCTTAACCTCCGCGATTTCGTGACGGATTTGGCTCGCGAATGGGAGAAGGCAGGCAAAGGTTGCCTTTGGGTCTCTCTTTTCCTCTACCTTACTGTAACTACCATTCCCGGAATCTGACGACATCTCTCGAGAAAACCGCACCATATAAAGGCTACGACCCGCTCCCCGACCAAAAGCTCATGCTGGCACATAATGGGCCGAAATCTTTTGGTCTCTTCGATTTGATAGTTAAATCCCTCTCATTACTCAGGAAAGAAAATTATTTTGAAATTTTAATGATGAAATTCTGTCAGCGTAAAAAACATGACAAAATACAACCGATGTGGATTTACGATTAATGTATTACGAAATTCGAAAGATTTACGTTTATTTTCGGACTTCATCGTCATCATTCAGGTCATCGTTATTCCGACATTGATAGAAAGGAACAGAAATCGAAATTTCCACCCTGCAGTCCTCTACCCCAATCCGAACGAAGTGTAATGAGCTCAACGATAAATCGGATATCGAAAACCGCTGCAGTCGTAGAATCTAGGGGACACCGAAATTTCGTTCGCCTCGGGATGCAATTAAAGGCCAAAAAAAATTTGCTGATTTTTAATATTGATCAAAACTATCAATTAATTTTAATCAAGTAATTTTATTCCCATCATCCATTCGGAATTTACTTAGACATGTTTGCTCCCATTCATTAGTTTACAATTACCTAAACATAAACGTATTTCAACTTCGAACACCACATTTCCCTACCTCGCCTTACAAATTAATTTCATTACGTTTTTGCCAACGAATCAGCATTCGTCTTTACATTAGAGTAAAGATAGGGGAGGTGACGAATTACGCAAAAGATTCTAAAAAAATAATCAGTTCAAAATTTCTTAAAGACTTATCATTTTCGACCCTGGTCACCATAAATTTACCTCTTTTTTCCAGTTTCAGCATAAACAAGGGAGGCTAATACATCAAAGAGCTGACCTGACCATCGACAGAAATTATTAAAAAATACGGAAGATAATGTCCTCTGAAAAAATTCTCATCCCACCTTCAAAAGAAAAACGAGATTTTTTAACAAACTAATCAACCTTAAACATAAGCAAGGGATAGCAGCCGAAGCGCAATAAAAACGAACCCTCGCCCGTCAAAATAAAAAAAGAAACCGGACATAAATTTTTACATCCTGCCCTGCGAGACGCGCCTACAAAACCTCTTCTCACCGAAGCATCTCTGGTAAGAAAATCCTATCGAAGGAAGATATCGGCGGAGACGCCATTAGTTAATGCAAATAACGTGTTACGCCCTCAACGTCCCGCCAGACCGCTAATCAGCTCGCCTCCTTTACCGACGCCCATGCGATATCGGGCTGAAGGACTCGAGGAAGTTAAAAACAGCGAGAGAAGGAACGGGAAAGAAAAAAGATCGGAAAAAGGAATAACTCCTCCGCGCTGAAATGGTTACGCTACCCCGGGAAAACAAGCCGCCGTTACCGGTTAGAACCGCGAAACTCGAGAGATCCGGGTCGTGGCGCGTACTAGACAAGCCGAAAGCGTTGTTAAGGTTTATAAACAACGAGAAAGGGCGAGAGAAAGCCAAAGTCAGATAAAAATCACATGGGAGGGGATGGAGAAAGTCTACACTCCCTGTGCCACGTCTCGTCTCTCTACTTCACCCCGTTCTGAGATGATTTCGGGCGCCTGAGGGCAGTCCAATTAGAAGACAACTCCTGCCGCATACCGCCTTCATTGGACGAGGCTAACGAACCCCAGATGTCATACTGACGGGAAAGCAGGGTGGGGATGAAGGAGTAGGATGCGAGTGGAAAAGGGAGGAGAGATGGTTAAGAAGCGAAGGGAAAAGAGAACTGTCTTTATTAAAGCAGAGTACATTTAAGGCTTTTTCGACTCCGTTTTCGGCGCAAGTGATCCCTGCACAAAGACAAGAGTCTCAATGAAATTGCAGACGTGTTAGAGAAGAAGTCAGGCTGGAAACTCGAGTTTCGATAACCAAATGTGAAAAAATAATGAGGAAAACGCGAATGAGTCTTCTTTGGAGGTCTGACAGGATAAAATACTTCCGAATTAAAACTGCACGCATGTGCAAGCACTAATCCTGTGGAAGAAATTTTAAGCTCTACTGATTAATTAAAACATGGTCAGGAGATAAACTTAATCGAATAATTCCATCTAACCTGGGTAAACCTATTTATTTATAGTTATATAATATTAAAACGTTTTAATTAAGGGATAGGAAGAATGTTAAACAAGGTTTTCAATCTATAAGGAAAAGGAACGCGGCTGTGGTAAGACATGAGACTTCGAGGTAAGCTCCAAAAAGCCGTTGTTTGCGAGCAAACTTCCATTTCCATTTGAAGAATTCCAACCAGCAGGGCTTAGTGGTCACTCAGTGGTCGCGCTTTTCGATTATTGTTCTCAATGCGTATTTCTGTAACTATGTTGCAATCTTCGGGAGAGAAGAATATCATGGTATTCAGTCTTACTGATAAACATCTTCTACGAGCAACTTTCATATTCTTTATAAAACCTACAAGTAAAGTTTACAAGAAAAGACAGAAAACTTCAAGACGAATAATACAATTAATTTCTACAAATTACACTGAGAGTAAAATTTTCTGGTTAAGCGACGCTGAAAGTGCTTCTACATAAGTAAATGCCGAGGATAGCGAGTCTTCTCTGTCTCTCTTTCTCTTCCATTGGTTTTTCGGGGGGATAGCTACGATTTAGAACCGGAAACGGATAAGTCCAAATACAAAGCTACCTTATCTGAGAATAAGGACTAAAAGCTCAGATAACAATGTTTTCCAATTCGGAACTAGGGTCACTTTTAATTCTCAGAGGTTTTGTGTAAGGTAGATAAGACAGACTTCGCACGTGAATACATTCTGCAGATAGGGGGCGAGAATAATGGAAGTGAAAGAAACGGAGAAACAAGATCTTCCGGTATTTTACGATAGACTTATCTAAAGTTATCAAAAAATATTTTTTATTCTATAAAATTGTTAAGAAGCAATTCGATGCCATTCTTTGACGAATATATAATTTCTTCAAGAGAATACGCCGTAGAAATATTTCACTAATCTCCCAGCCCCTTAATTATCGAATTGCAAGATGGTACCAACTGAGAAGAAGAATAAAAATATTGTACATTTCTAATTCCACCAGAATTATGATATAAACATTTGAATTCAACTTCGACCATTTCTTTTAGTTTAATAGATTACAATAACTTGTTAACTTAATCATCATGGTTGACACGATATATTAAATAATTATACCTCCCGGAGAAAAAGGATGATAACTTGGTAATAAAAAAGAAAACAGCAGCCATCGATTACGTTTCTCTAAGTCTTTCTCGCGGTGTCTAAACACTGCAGCTTTGACACCTGGTTAAGAAAATTATTACAAAATAACTCACAAACTAAAACAGAATAAAAAGTAAATTCTCTATCTTTTACGTAGTTTTCGAAACACAAGGTAAATGAACTCGTGATATCGTCGTCTGAAAGAAGACATTTATCATCACCATCAGAAAAATCTACTATAACCGAATCATTTCCTAGATATATTTAATAGAGCTTGATACTTCTTAGATCTAAGGATAGGTATCCATAGAATAACTTTTGGAAACAAAGAGCAATATATAAAGCTTGAAGATACTTGCATAAATTAATACACAACAGACTAAGTGACTAAGCGGAACTGAATAATTACTGTGAGCCACACCTAAGGTTGCATTCGGTAATAAAGAAATATCATCTGCAAATCTGATTAATAGGTGATAATCAGTGAAAAAAACTTCCAGGTTCACCAGTGTTTAATACTCGTACAGCTAATCACAAGATTTACAGGACTCGGTACAGCTAATCACAAGATTTACAGGACTCGGACTCAGCAGTTCACCGGAATAAAACAGCAAACACACGGCGCCCAACGAAACGCGCACGGAATTACTTACAAAAGAATTAAGTATCCTGTAAACCTTCAATTCAAAACGTCCATTCCACCGAACCACACAAAAAACAGTAAAACAAAGAAACGGAGATAAGTGAAAGGTGTTAATTACCCTCACTTGGTTGCGAGTATAAACGTTTTCACCTTTTTATTTCAAGAAACAGCGAAGCGTTTCGTCATTCTTGATGAGAAATTGCAATTAGACAAGCGGGACATCAGCCATAATGAAAATGGCGCGATATTTTTCTCTTGGGACGCCTTGCCACTCGGTAAAAAGGCCAAAATCATTTACGACAAGCTTTAGCATACCGAGTAATTAAGTTTAACTAAGAAAAACGAGGGAAGATTTTCTTAGACCCTCTTCCTTTGAGGATAAAACTTCCTCGCGCAGGAAACCGAGCTCTGCCGCCGCGCTCCTAGAAATTTAATTAGCGAAGGAAAGCGAAGGAAAAACACGAAAGGTATAGTTTGTGTTAAAATAAATAATTCATCCCGATTTTCCACTTAGTTAGAAGCAACAAGTCATTCCATAAAGTATCGCTTACATTTTAATTCCTTTCGCTTCTAAGTATTTTTCTGGCATTTCAATAGTTCGTTACATTTCGCTTCCAAGCTCCTAGAAATTTAATTAGCGAAGGAAAGCGAAGGAAAAACACGAAAGGTATAGTTTGTGTTAAAATAAATAATTCATCCCGATTTTCCACTTAGTTAGAAGCAACAAGTCATTCCATAAAGTATCGCTTACATTTTAATTCCTTTCGCTTCTAAGTATTTTTCTGGCATTTCAATAGTTCGTTACATTTCGCTTCCAAGCCAGAAAATCCCTCATTGTCTTCGGTGAATCTCCAAGTTAATCTTTCCGCAGATTAGCTATCAGGTCTTGCGCGCACTCCGAGATATTCTATGGAAGTAATTAGTTCAATCTTCTGAATTTTTACCTTTTTGCTACTATTAATGTCACAAAATTAACGTGATCTGACGGCACACATTTTCGTGTTTTAAGATATTAATTTTTCTCCGTTATTAACTAGGGTAACCTTACTGATTCTTCCCGTTGAACTTTCCTGTCGGCCCCAATTAATAATGTTAAGCATGAATTTCTAGCGTAGAAACTGCTTTTGCAGGGAAAACATCAACTATTAATCGATACATAATGCTGAGAAGTTAATCAAGAATAAATGAAAGTTCAAACAAGATGATAAATAATAACTAACTCTATCATTAAAAAACCATCATTCACCCTGTTATATTAATTTCATTAATATTTGGTGACCAAAAAAAACAATAAAATAATAACTTCTTTAATTATTGATCAAAAAATCTTGAAGTCAAATCTCTATCTGTACTTTCCCGGGGATAAGACGCATATTATAACTGAGATATGATAAGATTTTTTGGCTACATTTAAATAACTTCGATGCAATGATTTTTCGAAATATCAGAAAAATAAATTCTCATGAAATTAAAAATCTTTATAGCACACAAAATCTACCAGCAAAGGATAAGCGAAGAGTGAACAATTTATTAGCATAGTATCATCGCATACTTTTCATCCTAGGGCGAAAGTTGGATTTTGGTGCTTAAATTGCGATGCTGGGCAATAAATATTGAGGAAGAATTGGAATTGAGAACCAATGATTTCAGCAATTAAACTGAAACATCGAAAGTATTCAAGAACATACAAAAATAGTAGAAGCTCCAAAATATAATTTATTATATTTACGTTTGATGGTTGGTTCAGGGGCCCTACTCACAATGTAGCGCAAGAGCAAACCCCATCGCTGAAAAACAATTTCACTATTCTCTTTATTATTATTCACTTTCCTTTCTCTTGAACGAACTCAAAAATTTTCCTGAGGAAATGTCTTTCGAGAAAAGTTTTCGAAAAGTCGGAGATAAGTCTATCAAACACAGAAAGAGCACAGGCAAAGAAAATAATAGTACGATCATGCCTTAATAAATCCGGAAACAAGATGATTCAAGGCTTCGGCGCAATCCTACAATGCATTAGCCTCTTCGTAAAATTTCAATGATTCACTCTCCATTATCACTGCTTTCGCAACCAATAACTCACACTACAGGCACTTTCTCGCACCTCAAGCTCAGCATTTTCCTAGTCTCTCGGACGTAAATTTACAACGAGAGAAAGAGTCCCATCTCGCCGCCCATATCGTTACGACGCAACCAGGCAAACAGAGTAATGTCGAAGCAAAAAAAGTGAAAAACAGACAGATCGACAAACCCACTCTTCTTTCCCTTGAAGTCGGAACACATCCCATTTGAACGTTATGTAACTCAGTTCGTTAGCGAACATCCATGAGCTTCGCATGCGACCGTAAACGCTATAAAAGATAGCGCGAAAAGCGTCTCCAATGAGAATCGCCTCTTCCCTCTCGCGCCTGCGCAAAGAGGCGATCAATTAGATAAATGCTCCCCATTTACGCGGGAAAAAGAGGAATATGGGTGGCGGGAAAGAAAAACACCACGATTCGAACGGCAGCGGGCGGTATATTTCCCGGCTAGATTGAATAGGGAACGAGGGAGCTGATGGAGAAAGAGAAGCAAGGAGGACAACGCCTTGAACGGGAGGGAATCGAACGGGAGCTCCATTCTTTCTCCTACCGAACGGATTTTGTTGATTTATTAGTTGGATTACAAAATCTCGAGAGAGAGGGAACGGAATCGACCTCATTGGGTCTCTTTTGAAAGCGGCATTTCCGCAAGCAAAAGGCCCTACCTTGCGGGTAAAGACAGCGACGGAAAGGCAATTAGCGAGGAAAATCAATGGAGCACTAAGAGCCGAGCATTAATTAGCTCGAGACCTCGTTTGCCGAGGGTTTGTGCCACGGCGGGGAGGGGTACGAGGAGGGATGAGGAGGGAATGAGGTGGGAGACGGGGTTCCCCGGAGTCGAGGGAACGCAGAAATGACAAAGGAAGGAGGTTGGGCGCGCGCGGGATGCGATCGCGGTGGTTGCAAGTGTATCTAGGCGAGATTTTTACTTCCCGAGGCAAATCGCCCGCATCATTCCTCCTGGCCTCCGTGCTGCATCGCCCCAACAATGATGCCGCCGTTTCTAAACTCCGGAAGTCCTTCCGCGAACCCGAGGACCACCTCCCGGCTTTCTGAGTCGAGGATTAAGTCGTGCCGACGAGATTTTCCGCCGATCCGGAAGAAAAGGAGGACTTTTTAATGAGGCGTTTATGAATTCCGAATGACACGAGAAAGGCTCTTGAAAAACCTTAAATTCTCCAGCAGCACGGTCTTCCTCTCCTTAACTCTTAAACGAATTAGTCCCGAGAAAACGTTGCTAATAACACGAACCGCCCCCTCTCCTCCTCACTTTGCGTCCTTTCTGTTTTCCACCTTCTGTCTTTCGCCTTGCTTGCGGAACGTTTAGTTCATTACGGAAACATTAAAAGGAGCGGCGAGTGGAAACCAAGAGACGGGAGATTTGAACGAACGAGTGGAAGAACTACTTTTGACGAATTCTAACGACGAAATGAAGAGGTAAATGGAGAGGTAAGAAGGAAACTAGGCGGAGAAAAAGTGAAACACGCGAGAAAGTATAAAGGTTGATAAACTTGCAGGTGAAAGGAGTGGAGAGAGAGAGAGAGGCAGGGAGTTTTAAGGCGATTACGTAATGATAATTGCTGGGAGGCTTTGTGAAATATCCGTTAGAAAGAGAAGAGAGGGAGACAAGGGAGGGAAAAACTCCCTTTTCAGCACTAATTAGAAGGATGGGTAAAAATTAGTCGCGAGCGATACCTCATTAAATTCCATTCAACCCCGCGAAGAATTTTGAGCTTAATCCTCCGATATTTTTACCTCCATGGGGAAATAAAACAGCTGATGCTACAAAGGTTCAAATTTGAGGTGCAGAAAAGGTGTCAGAGTGTAAATCAATTCGGCCTGAGATTGGAAGAACGCGTTACCATGGATAATGAAACTTGCCAGAAATGAAGTATGACCTCAACGCGTACACCTGCACGCTGAAAGGATGTTCAATTCGCTTTATTGCCGTTTATTTCATTTGAGAGGTACTGATTGCTCACATTGTACCAGACGTTTCGGGAAACCCTGGTTTAAAGGCACATTAATGCAAATACAAAACTACACGGTACGTGTCGCCGAAATAAAACTTCCACCGATAGAGGGATACCGTGGAGAGAAAATATCTAAAACGACAACTTTCTTGAACGCCTCTACCGATCTCTCCTATATATTTCTAACGAAGATGTAAAAATAAAGATACAAACAAAATTATTAGAAAAAGTTGTATATATTAAACAAGAACATTTTACTCCTAAGGAATACACTTGCAGAAAAAAAAATTTACAATATACGTGACGGCGAATGATTTACGAAAAAACTTGAGTGTGTTCCAAAACATTACGTCATAGCAAGATAACAAGCCCCTGGTAATGCATTCAAGGAAATTCCGATGAATCGTTTAAATGACCTGCTAAGACACATGAAACCTCCAGGAAATATCAGCCTGCGAGATTCATTGGCATTTAATTCCCCGCGAACATCACCGCTAGTTGCGCTCCATGAGACTTTCCTATATCCGCATCCACAATGCATCGCTTCCTCATTAGCGATACCTATCCTTTACATTCACGCCCATTAACGCACATCATCCAAAGTAAATGAATAGACAAGACTGCGGCGCAATTATTTCTAAAACCCGCTCCGGGAATGAGAATGCGTTTAAGTTGTGCATTCAGTTTATAGTTAACATAAGGCGGAGTCGAGGTCGATGCATGACCACAAAATGAACAAGAGATCTCCGCCAACGCGAACACGAACCTACGGAAAGGATAGGAATCTTTCACGGAATAATTCTTTAATCTTACTCTAAAAATAAAGTCATAGCTAGAATGGATGCAGCATCAGCATACAGATGGATATACAGTTTGATACAGATACATTTATTTCACGAGAGTAAAAATTTCATTTTATGTAATATATTTCAATCATCTTCATCTACATAAATACCCTGCAAGCCACCTTACGACGTGTGGCAGGGGGTGAAAACACCGGGCGTTCGGACTATTTTTTTAGCTTATTATTATCACGTATAGTTCGCGGAAAGAATGGATTCTTATATCTCTATCCAGAGATAAATCAGTTTGGAAAGAAAGGTTTTACATCGTTACATTTTCTCCACAGGAAATTCTATTTAATTGGGATTATTTTAATTATAATTATGGCGAAACAGTCTATTAGAGCCATGGCCTTTGTTTGAAAGTTGGAAAGAATGTTAAAACATGGAAAGAATATTTATCTGGGTTTGAAAACTGCGACCGATATGCCTTGAAATTATTAATATTTCCAAACCTTTGATATCCACGAAGTTAAAACTGAGATTTCCGAAGCTGCTAAATAAGGCAGCACTAACAAGTGCGGAGTACCCCACCGTTGGAGTGGTAAATGCATTGAAAACGGAGGAATTATATGGAATGTATATATGTTAAAGGAACGCCTAAGGATTTCCTTTAAGTCAATGACTAGATGGTTGCCTGAAAATGTGATTCACTTCCGAAACTATTTTATATCATGAAATTCATGAGCTAGACTAGAGGAAGGGCAGATGATTAATCTTTCACGTTTTTTAGCCATTTATCGTTCACCGCGAAAGTTTCCTTTTCTGTCACCTTTCACTCGGCCTATAACGAAATTATTCAGCGAAAAAATATCAGGTTACTACTTTCACTTCTGTTGTATTATTTAATTATGTAACTTCCGAACAGACTTCGATTCATATCGAAATGAGGGCGAGAGAGAATCGAATTTGCGTATCCCCTTCACCTACCTTGATTGGTGTGAAAGTATTTACAATAACTAAGGTAAAATACAATAACTTCAGAAAGAACAAATACTCTTTTTCGCAACGTTTCAACCGTTTCAGAGTATTTTGGAGAAAGACTCGGTGAATCTTTCGATGATGAATCTGTCAAAATTGATAATTTATTGAGGATCTGTGGCAAGCCACATATGATCCAATATATTTTTCGACAGTAAGAATACAGTTATAAAGAAATTAAGTTTAAAAAGAAATACAAAGTACGAAAATGTAAACAATGCCTAGAATTGCAAGATGACAACAGGAATAAAAATAAAAATTTTCAAGATATTACACAACGCAATTGAATAATTACATCATTCTTAAATTAATTTTAAAAAGTCATCACAATGAATTATAGAGAAAACATTCGAAGTATTGTGTTTTAAAAAGTGACACCCAAATTTCACAATTTAATTCAAAGGGTAAATAATTTCACTCCGTTGACTAAAAAGGAATTTTCAGGATTTTACTTTTATAGGGGAAAAGAAACATCCTTGCTGTCTTGTTTAAAACGCTTCGGCAGCTGAGGTCATTTCGCATATATGGGCTCCCGCCTGAAATCGAACCAGGGACCGCTTTGGCGTAAAGCGACCGCACTACCTACTTGGCTATCCGGAAGTCACATCTTCGGTTCTTGTTTCTTAATTTACAGGTGCATTCTGTGGGAGGAAGTAATGATGTAAAATGAACGAAAACATCCTAAACTCAATTCTTCGAGTAATCTTTGCAATAAGCTGGAACAGGGATTCATATAGTAGAAGATCGTAGGAAATGGTAAAGGAGAGGAAAAACAAATAGGGAGCACGAGTGAGAGAAAGGAAAAGAGGTTGGCGCGGGGAGGTAATGGAAGGTCGGGAGCGAGAGTTCCTCGTCGTAAATGGGATTGTTTGCGCTCCTTCGTGTAAGGGGGTGTTTATCAATTCAGGAAACTAATGAGTTAATTAAGGGGACATTCAGAGCGATGAATATCCCGCGCGAAAAAGTTAAAAGGAAGACAGTCACGGGGAAGGGAGAGAATCCTCCACGGGAGGAGAACGGGAGTGAGGTTTATGAGAAGGAGGAGAAACGGGAAGAGAAGCTGACGGGAAGGGAATTGGGAGTGCTACACTCAATGCCCTCCGGGACTGAGACGCGGATGGAGCTAAAAATCCAATGGTATTGGAGATTCGCCGTAATATGACAGCTTCCGGTACGAAAGGAAATCACAAATATTAAATTCCCTCGACAAAACGAATGTTAAGCGTTGCAATGGGGTCTGGGATGATATATCGGCATCAGGAGGAACTTGAGAAAGAGTACTGAAGTGAAAGTGGGTATCTTCGGGCTTAACCCCATAACTCACAAAGCAAGAAGATCATTTTTCGACTGAATCCTAGATCCTTTCTGTATTATATGATGATTTCATGGCACCTACGTAAAAACATCCCAGCCGAAGCCCAACTCTGAACATTGATTTGAAAGATATAAAATTAATCCAGAAATAATCAGATACTTTGGGGAACAGTAAATATCTGATGCGCATATCTACTCATCGACCAGTTAATTAAGCTGATGAAGGTGATTAACTCACCTCCGCAATCAAATTGCAAGATAAAATTAAATTAATTCTCTCTCTGAAAGTAAAATCACATAGATATAACAATTCGTACATAAATTTCGATAAAAAGGTTACCCGGAAGAGAAAATTCTTCGGTTTATCGCTACATAAATTCATTTATATTAAAACGATTAGGTACTTTGGTTCCTATACTATGAAATCGATTTTTCGTTCCGTGGAAAGTACTCCATCGAGTAATCCACTAACTATAAGTTACGTCAAGTCCAGTGCGTGAATCCAATTACATTGCGGAATGAATTGTACGCATGAATTGAATTCATGCTTGTCGTAAAACGTGCCATTAGTACTCTGTGACCAAGACTGAGAAATTTTATTAGCATTGATTCATAAGCAGTAATCAGGCAGTTCCTCCCCAAAGAGGAGGTGATTTATATAAACTTGTGCCGACAATCATTTATACGCATATGCAGAATATTCCGATCAAACCCTAATTACTCTGTGGAACATATGCGCAATATGAGAAAGTAATTGGGTGTTTTCTATGATAAACCAGGAACGTCTTATAAGATATAATCAGGTAACAGGTAAAGGTAATATGAACTCATTTAAAATAACTGGTACCTATTATGGACTAAACCTTTTCAATCTGGCTCGTAAGCAGCATCGATGTTTCAATGGAAACCATCGCTCTTTCCTTGACAAAATTCTGGCGACGCCAAAATCCGCAGTTAGAGCGACTACGAGAAAAGCGCGTCATCTGCAGAAGGACGCCAAAAGAAAACAACGGGAAAATCTCATAAAAGGACCGCCGAGATCGTGACGACATCTCCGACTCTTTAAGGAGCAAGTCAAAATATTTGAACAAAAGATGCCGCAGCTTGCAGGTAGAGGAGACGAGGAACGAAAAAAAATCACCGAGGGAAGATTCAAAAGTAGCGAAAGTTCCTTTGAATGTCCCTCCGAGTATACCTGTCCCTCGAGTTGGTCGTTGGTGATCGTAAATATTAAACCAGAAAAGTATTTCAAATTCTAAAAAAAGTCGTTTTCTTCCATTATCGAACTGAAGTAAGTAAATTGAGGAATAAATAGAGAAGAGAGAGAGGTGTTCCTCCGCATTTCCGAGGATAAAAACATCGAGAAAATGGAAAAATTTTGATTAGCGAATCGCTGCATTTGGTCATTTCACAAGGAACTGAAAGACACTAAGTAACAAGAGGGCTACGTTGCTCGGATAAAGATGATTCTATATTCTACGCAGTAAATGTCCCGGATTCTAGCGGGAATTCAACGACCTTTGTAGTCAATACTGGGGCGATAATTGTAGGAGTATATATATAATGATACATACTTAAGAAATGAACAACTTTGTAGTTTACACACAGATTTTACTCACGATCGGTTTCGACTCATGCGAGAACCTATGGCGTTCCGCCAAGAAAGGCTAAATCATACCGATTATATTTTTAGAAACATTCTTAAATGAACGATTTCCTAGGAACTGACGCACAGATATGGATTCCGCAAGTTAGGCAACTATAATTACGTTCGAATGGAAAGAAAAAGTAGTTTTCTAAGTGAAGCAGTGCGCCTCGAACCTTTAGGGAGTAGATATGCTACTTTATAATGGATTTTATGCTAAAGGTAAATCTTATAAGCTGACTTACCTATTAGTTACGACTCAAAGATCAATTTTTATTTGAAAAAATGTTCAGTTTGACCACCCAAAAATTGATGAAATTCATAATTTCCAAAAGAACTACGATGGTTATTACCTAGTCCAAAACACGCATGAATTTCGCTTCCATTCCACCCAGGATGGGAAACCACAATTATCCGTTACGGAGCATCCAAATCTGCTGAAACATACATCTTAACTATAACCTAATAACAGTTAAGATAAATATCCTCACATATCCGATCAGGAATGAATTTACGTCGAATCCTCAGCTGCATCTGTAGACCTCAACGACGCTGATGCGAGAAATTATGCGAGATAATTCTAGGCGACGTCCTTACCTAACCAATTTAAAGAAAAAGAGTACATCATAAGTGAAACTACAGGAGCTTTCCTTTCCTTTCAGGAAGATTCAAGCTTGACATTATCTTAAAGATTATCGGTCCATTTCGAAACCTGAGGTCGACTTCCTTCACACGATCCGGACGCCATTCCCTGAAAAATTCCGTTTCCAAAACGATTCCCAGTTATACACGTGCCTTTTTCGTTCGTGCTGCCTTTCAGACGCCAGCAGGGGGATCGTCGTTCTCATTACGCCCCGAAAACAGTCAAATTAATTTCTCTCCTTGTTGCTTTGTAGTATTAAATGGGTAATCATTCAAAACGCGCATTAGGAGGGATTCTCGCTGAGGAGGAAGGTGGAGGGGAAGGGATACAATTAGGAGACCCATAAGCCGAATTTAGCCTGCAGCCTTCTGAAGGGAGTCGAGGGTGGAAAGAAGAATAACGAGAGAGGAGAAAGAGAAAAGTACGGGGAAAAGTCGAAAGGGGAATGAAGGAGAACAGATCAGTAGCGTTGAGGCTGGAAATTTGTTTCCCGAAAGATAGAGGCAATATTCAAACGTTTGATTTTGTTAACAAGCAATCCTCTATGGAGCCATGAAACACATCATACATAAACATTTACTCTATATGACGCGAATACAAATATGGAAACCTATAAGGAAAAGGAACACAGCTGTGATAAGATATAAGAGTTCGAGAAAGGCTCCAAATAGCCGTTATTAGCGAGTAAAATAACCGCTGAAGAATTCCAATCATCAAGGGTTAGGGGTCTCAGTGGTCGCACTTCGCAAGTATAGTTGCATAGTATATTTGTAAAGCGCGACAACTGAGAACCCTAACACCTGCTGGCTATTTGGAACTTTTCTCGAACTCCTAGATGGGGACATTTAAAGACAAATGCGGAATAAGCTGAAAGGTATAACTTCTACTGACAATCCATTATTTGGGAGGTCAATGCTTATAATTAGGAAGATACTAAGAAAAATTGTACTTTTTCCACAGACTTATTGACTAAACAAATAAATAACACGACTGGCTTCGACGATTTATTGCCATCATCACTAGATGATGATCGTGTGTTTTGCTTTTTATTTTTAATAATTTAATTTTAATTTTTTTGTTTAATAAATAAGCGGAAAAAATACAATTTTTCTTAGCATCTTTCTCAAGTATTGACACCCCAAAGAATCTGTGAATTTTATACTTAAAATCACTTCAAAAGAATGATAAAGACAATGGGGTTCAATAATGTATTCTGTGAAATGAAATTAAAGAAGGAAATCAGGAAAACGTTTATCATGTTTTGAAAAAACACTATTCTAAACTGCGTGGTTGGCATTAGGAATGAAAGATATCATTATATCTAAAGGACAGAAATTTCAGGAGACAGAACGTATATAGGACAGAACGAGTCGAGAAAGAAATGAAGATTTCATGTCAAGGTTACTTGAATCTTCCTGAAGGGTGTTATGACGATACAGAGATGAGACAGGGAAGACATACCAGGGTGTCCACGAAAATCAAAATATTAAATGCATGCATAATTCAAGTTCAAGGCCAAATTTGTAAACATTTTCAGGATATAACATTCAGGTTTTCATAGGAACCTAAGTGATGTTTTTCAAACATTTAGTATGTGAGTATGAATTTTTATAGCTAAACCCAAAACATAATATCAATTAAATAATTATGGATGATTAAATATGTGGTGAATTAAAGTGATTAAATATGTAGTTTTATTGGTAAAAATCAGATTCGATCAGTAAACTAATCTCCAGTCTGTACAGCGCTGACGATACAACGAGCTTAACTAAGTTTTAGTCTTTGAGTTACTTACACATTCATACCAAAGGTAAGTCCATTACATCATGTACAGTTATCAAATAGCATATATTTCTTTAAGTCATCGTTGTTGACTTATTTATAAAGCAATGATTTTGTCTTGAAATTATAATTTTCAAAATTCCCGAATCCAACCAAAAATTCACGAATAATCCATGAGCATTTCCCGGTACTGATTATTTACGAATAATTTCCGATTTTCCCGGTTTGCGGACACCATGCGTACGTAGATTCCAACACGTTAAGATTGATCGGACAGGGTCTTAGACTTGATTTCAAATTAATAGAGAACTTCAAAAAATAAAATTTGGCTAAAAAGGTATATTTATATATATACTACTATACTAAAAAGGTATATTTATATATATACTACTATACTAAAAAGGTATATTTATATATATACTACTATACTAAAAAGGTATATTTATATATATACTACTATACTAAAAAGGTATATTTATATATATACTACTATACTAAAAAGGTATATTTATATATATACTACTATACTAAAAAGGTATATTTATATCTTAGGTATACCTGAGGCTAAATCTTCATTTCTTTCCAAAAAATTTCTTGAGTAAAAACTCCTCTTATATAAGCATCTAGAAGGAGGCAGTAAATCTGCAATCAAACGGTGTATCGCACAGAGATTAAATGGAGTGAGAAAAAGGGGGTGAGGAGGAAAGCGGAAGAGTAGCTAAAAGGAAGGGATAAAAGCGAATGGTAGGGTTAGACCTTTTCCGCGAATCGCTGACGATGAAAGAATCATAAAGCGATCGCAATTTCGGAAGCCTCCGTCCTCACTTCAACCCCCTTCCCGGAAGCTTGTAACTCATAAAGGGTAATCAGGGGATAAGCTAGTTAGCCAATCAGAGCTCTCTCTCTCTTCTTTCTCGTTTGGCAATCAAATTTTCCGCGCGTCTCTCCATCCCCATCGAAACCTTTCTCCGTCCATTATACTCCATTGAGACGTCCCCGGATTTAACGTTAGAATTTTGGAGAAGACAGGAGCGAGGGGAGGTGACGTCTTTTCTATATTCCGGAGGAATTTTAGCTGCTTCTTTTTTCCTTCGGAGGGAGACAACGCAGCTTACATAAAAATTTCCTGGTCTGAGTTATTTCTTAAGTCTTACACACTTTTTATCTCAAACCTCAGCCTCCAAACGGTTTTCCCTCCAGAGGAACTTTTGTTCGAATTGAAATCCTTTTCTGCCTTACATGCAGTGGATGAGGAAACCCAGAACACTTTTTAATGCTCAGAAAAGAACGGTTTGAATGAGAGAGATTCAAGTAAGGTGCAATCAAACAAATTAAAATCGAGTCAAGACTATTTGCAGTGAGGAATACCATTATTACCATAAAAATTTTTCTGGGACTGATATTAAATAAGCAATTTCGATTATGATTCAGTCGCACAAATCCAGTTTTTCCCTGGATGATAAAACGAGACTTCACTCCCCATTTGCGTCCTCTTTACCTTTCTCAGAAACTATCTTTAAAAGTTACCTTTTCTTGACTTCGCCTTGAAGGCAGACCTACGCAACTCACCACCTTAACTACTGATTGCATCGCTTTATTGTCCTTAAATTTCAAAATCCAACTTTCATAGCGAAGCTATTAATTCTATGCCTTTCTCGCAGGCACATAGAATTGGAACAAATAACGCATGACTACACGCTAAAAATAAATTCACATACATAATTGTATTCCTCGGTCAAGAAAAGTAGCTGCACTCTCACAGCGAACACGACTAAATGACCACATTCACGCGGATCGTAGCAAATTTACACTCATTTGAGAACGCTGAAGATTCTTCAGCACCGTAAATCAAATATATCAACCAAATATAGCGAATGGGAGATTTATGCCGCTATCTATCACAATGGAAACACGTGATTTACGCAATTTGAACACTTGCGATACCGACATCGAGTTAATTGAGTAACCGATGACCGGATCCGACAAGAGATTTTAATTGTCGCAAATTGGGCGAATCAGTGGTCACTAATTCGTAGAAGTGTCCACCTCTCGCGCGCCTAAATCCTTCCGTGATTTTATTTTGCTCGTTTTAGCATTCGATACGCTTAAAACTTTCCAATTACGGAGGATGAGATTTTAATAATAACCGACCTCCCCCCACCCACGCCACGCCAGTTCCATCTCCCGTAACCGAAATAAAGCTCTCATAAATCCAGTCGGAAAAGCGATCTCCGATAAAACAACTGACGGTCAGGCAGCGGCATAAACAGTCAAATGCGCCGAGAGATTTGGCGCGCGCGCGTATATGAAAGTGGGAGAGAAAAAGGGAAACACGAAAAACATCCGAAGCAAAAAAAGAAAATTCCGAAAAAAAATCCGGATCCCTATTTTCAATTATATCTGTTTATATTGCGTCGGAAAATTTTATCCGGCGTCCGAAAACCGGGAAGCGCCCTCGCGTCAATTAAACGGATTAAATGATTCCCACAATCAAGAGTTTGCTGGCGGCAGGACAAAATTAATTGAATTGGATTTAATTTAAATGGGTTCAGCCAGTTATTTCTGGCGTCATTTGATTCTGATATGTAACGAGAAAGCACGCGACACGCGACCACTNCTTTATCTTCAGTGGCTACTTCTACTCCAGATCACTCAGCATTCACACAAAATTTCAAGTTCAGAGTCACAGATGAGAAGCACGTACTCATTTCATCCTCTGCGGAATGAATCATCATCCCGCATCCTCAACACAGCTCATCAAAAAGAACAACCTATTCTTCTCCTGCCTACAACATTTACCTTCCAACCTTGAGTAATGAAACAACTACGCCTCCGTAAGCGCCCGATGTCAAAGCCCTTAAGAATCCCTATCATAAACCTTCAACCTCCGTCGACAGGGCAAACAATAACGTCAACTCTTGTAAGCCTCGAAATCCCAAACAGCCGTTTTTTTCCGCGAGCTGGCGGCAGGACAAAATTAATTGAATTGGATTTAATTTAAATGGGTTCAGCCAGTTATTTCTGGCGTCATTTGATTCTGATATGTAACGAGAAAGCACGCGACACGCGACCACTTAAATACTCCCATTCTCCGAACGCATTTTCCGAAATCGGTAAATAATATTCCCGCCGAACTCATCAATTTTTGGAATCGAAATAAAATCAACAGGCGATCTTTGTTTTGGTACAAGACAGATTACCGCCAGACGTCGCGAATTCAATTCGCAGCTTAAAATTCCGCGAATAAAAATCGACCAGTAAGAAGGAAAATTATTCCGTTTACTTCGGGATATATAACTGGAGAATGCGATTAAAATTCTCGTGAATTTTGTTTAAAAATAAGCCAAGTGAGCACAAATATTTATTACCTTCTGAAATATGGAGATGGAGCACATTAACCAGATCTACGTCCACTAGGCTTGAGAACTACGAATGCAGCTTTCTACATTATGCTGAATCCAATTTAAATTCGCGCTTATTGTTACAATGTGGAAATCAGATTCAGTAATTAATTAAAATACAATTTAATTTGTAATCGTAAAAAACTAAAACTTTCTAACGGAGCATAAAAAATTGGCACTATTTTTCAAAAGTGACATCTTCTGCAATATATTTTTAGCTAAAAAGGTATATTTATATATATACTACTATACTAAAAAGGTATATTTATATATATACTACTATACTAAAAAGGTATATTTATATCTTAGGTATACCTGAGGCTAAATCTTCATTTCTTTCCAAAAAATTTCTTGAGTAAAAACTCCTCTTATATAAGCATCTAGAAGGAGGCAGTAAATCTGCAATCAAACGGTGTATCGCACAGAGATTAAATGGAGTGAGAAAAAGGGGGTNTGGTCATCCACAGGTAAAACGAGATCGTTGGGTGTATTTTAATTTGAAATTCAGAGCAAACTTATTTCTTACTGACAACCACTTCAACTATTTTTAGAATAATGACAGAATGCGGAAAAACAGTGGTTGATGATGTTTTAAGATAGATTACCTCAGATTATGTAACTACTATGCATTAAGTAATTAAATTTCTCCTCAAAAAAGAATATATTCATGATTTATTTATGAATACATCTAGCTGATGAAGTACCCATTATTACGGATGCATTAGAAATAGAATGCTCCCAACAAAAATATAACCGCTTTCCAGCAGTAAATACCGCAATATCCTAGGATCGAACACCGAACTCGTGATTTCCTCATCCCCAAGTCACTAATATCTGAACCTTTCCTTAATCTTAGTCTTCCCGCTAACCTGAAAACTTAGAAAATACGAGAGAGTATTAACTTTTCTTTGCGGGGGACTGTACATACAAACAAGAAGGACGGAAACTAGAAATAATATTTCTTTGCAAGGACAAAATTATTTAAAACACCACCTTGAGGGTAAAACATTACGCGCAGGCATAAGCTAGCTCCCAAAAGAGCTCCTTGAGAGCCAAGGGGGCAACACGTTCAACTTCGGTGAAAGCAGTTCCGGGTTCGATTTCCGGTGGGGGCCTACGTGCAAAATGACCTCAACTGTCGAAGCACTTTTAAGAATGCTACTACTACTACATGCATAAGTTTAATATTTACTATATACACATAAAATAACTGCATAAAATTCCACAGGTTTGAGCCTTAAAACTGTACATAGCGATTTTCTTTGTCGGTTGTGGAAATCAACACAGCAAAGCATTCGTCCATCAACTGCACAATAACCTCCAGGTGTGATTGAAGCCTTCTCTAAAAAGCGAGAATGTACCTGTTGAAGACGAACTCTCCTCCAAAACTATAATCTCGGACATCCCCGAAATTATAATCAATCTTCAGAGACAGCGTATAAATCCACAAACCCAAACATTGCAACATTTTAGATGGTATGAAAACGCTTTCGTCGAACTCCTTTAACCACCACACGAGCCCAGAACTGCCGAATACACTGATATATAGCCTTCCAAAGACTTGTTTGCTTGGACGACTCTGGGTACGTTCGCACACAAGCGCGGGAATTGGAAAGAGAGAAAGAGAGGGAGACGGGCTTTGGCCGTAGGACCGCCACATTCGTCATCAATCATTCCTCATTATGCCACCTCAAACGTCCAATTAGATCAAACCGGCAATTAAATGGACGTTAAGCTGCCCAAAAAACAAACAGATACTCAAAAGTGCCCTCTCTCCTCTTGTATCCCCACTCTGTTTCCCCTTCGGCCTCCGACAAACCACCAAATAAAACTACCCCTCATACCGAGGCATGAAACTGCGACCTCAAAAGCGAGTGCGGTGGTGGCTTCGGTGGCTCTGCAACAAATCACTGTCGACGGATAATTGACCCAAGGATGGATCACACGCACACACAGACGAGAGAGTCAATGCACGGCAGAAAGGGAGAAAGATATACGAGGCATCAAACCGAAAAGCGCCAACCACTCCTTTTTATTCCAAATCGAATATCTATTGTGAGATTTGAGGATTGAAAGAGGTTATACTCTTGTTCTTTTTATGAAGCGTGGGACTCATGTGATTCGAAGGCTCGGGAATGCAGTCTATTCTTGAAGACCGTATATTCTACCGATTGTATTTCTCGGTGTACTTGGCAGAGAATTTCTGGGCAATTTTTCGGTAAACATAGTTCTTGAACAATATAACTCCTATTTCTACGAGCGTAAAAATTATATTTTTCGGATGATATTGCATCGGCCCTATGCTTTCCGCTTCCATCTTTTTTTAAACGACGTAGAATATTACGACACTATTGTATTATTTTCAAATTCTTCAGCTTATTGTAGATTCCCAAATGGAAACTAACCCAATACATCAAAACCTATTAACCAAACACGTTCTAGTAAATGGATATACTAAGATAAAAATGGTAGAGAAAATTCATGATAAAAGGAGTCCAAAATGTACTAAACCTGCGAAAACCCCACGAGCTTCAACCCATTGTTATGTTTTTGGAAAGTGAATTTTTTTATTAACCTCTCTGATTTCTTCGATATAACGAGTATATGTAATGTAAACGGATTCAAGAATTTTTATTATCATCATACCAAAGGTTCGCGAAAATATTGCGAGAAGAAAGTAGTTCAACATTCTGATTGGAAACCAGACTTGTAATTTTTAAAAAATCGTGATTCAATTTGGGTAGAACATGAATACGTTTCAGATACTCCCAACAGCTCAAGAATTACTAACGAAATAGTTCCAGTTTACTCTCTTTAACAGTTAATTTTCTACGAGTTAAATGTACGGATAAAAATAGCATCGTCAGATTACTCGACAGAATATTCTTCTATTCTATTCTCCTTCTAACCCTGATGATGCCATCTTGAATGTCGAAATGCGCATTGGGCCCGATCACGTTGTTTCTTGTTGTTTTTGTAACATTAATCAACTTTATCTTCAGTGGCTACTTCTACTCCAGATCACTCAGCATTCACACAAAATTTCAAGTTCAGAGTCACAGATGAGAAGCACGTACTCATTTCATCCTCTGCGGAATGAATCATCATCCCGCATCCTCAACACAGCTCATCAAAAAGAACAACCTATTCTTCTCCTGCCTACAACATTTACCTTCCAACCTTGAGTAATGAAACAACTACGCCTCCGTAAGCGCCCGATGTCAAAGCCCTTAAGAATCCCTATCATAAACCTTCAACCTCCGTCGACAGGGCAAACAATAACGTCAACTCTTGTAAGCCTCGAAATCCCAAACAGGCGTTTTTTTCCGCGAGCGATTCCGGGCCCAGGTGTTACGCCTCCGGTGCCGCGAGAAACTGGCCTCCTAAGGCATGTCTTGCGATAAGCCATTTACGTCTCCACCAAACCAATCCTTAGGCCTCTTGAGACGGCCGCGAGAGGGCTTTTCGAACAGAAATTGACCACGCAGCTAATTATTTCGGCGCATCAATCCGTGTCCGTGTAATCCCTCATCCGTGTCGAGAAGGGGCGGGAGAAGAGGGAATGCGAGCAATCGACGCGATGCCTTTGACATCGCCACGCCAAAAGCGCGCAGCTCGTATTAACGAAGGGTTATCGGAAGAAAGGCGATGCTTCATCGGAGAAAGAGAGATGAGAAAGGTGTGGGCATAGCAGTGCGCATCACGGGCTGATGGTGTGGGATGAAGAACTAGTTAAAAGGAAAGGGGTGCGAGAAAGGGAAAGGAATGTGAGAGAGGGCTTAGAGAAGACGAAAATTGGAATCGGGCGAAGGATTCTAACACAGAAAATTGTACGTGTGGAAGAATAGTATAGTATAGGTAAGTATAGTAATAGTAAAGGAGACATTTGAAAGGGGAAATTTGGCATAGATCCTTGGATCCACCAAGTAACGCCTGATCATATCGATTTTACCTTGGATCTTCGATTCTAGAATATAACATCGTATGTCTAATCCTTTAATTTTAATTTCCGCCATAAAGAAGCTATGCTAAAGAAAGATAGATACGAAATATTTAAGAAGGTAAAGTGAACAATCAGGCGCTTTTGTAGAAGAAATGTACTCTAGAAAAGGTGAAAGGACTAATTGCAAACTTTTTCTCTTGAAAACAAAAGAAAATAGCCAAGAATACCCACATTAAAATGCACAAAAGATTTACTATGAAAACTCAAAAGTTTTGGAGAACTTCTTCCGCGAAACTATATCTTCGATATTGACGTATTAAATTCACGTAATTAACAATATGGCAATTCAAGTAACTTGAAAAATGAAAAAATGACGTATTAAATTCACGTAATTAACAATATGGCAATTCAAGTAAGTTGAAAAATGAAAAAATGACGTATTAAATTCACGTAATTAACAATATGGCAATTCAAGTAACTTGAAAAATGAAAAAATGACGTATTAAATTCACGTAATTAACAATATGGCAATTCAAGTAACTTGGAAAATGAAAAAGTGAAGCAGATTATACACGGAGCCACCGATTAAGAATAGAAGTAAATGGATGGTAAGGAAAGAAACATGAATAAAAAGGGTAACAAAAAAAAACAAATTATATTAAAAGGAGACTGGAAATGGAACAAAAGAATGATTAAAACTATGAACTATATAATGATAGAGATTACTGAGGGAATATGCAAGGGAGACGGGGGAAACGAAGCGAAGAATCGTAGGAGGTTTATAATTAAGAATAGGATACAAAACCGAGATAAAGAGAGGAAGTAAAAGTGGCTGGAGGAGTAATGAGATGCGGTAAAATAGTTTAATATGAAAAGAAAAATGGGGGAAGACACTGCTACACATATTGAAAGGGCTGATGTGGAAAACATAGATCAAAACGGAGAAAAATAATAATTAAGCGAAAATCAAAGTAAGAGATGTGAAAAGAAAACGATTAGGAAAAAACTCGAACGTGATTACGAAGGAGGATAAAGGGAGGAGAGGACAAAATGAGAGGCAAAATGATGAAGGAAGAAGGGGAAACGGAAGGAATAGCAGATAGGGAAAGGAGAGGAGATGGAGAAAGGAGTGCTAATTACGTACGTGACATGAAGGTGGAATGGGTGGTGGCGGCAGAAGGAGAGAATAATTGAACACTGGAAGCAGCGCTGTGTTTTCTTAATGATATAGGTGGGAGGAGAAGAGATGGGCGGGGAAGATCTTAGGGGGAGGAAGTGGGGGGAGGCGTAGGAAGGGTGAGGGGAAGTTTTTAAAACAAGGGAGGAGGAGGAGGAGGGAAGAAGATAGAATACGGTAAAGTATTTCGTGAAAGAGTATGAAAACGAAACAAATCGACGGTAAAGGGAACCGACCCGAAAAAATGTTTGGAATGTGGAATTAAGGGGCAACGAACGAAGTGATAACGGCAAAGAGCAAAAAAAGGCTATTTTGTGCTGAGAGGCGAACCGATAACAGCGTGAAGTATACCACGAGCAGTAACTATTGCGTCTTTTCACTTGCTATTAATGTTAGCTGGTTAAAATTGAGAATTGTGTGTTTATGCCACTTAACAATAATCCCCTAGCCTAAAAGTGTTAACTCAGTACAATGAAAATGAAAACTATGAGATAGATTTATTCTCTCTCGATCATCTCTTCGTAAAAACTTTGAAAAAAATATCCACCTGCCCTCCATTATCATAAGAAATTAACTCTCAATATTTTATACATTAGCGGTTGCATTACGTATTTCTCCTTACTTGTACTCTAATTAATAATCGACTAAATTTCGCTTTTCACAATATTTTTAAATCTTTGTTATTTTCAGTAATTTTTGTACCAAATCTTGTTTCATTCGACAGAATTCTTGCTCGTAATGTCATAGATTTCATACTAACCACCTGATGTATATGAAAGGATGAAAACAACTATACTTAGTCAGCATGAACTGGAACTTGAGTAAAGTCATAAACATAACCACAATCGATTAAAAAAATTGATGACAGATAAAGAAATGTAAAGATCTGTGAGGCAGAACTGTATCACAAAAGAAACGGCTAATTCAAAAGAGCTATTCATAAATGGATCTTTAGATATCAAGCGTATCTAGTATGAGCGGATCTCACATCAAGTAATGCAGTTAGAGCAGTAATAAAATCCTCGTGAAATGCAACTTGAGCGGAGAAATAATGCGATAATTAAGGATTAGTAACAAAACATTGCGCCTGCCTTGGAAATAAGGTTAGCTTATAAGGGGAAAATAGGCCTCATACTTCTGAAGGGGAATGAAGGAACAGAAAGTACGAGAGGAAGGAAGACATGGATGGATTGAAGAAAAAAAGCATAGTGGGAGCTGAGATAAAGAATAAAACCTCCGGCAGGATGGGTGAGGATAAGGTTATCTAATAATAGAGGTTCTTCGAATTCATAACATGAAACTGTGTTTTTATGCGACCTACCACACGAAAGAATACGCTCCACTTAACCAGAAAATAAGATGAGAGCTCTCCCGATATATTCGTGATTAAAACAGCCGCGAGAATAATGGGAAAATGGCGGGTAATCTGCATGATGAGCAGACAGAGGGACTTGCAGGGAAACCGGGGTCGGAGAATCTTCGGTATCAAGTTTTCGTATGTTTTTGTAATTGCCCACAAACTTTATGTGGGAGAGCAGGTTACATTCATTGAGGGAGCGTGCGAGGCAAAAATTTTTAATCGTTATTATATTACCGAAAAGCGCACAACACTTAAAGAGTAAATAAATGAGTATCTAACAATGGATACCAAGTTAAGAGGAAGCCTTTCTCAAGATATGAAGAGGTGAATGAACTTGGTAGAGGGCCTTTCACTTTTCTAATACGTCTCAAATCCTTGATAATGGAATCATTCGCAGCAAAATTTACGAACGAGAAAAATCAGTGATGAGAATGGTTACGGCATAAATGAACACAATTGCCAATCTAAAGAAAACTCTTGAAAGAAAACAAAATGGCTGGAGTAATAGGAAGCGCTATTTTGATACAAAGGGCGTTTCCATTAAGTAATACCGACTTTTTCGTGACTATAAAACGTAAGCAAAGTTCCGGTTCAGGTGATTAACGGTTCTAATTATGATAATCCATAAATATCTAATGAAAATAAAGGTTAAACCATTGGTTAGTAGGGGAATAGAATCAGTTTAAAACAACAGAGGAAATACTCTTGCATTTCGCGTGGTAGGTTGCATAAAAACACCATTTTTCAGTCTTCGAATTCAAAGAGCCTCTATCCATCATTTGAGAACCTTAACCTCACTCATCCTGCCGGAGGTTTTATTCTTCGTCTCATCTCCCATTGTGTATTATTTTAACAATCAATTCATGTCTTCTCGTACATACCAAATATCGCACTCTTTTATCGAACGAGCGAATATAAAAACGATATAAAATTAATAATTTAAATAATAAATAGATGGCAATAAAATATGAATAATGGTATAAATGGGAATGAAAAAAGACAAATATTGAAAATAATAAGGTTAAAAAAACGAACGCTAAACAAACTTTAGATGAAATTTATAAATTCTCATTCCATGCAGTAGTCGTCTACTAAATATATCAGTTATACATCACTGAATACTGATTTTTACAACTTCTAAATGAAAAAGGTCACAAAGAATCAGGTATATTACTTATTACCTTCACTTCATATAATTTAAAATTCAGAACCAGTTTAAAGACATGCATCCATATCATGCAATCGAAAACATGAAATTTCTAAAAATCCCGAAGTTCACATCTAAAGTAATTACGGTAAATCGCGCACCATCTCATCTCAATAACCTAAATATCTCCAATCCTTTCCCGAATTACACGTTAAATTTAACCACATATGCTCGCGTACTCTCACCAATTTCAAATGGACGAAGTAAAAGGATTCATTCCACCATTAAATAGACCACATCTAATACGCGTAAGAAGAACTTTGCCATTCATTCCGTAACAGTCCAATAGGATTTCATCATATTTTATGGTAATTTGATTTATTTGCTGCATCCCGAGGAAACTTCATTTCAGTGGGAGCATTTATAGTTAGATTTTGGCAGGCCGTGCGTCATGCAGTAAGTGGTTTGAAAATTATGTACACAGGTACACCAGTCTATATTTATTTATTTAATAGTAAAACGTTGCGATTTAGTCGGTGGTCCAGGTGGCTACGGTTAAGAATTCGAATTCTCTGAATAAAATCGGATCTGCGCTTCCTCAATCGGAGATGCACGTTTATTCCATATAAATGACCATTACATTACCTGAAATATTTCGGGACCATTGAGATACAAGGTCTGCTTAAATGTAGAGAGATTGGAAAGTTTACGTGAGAGCTGTTTTCAAAACGGAAATTCAACGTCAGAAATACTATTCCAACTAAATGGAGAATTTAGCAACGAGAGATTTAATCAGTCTGGAAAATCAGGGAAATGAAAGAGCCTGAATAGGGTAATGTTCCCTGATCATTTGCCTTATTTTTAATTTCCCCGAAATATAACGAAATGAGGTCACTTATGTGCGGAATAATTTTAATTTTGTTTAAAACAAAGTGTTTGAACAAGCTTATTGCACCTACACTCGAAAATTTTTCAGTCGCACAAAACTGTTTAGGAAAAATCATCATGAACATGCCTAAAGCTGGAAATGTCTGGCTGTTTTTTATGTATTGGCTGGCCCTTGCCCAGCCAATACATAAAAAAATTCTATAGATTTTGAAGCGTGTAAGTAAAATATCCTAAATTTCGGGTTTTTTCAGGATGTACAAATATATTTATAAAATTTTGTCGAGTTTGGCAACTATTCGGAATATATTTAATGAGTAAACTATTTAGTGGTAGGAAATAAAACCACTTTGTAAAAATTCCACAAAAGTATGTTTCACAAACATCGACCGGTTCAGACTAATACATAGTCATCATTAGAAACTAGCTTGCTAATAAAATCTGCCAAGATTTTTTCATATAAGCGTGTATTTTATATATTTTTCTTGCGAATGCGTAAATAATTTTTATTACGCTGTCACCGCCATCGCAATTTTATTTAATGTCATTCAGTACCTTACCTCCTCTAAAAGCGAAAAATTCTGCATGTAGCTCAACATGTAGCCAACTTTAACAATCAAGCTCGAGAAATGTAACGTATATAAAACTATAAATCATTCATCGTGCAGAGTTTTTCAGTCTCTAGAAATTCTTTCCAGTTGGCCCACCTCAATCTCACAAGGTCCTTAAAGTTGAGGTCGAACGAGGGCCCCTTTCATGCAAGACCAGCAAGCCATCAAAATTATTGTTTATAACACTACAGAAATATTTTAAGGCCACCCTTTAACGAGTCACTTCACAGACCAAAAACTGTCATCCGAGAATATGAAATCTTCCTAATAACGAACAAGGAGACAAATTCTTCCTAACTTTCATCAATCTCCCCCAAACGGATCAGACCATAATGCCTCCATGAAAAACTCGTAGGGAACAATCTCAGTGCGAATATATCTCCGAAAAGCAGCACACCGCGCAACATCCCCCACTCATAACAACGCCCCCAAACGAGTGACACGAGTATTTGACAAATGAACGATTCCCGGAGTGCGCATACTTTTTCCAGAGGAAAAAAATACCGAGAGGGCGGCCTAATAGCAATATTCCGTGGAGGGAATTCCGGGAGAGGGAGAATTTCGATTTGGGCCTGAGGAATGCATATTATACCTCGCGACGAGAAAACTTACCCGGTTATACAGTTTTTCCGCTGCGAGGGGGAAAGGCGGGCGTGGGTGGGAGATGATGGAAGATGGGAAAGAGGAGCGGCGGAAGGGAGCGGGAAAAGAGGGAGCTGCATCACCTGCCTCCAGCATACCCATTTCTAACGACCGTTTTCATTTTACCCCCCACACAGGAAACCTGCCTTATTGAACACCCGGTCCCACAGGCCTTTCCTCGATATCCTAATGTTCTACCCCACATCGCCCCTCCCTTTCGGATCCCCTCTGCACCCTAAGCCACCCTCCATCGCTATCCCCATTCCCAGCATCCTCCTCTCTCTCTCTGATCTCCATCTCTCTGCTATCTCCTGTCCTTCCCTTTCCTTGCCCTCTTACGCACTTTTGCATCTCTTATTATCTTTCCTGCGTCCAAAGAAATGTCTCGATGTTGCTGAATACGGAGCAGAAGTACGTCGTTATAGGATGGCTGAAAGAAGGCAGCGGATATGTTTTCTTAACACCAGTGGAATGATCTTCGGAAAAATGTACGGACTGAAACATTTGACAATCTCTACTTAAAGATATATACACTAAACTATACACTAAACGACTCCTACGGACAGAGCCGCGCCGTCCTATGGGTGCAAGGAGTGCATGGCACCCGGGTGGCGGCATCTAAACGGCGGCAACAGAAACGTAGCCAACCATAAATATTACGACGTATCGTATTACAACATCATTACTCGTATTTGTTGTTCTCTGTATGATACACAAGACTTATCTAAGAAAGATTGTGATAAAAAATCTAGGATTGGTAGGAGAGGAGAGGATTTTTAGAGGAGAGAATTACAGATAGCTCCAGCGAGAAAGGAACATTTGATTGGATTAAATCGAATTTATTCATGTTGCAATAAGATTTTTCTTGGAAAATTTCATATTTAGTTGAGATAACTATTTACTCATGAAGACAATTCATTAAGTCAACATACGGATTCTGCATAAATACTCATTACTGTTGTTTTGTGAGCAATGTGACCTGTGGAACGAAGTCATAAAACACGAAGTATTATAAAATACTTTTGATCAGCAAATCAGGAAATGCATGGTTTTGGTATTTTATTTTAAAGGGCGGCAAATTATGTTTACATCCGGATGTCAGCTAGGCTGGGCGCGGCTCTGCCTACCTCATGCATTTACTTCCATAATAAAGTGGGCTGCCACGAATCAGATTTTGCATTCTTACGAACGAATTAAAGGAGTTACGTTAGCAATACCTACAATAAGCGTTCCGGAATTATATTCGTCTTGTAAACAGTATCGCAAGTGTACTTGATTCTGGTAAAAAAGTAGTAAATACATTTTGTCCTGGATGTTGCAATCTTTTGCCGTTGCGGAATTTTTGTCAACACGAAGCAAAGCACGAGCATGTTCATTTAAAGATCAAAAAGGTTCCTAGTAAGGGTACATAAATCTAGAACGTACACGCGTAAAATTACCCGAACTCTCCAGGAATTAATTGGGAATTCGCAGCATATTCCAGCCTGATTCCCTCCTCTGTTCCGCCACAGCGTTCTTTTCACTTACTGCCCCCTTCTCACGCATTATCTCACCCACCTCGAACGCCCCTCTTGCATACCTACAACGTAGGCGGACCCATGTTCATCCGCTCCGTTTTCATTTCGAATATAAGGATCGTACCGGAATCGAATGCGGGAGAAACATTAGGTAGGGTTTCCGACCGATTTGGATCTTCGATCTAAATGCGGACATGTTACTTTTTTCGCCGCGCAGTGTATAAGGGGTAGCGGAAGAGGAATCGCCGGAGGATTGCTCTGGCGATTACGAAGCGAGGGCGGAGTGTGAGGAAAACCACTACTCATTAGACCTGCTTCGGATTCTGAACAGATTCAGGACTTTTTTTAATCAGGGAATAGGAGAAGAGGATGTAGCGGTTCGCCCTGTCGATTTCTCTTTCGAGATTCCTGCTCTGGAGAATGCTCTACGGAAAACCGCGGACTGATTGCCTCGGCGGGTAAAAACAATTACAGAATTCTCCGAGCTTCTAAATTCATGCATATCCCGGTATTCGAAGGAAGAAAGAGCAAATTCTAGAAGCTTTCCATAATTTTGCTCTGATCGTAGTTTGGATGAATGCATTTCCAACTACAACATCTGACAATCGAATACAATGCTAAATGGCTGACAAAACTGGCGATCCTTAATAATTAGAAAAAAAGTGAGTACCTCTGGGAAGAGGAAAAATCCAATAACAGTCTCATAACTAGAGAAAAAATTAGTAAAACAACAAAAAAACCAAGAGAAATAAAAATAAGATGATAATAATGGTGAATGATTATTAACCTTATGGATCATGACACTTATGCGAGAACCGCAGTCGGTACGGATATTAAGTAACTGATATATCTGCGACATTACGTGAAAGATCTACTCAAAAGAAATTATCTTACGAGTAAGTCATAAAGAAAGATCCAATTCTTGCTCTGCGAATCCATACTAATAATAAATATCGAGTCTTAATTAGAAATTTAACTAAGATACCTTATTGCCTTAATATAAGTATGATATCAATATCATATTTATGATAATGATATATGGTATCATTATCATACCCATAAACTAAATCTTAGCCATTTTAAATGAAATTCTACAATGGCATTCCCTGTCTCAAAATAAAAACAGCAAGAATTTCAAAAAATATAAGCAATAATTAGTTAGTCAATCCCTAAAACTATTGTCACTTAGAAAAATCGAACGTATCCGACCAAATGAAATATTTCAGAGGGTTTTAATACATGGGACACTAATTTTCGTAAAATTTCTAGGTAACAAATATTTTCATCATTACTATATGGGAAGTGAAGCGCAGTACTCCTCACTGTAAACGTTTGCAAAGATAAAGGAAGACTTTAAGATTAGATTATTTTATTTGATAACTTATTCTTCTGATAAACAGAAATAGCAATGTTTCCTTGAATCCGCGAAAATCATTAATAGTTCTGCTTGCCACTACGGAAACCATCTATACCTACATACGTATCAGCAAGCCGCCTTCCGGCGTGTGGCATGGCATACATGCACCATAACTCTACTTCCTCAATCGATAACTTTCGCGTTAACAATGAATTCTTGAAGCGACTAGCTCTAGCATCTATTTCTCCGGTTTTTTCTCGCAGTATCAGAGCGGACTATGTAACAAGGAGGACGCAGAATATCAGCTGCATCTTCTAAGACCGTACTTTCTCTGAACTCACTAAGCAAATTAATCCTTTGATGAAATCTTTTATCTTCTAGAGACTCCCAACCCTGCGTCCTGAAGAATCTGATAACGAGTACTGCTCACTGTTTTAATGACATATTTTTACGAAACGTAAAGCCTTTCAGTACCGTATCTAATTTCCGAATACAACACTTATCATCAGCGTCTTATACAGAATGTCCCTGGAATTAGTCAGATAATCAGCTTTGTCTCTCAATTTAATGGCATAAGATACTTTTGTATTTTAAGGATTTGAATGGAAAACAAGGTTTAGTTTTGGTCCAAAATTATTTACAAGACAAGGTACATACTACGTAGGGATGAAGACCGAACAAAATTGTAAGTTACTTTGAAGTGTGAATTGGGCTGAAGAAATTAAAATTGCGAAGGTTTTTTCATACTTTTAATCTTGAATTTTCATTTGAAAAAAAAAACATACCGCATGTCTACACAAAGTAACAAATACTAAGTATACATTAAATATAGGACCGATTATAAATATGACTTTTGTTGTCCATTTCTATAGGTTCAGCAAAGAAAATGGTCAACGTATCAAAGACGCACACGAAGGACTTAAATAACGGGCCCCCCATAAGGTCATAAGTAATTATAAATTCACGGAAGAGCGTAAGGAAAAGAGCCGCAACGGCATCTTCCCAAAACTCGTTCTCACCGCAATCAGAAAAACAATCGGACAAAAAGCAGAGGTGGTCTCCATAGTGAACCTGCATTCCTCGACAAAATTACCCGTATCCTCAAAAGGATTTTTCCCGGCTGTTGCTCAAGCCATCCCTCCCACGTTTAAGAAGGGACGAGAAAGTGCAGGGTTCGAGAAATTGAATCGCCTTTCCTTTTCATTAGAGATATCCTTATAGAGAGAGGAGATAACGACTTCAAAATTTCGACTCGTCGAGATGATTCCAAATTAGTAACGAGATACATCTTCTATGCGCCCGGCGCGTAAAAACGCCGATCGAGACGGAGTTAAGTAAGTCGTTCGGACGAAAATAACGACCGGCAAAAACGACTCCTCCCATACGAATTAACGTTCCTGCGACGGAAGACATTTACTTAATCGCTGCACTTATGTACAGACGATAACGAGCAGGGATGCGTAATTGCAGGTTCCCTCGGAGATATATTCATATTAAGACATTATACAAATAGATCCAACATTAAATTACTAGGGAAATGCGACTTAGTTCTAATTTATCTATCTAAAAATAGGTTGAGTCAACGGGAACTGTTGGGAGAGGAATCGAGTTCAAGAACTGAGGAAATGGACGCGTAGATTATTTCTGTGAGCAGCTCATTTCTCCAGGGGGATATTTATTTAATCTGAACAATTAAGGTTTCCAGCAAAGCACAAAATCAAGGGGGTCTCTCGACGGTATCAGATCTGACGAATCGCTCGAGCTGAATTCTCACGCTAACCTTTTAAGAGGAGATGTGGAGGAAGAACTAAGAAATGCTTTGCCTTTTACTGTAGTAGTAGCACACAGCCCTGAGGCATTTCAATTTCTACTTCGGACAAAAAGAAAAATTCAGACCTTTTTTTGCATTGAGGAGTGCACACTCATTAGCGTTCTAAGGAAACATGAAGGGACGAGTATGTTGAATACAGATCATGCTGTTTACGTGACGATCTGAAAAACCTAGCGATGAAGCTGACAAACACAGGCAAATTAAAAAAAACTAATAGCTACTACCATAAAAGATAGCTAGCGTCCCACAGAAGACGATTACAAAAAGGTGAACAATATCATGAGTTATTCATATACAAAAATTATACAATACTTATACCTATTGCCAAATAACAACATTTAACAACAGCAAAGAGAATCGATGAGCTTTTGCTTCGAAGTGGCAATAAAATTTATCAACTTGCGATGGTTTTCTAGAGCGCGTGACATAAATGACTTGCATTGTGCAATTGGAAAGCAAACCAAATTTGGAATATGCATAATATCATGAAAAATTCTATAAGTCTAACAAGCGGAACACCACAGATGCGTAACACGGCTTCGCTAGAGACTTTCAGGGCATGCTCCTTACTGTAAAATAATAGAAAACGGCTTTTGACACCAAAAACCCTTTTTTAGGGAAAATTAGCCCATGAAAATCTGAGATGCAACCGCGCCTTACCCTATAGTTTGTCAAAATTTCTATGTTGAAGAATATTCACTTCCATTTTTTTAAAGACAATATCATATCGCCGTTAATTTTCAACTTCTTAGATTCGATGGGAGAAAATCCTTACCCCTGTAATTTTCGCGACACAGAATGACGACTGATTCCATCTCGATGTATACCCTAAATGGCCTAATATTTCGAGTTCTCGAATTCGGTGAAAGCGGTTCCTGGTTCGATTCCCGATGGGGACTCACGTACGAAATGACTTTAGCTGTCGAAGCACTTTTGAAATTGCTATTACATTTGCCTTAGAAAATACCTATCTGACGCAATACCATATAATTCTTTACTTGTTAGATATCCGCATTTTAAATTTCTCGAAGTAAGAGGAAGTTGTAAACATTACAAGTGGATTTAAAATGTTATCGTCCTCGTGCATGAAATGCCAAGGGCCCTAACCCTAAGGTGAATATGAAACATTCTGAAAATTTTTTCTTCTGATCTTAGGAACGGTTCGTGAATACTTCCTACTTTTCACATTCATCACAATACATTAAATCTTAACTAAATAGAGCTTATCGCAAAATAAAATAATATTAGATTAAGCTTAAAAATAAACTGAACGAAATACATAGTAGAGTTAAATCTTGCTAACACATGAGATTTCGATGAAAAGTCTCAAGTGCAAAATGAGTCACAGAACCAGTTAATGATGCTCATTTCGATTGAGGCAAGGTAACCTAAATTCACGAAAGGATGACCTCATGCTCCCACAAAATGGAGGACGATGCCTTTCCAAAGCATCGCGTATTGCAACGTGACGGCTCCCTTAATACCAGTCCTTAAAATCCGAAAGATTCGCCAGAGATAGTCTCAAAACCTTTGCAACGTTTGCTCTCCAAAATCAGGCTCAAGAAACTAACGTCTTTCACCCTGATGATTGAAAAAATATCGGAAAGCACGATTCCCAAACTTTAAGATCAATTCACCGCTCACTAACTTACATCTTGCTGCTGAGATGGGTCAGGTGTGCCCTGGATTTTTCTTCTTGTACTCAAAGAAGAAGAGAGATTCAATAGCTCGTAAGCTGTGATAATTACGCCATCAAATGTACCGTTTTAAGGAATTCTTGAATCACGAACTGGTCTTCTAAACAGTATGAAAGGAAATGGGCTGGCAGAAACAAGGAAAAGACTGAGTTGTAATATCTCCAATAGCCCTCTATAAATAACATACCACAGAAAAATAAGGTTGACTATCGTTGAATCATTCTGTAGGTAGGAAATATATCATCCGAGTTCTATCCGTCGGTCATTTCCGCAACATTTATACCGATGATGTATGGCTGCAAACAAACCCTTGGCATTTCGCATAGTTTTAGCGACTTTGTTCCTCATTAAATCTTACACGATATGATACATAATTACCATTTGCGAAATGTTATTGTTTAATTACAATTAAAAATTAGAGAATAAAAATTTTTTAATTCTTTTGAAAATCACTGGTTTATTCCTCGCTAAGACTAACTCAGTGCATTTTCTGCTATTCCTCGAGAAGAATCAATACTATATTCATATTTTGCTTATATTAGAATTTATTACCAACAAATCCAATGCCCAATTAACCAGCATCTTCTCGTAGATATAACAAACTTTCCTTGCCCCCAGATTCAAGGCCTGGGTCTTTCCAACTTGAGATTGCTAACCTCATGGCCCCGAACCGGGAATCTAACCCAGGACTATTTCCACCTTGGGTAAAAGCGCTTCGCACACTATCAGAGATCCCAACATCCCAAGGAAAAAATCCGTGAAAGCCGTTGTACTTCGCACCCTCTTCGGCTCCAAGAAGATGAGGATGATGAGGTTAGTTTGCGCGAGTGGTGATTTCCGCATCCGATATAATGCGTAACCTGGATACCGTGGACCGCTAACTCGAGGAATTAAACGAATGTAAACCGGGCCAACTTAGGAGAGAAAGAAGGAGTAAAGAATGGCGCGTTGTTTAAATGGAGACCCCATTGGCGGCTTATATATTCCCTATATCTCGTCCACTAATGATGCGGGAGAGACCGCGCGGAGTAGGCGGGTGATAAGCGGGGAGGGGACACAAACAAGCTCCGGCGAATTGGGATTAATATCTCGGAAAACACACAAAGCGCGCAGCGCAAACACTAGCGCACGATTCCAATCTTCCCCTCTGCACGTTTTGTCCCCGGTGATGGCGATGGGAGGGGGAGTGTAGTGGGTGGGGGATCCAATTGACAGGCGACGACGAGTACGTCGCCGCGGCGCATCCGATGCCTAATTAAACTATCGCCCCGCAGTGTCGTCCCCGCCCCCTCCGCTCCTACAGGTCATTTTTTACCGGAAGAGATTCGGAGGTTGCGGGTGGAACGGGAAAAAAGGACGCTTTGGGCATATCGCGAAAGGAATGTTTTTAAAGATTAAAGCGATATTGCGGGCGACAAGATAACCTATTGGAAACATTCTGAGGTTACTTTTTTCTTTGGCCGTCCGGCTTTTTTAAAGAGGTCGTTTCGCTGAGGGGTTGTGAAACAGAATTTAACGCTGATAGAACTCAATATTTTAAAAGGGATGATATCAAATATTCGTAGAGATTTGAGAATTTCTCTGAGTGTTAATTCGTTTATACAGTTTTTGAAATGCTTGCCGTTCTGGTATCTTAGTATCACTGATAGCACTGTCTCCGAGGTAAAACCAACTAAGAGAAACAGAAAAATAAATAGCACGGCAAGGCTAAAGATACTACTCGAAATGATGATGTGTGATTATAAAAAACGCTGGAGCATTTGAGACATATATACGTGTATTAATATCTCCACCGGGTATTGCAATTTTGAAGAAAAGCCTTCTGATAAAGTACGGAATTTAATTTCGTAGTTAGCAACTCCTTGTAATAGCAAAATAATTACAACATACTTTAGAAAATTCATTTTCCGTTGTTTCAACCATCTGAATTCTGCCACGAAATTTCAAAAAAGCCACTATTACCATATTACCACAGCACCTTCAGCCAATTTATCGTCAATAACACCTAGGATATCTGAATAAATATGCTCTTGTAGAAAATAAAGTTAATACTGCAATAAATTATAGCCTACAGTAGGCCTACGTTTCATCGGTAATCAATTTCAGAGAAAATAAAGAAATAAAAACAAATGACAGAAATGACAAAACAGAACACACAGAAGAAGACAATATAAATTATTAAGGTAATGGAAGGTAAATTATAAACAAGATACGTTCAGAAACGTGGGAATATAATTTCAGTAAAATATCCTACATCAGCAAAACGACCAGAAAAGCCTGTAAAACAGTCGAAAGTATCATCTTAAGGATTTTGAATTCACAATAGTGGAGGGATTCTACTATTGAGGAAAAAATACTAGTTCAATCGCGTTGTTGATAGCAAATTTCTCCATTCCTCAACAAAGAAACGTAATAGTAAACGAGTCGGGATAAAAATACATACATGTATGATAAATGGAGAAGAGAGAAAGAAATAATCATAACAAGATATACCGTAAGGGGCTTCGATCCGATAAAAGGTCAACGATCCCATTCGAACTGGTACTACACACATCCGATGCCTCGCCGCACCCCTTTTCCCTTCCTTAAACCATCTAATCTCACTCTCCCATCCCACTCGTATGCAAACTCCTACTCACGCCTCCGAATTCCATACGTCCACCCACCTTCCACCGCACAGCTCTGGCCTCTTCTTGCAGTTCCTAAGTTTGTTGAGAATATTTTGAGCCGTGATTAGTGATCATAAACATATGAGAAGTGATCGATGAAATTTCCAAAACTCAAATCTAGTTATCTTTCTTGACGTTTTTATTCGCGTTTCTAGATAACGTGAATCCACCCACGAAATCGATTTATTACGCGCCGACAAAGATCGGAGGTTCTCAAAGTTATGCGGTCAAACTACTACCCTGGATATCATAAATAGTTTCGGAAATGATTTCTAAATTTTAAAAGCTACACTTGCCTAACACATATTTGGGAACTTTTAGACGGAAGTCTGGGGGTCATATTACTGAGGTGTACATGAAAACATCTTCCCTATCGTATAGTTCTAATACTTCGTATTTTACAGCTTTATTACTGTTATCATAACGTTGCCTCAAAACAACCGGTCCACTTAATTCTCATAAATGATTACATCCAATATTATAGGAAAATATGAGACGAATCTACGGATATTATGCACTTATTGAGATAAAGCTCATATTCCAGGCGACTTAATCAGTAATTTGCCCAAATTAGACCGACAGACTATCACCTTTCAGAATCAGAGGGACAACATTTTTTCCCACAGGTTATTTTTTGAAAGAAGGAAAGGATCATTTCATACAAAATGTTTTAATGTAGGTAAATGAAATAACACAGTATAGTAGAGGCAAAGAGATTCCACGTGCAAAATCCAGACCTGAAGACTTTCCAATAAATATTGATGGTATTTATTAGTTTTAAAAAATAACAAACGAAGATTTGAGATTTTTGTCTTAATTTCACCTCGTGGCCCAAAAAAAAGTGTACCTGAGAAGTGGATCGACTCGGAGTAAATTTAGGAATGAGTAAAAAGGTGATTCTAGCAAAAAAAAATATTGTAAAAGATATTGCAAATTCTGAGACCTCGGGTATTAAACCTATGATGATAACTTGCTCTGGATTTTTCTGCGTTAGCCAAAATACTTTTTCAGAAGGGGTTTTAAATCGCAAATAATATAACAGCCATGCGGTATCATTAAATATGTTTCGGTCATTTTTGGTGCACGTGCATTCAGGAAAATATTTGCTATAGAAAATTCATTGCCAGATTAGCATTAGGAATACCAATCATGTAGCTTATTATTAGGTTCGATGTTTTCACACCCTCTGCCATACGCCATACGGAGGCTTGCGTGGTTCTTATGTAAATGTAATTGAGAATGACTCGTCTGCTTGAGTGTTATTGCATAAGATTTCTCAATGATCTCAGAAGTGCCATACCGCGCACAATCATTAACCATTGAAAGATGGACTTCATTTGAGGAAAGAATAAACGAATCTCCGATTTCTATCGCTTGAATGATAGCTAATTTGCACTGAACTGGTCAACGCAATTTACAGACTATATATCTCACCTACAACGAACCGATTGACTATTAACTACGGAGATATTCATTCTTTTACACGAAATCCTTTCTTTCCGACACTCCAACCATTCGCATGTTAGGGAAACTTCGCAAATCTGGTTGAAGCGAGCCTAAAAAAGACAACTTTATTTCTTGCGGTACAACAGGTCAGCGAAAACCAGTCGTTTTGGGATTCGAGCGGGAAACCCACACACGCGCGTTTTCAAAAGATGAACTCAGTGCCAATTACGAGGGGAAAGGCTAAACGAAGAATTATGGCGGCGTGAGCTGTCTTTTTATTTTGTCGAGAGGTGGTAAACCAGTTGGATGAGAGGGGTTAGCCTTTTATCCGCTTGAAAAAGGTGCAATTAAAGAAAAGGCCTTTGCTACAGCGATGGGAATGTGAGAAATTATCTTTGAAAACGCGTGGTGCGTCTCACATCTGAGAGATGTCACTAATTAGAAACGTCCGGTGGTAAAACATTCAAACAAACTTATTCGCAAATCGATGCAATCGTAAGAATTATTCCATAGTAATCTAATGCTAATCGATGAATTTAATAACTCTTCGAACTTTTTACTCTCAAAAACGCTAATTGTATTTGTTCTATGGACTGTAATATTTTCGCTATAACCAATGATTTAAAGTTGACTATTCTGATATATTCTTTCCATCGTAAGGAAAAATTTATGATGTAAGAACTAAAAAAGAAATTATTTAGAATAAACTTTGATTTATATAAGGGGCATTATATATATTGATCACCTAAGTGTATATTAATTTAATTTTACTAGAAAAGCTAAAATATAGTCGCATTTCGAAATCTCGAATCGGCCATATGAATAATACTATTACTTACTAAAAATAACGCGAAAGATAATAGTGATAACTTCTTTAATGGAAACAGGAAGATCCCAGTTACATCCATTTTAGTGACTATTATTACTGACAACAAATACAACCGTTCCCCAACCAGAAAAATCCAAATAGCTTGTACTTGAATCCGATACCTTGGGAATGCTAACCACATCGCAACCGATGATTCGAGTGTAGAAAAACTGCTTCGATCTAGAATAGTACTTTACTACTAGTAGGATAGTAATGTCTTTACAGCGCTCACCTGGAAAAACGTAAACCACACGTCAACCTTTCCTAAACAATATTTCGCAAGGTACGCACGATTACTAAGCGCAATTGGACTTATAAGGTCATTTAACCTTTCCTTTTCTCGGGAAACAATGACGAGTACTTATATGGATATAGAGGGAAAGAGTTATCAATCTGTTATGGAGATCCAGTAAGCTTTCATGGCTTTTCTAGGACTGAGACGAGACAGGGAATCTTAAGGAGATGAGTACGAAAAATAAGAACTCCATATAAAACATGATTTACTTGCCCAGGCAAACATTAGCCTGACGAGTTTCTTCAAACCTTAATCGATGAAATCCAAAGCAAATCATAGGAAAGAGTGAAAATAAGATGGGAAAATGTTTCTGAAGATATTGCCAACTGGGTAAATAGCGAGAAAACCATGTATGTATATCTAAAGAAATCTCAATTAGCCGACTTGCTCGAAGATTAGAAGGTATCATAAACGAGAAGCAGTCTCTCGCTCAAGAGAGTCGACAGTCGTAAAGTAAATAATAACTGATAAGATTATATTCCAAAAATATGAGGAAATAAACGCGATTACAAGATGATGAGAGAAAATACAAAAATTACGTCTCCATTATGGTGAGATGTAAACTAGAAAGTCTGCACTCTATCTTAAATACAGTCTGCGTGAAATATCACAACACAAGATGATGAAAGTAATTAAAATAAGATGATAATCACTGAGAAAAATTAGTAGTTTAAAGAAATCTAAGAGTCTGAGCTTAAAAAATATATCCCCAACAGGAGAACTCTGTTTAGGAAAGGAAGTTTAAGATACCGTCAACCTACAAATGGTATTAGCTAAGAGATTTCAAAACATATGTCAGCAAGATGAAATGAAACAAACCACATTATAAAAAAATGGTAAAACACGCAGTATATCAAATAGATAGCAGAAATAAGATAATAATATTAGGAAAATGATAAAAATTCCAAATACGATTTCAAACATACACGGTAACTGAACCGCTACAAATTGGACACCAAATACTCCAATAAAATTCAAAACAAAAGATATAGAATATAATAAATGTATGACACATGAAAAATAAAACACTGCACTGACTACATAAAAGGTGGTCCAAAGTATAGTAGAGACGACAGAAAAAGGCACATTAGGCCGAAATAGAAACAGAGCAAAACATTGGAGCAGCAACGGCCGAGGCAGAAAAGGAAAACGACCTGTTGGCACCATTACCCATCAATGGCTATCACTTAGTTGTTTGGGATGTGAAAAGAGAAGCCATTGCGAGAGCTAATGCAAGGCTGATTTCCGAACGCCGAATTGATTACAGATATACATCATCAAGAGCCAATGATTCTGGCTAGATGAGACGGAAAATATCCCCAATCCGCACCACTCCATACACAGCCATGATCAACAGTAATCATTTCCGTGACAACGAATCGATATAAGCCGCCAAAAACCGCGATAACAGTATCGCTTTCGTTCAATTGGAGTACTGAGCAGACCGCAAAACATCTGCGGAAACAACATCGGTTTCCCACAGTAAATATCCGAGCCCGGGTATTTTTCGTTTTCTGAGGAAATATGAAGGATCGACGTAAAAATCTTTGCACGGGAGGGACTTAGTATGTGAGAGAAGAAGGGAAAGACAGTTCCCAGAATCAAACTCGTGTTCTGAACCTTTGCCAAACCACTCTGTGCTTGTCACAGACAGAAAGATCACACATGGATCCATAAAAAAGTTGGCTAAAGGTTTACAATTTGTTCGAATAAGGGAAGGGCGAGCTGTTAGTAATTCTGCTTACATACCCAAAACTAGTGCAGAATATGCATGGCACAAATAATTGGCTGATATAATTTTGGTGTTAACGTAAATATTTCGATTCAATCGAGAAACGACGAATTCTAAAGCTTCTACCAATTCCACAGATCTCTCTCTATCCATTATTCTATATCACCAACGACCATGATTTCGACGTAGCCTTTTATCATCATTCTTGTTGAAGTGCTCTTATAGTAAAAAATGCGCATTGTTTCTCCACCACTGAACACTCGTGAAGCAACTTAACCTGCACTCACTGAAATACTAACTAAATAAATTCCTATTTTCGAACATACTTGCAGCTATTACTATCACTTTATCATTAGCACTGAATATCCGTATTTTAGTTATCACTTTTTACCATCAAAAATACTGATGGATAAATTAAACGTTGCAGCACCTGACTAGCCGACGTGAAGCAAATGTGCTCCCCGTAGCTCTGGTAATGAAACTCTGGTGAAGATTGTAACGAAGTTAGTAAGTGAATAATTCTATGGAAAGGGTAAAAAGTTCAATTTTCGTTATTTTAAACAGATAACGGAACTCATCGCTACCTCATCGTAGAAGATCTATGTCTCGATAACACACGAACCAATTACAGTACATATTGTAGCGACACTATATTTAAAACAAGCAAAATTCTCATTTGCACGAGTGATACGCACGGAAACTAACGCTGAAACGGTGAATGTGCCACAGAATAATTGAGGGGAGGAAGCGTGCGGGAAAGGGCGTCGGAGAAAGAACGGAGTAAAATACGATCGCGAGAGGAGGGAACGTGAACCAGGAAATATTCAAAGGTGAGAATTCAGTTATGGCGCGTGACAGACGCAACGAAAAGCGACGGCCAGGGTGAATAACAGCGATGAATCAGAGGGAGTAGCGAGAAATGGAAGGCGGCGAGACTGGATTCGGCGACGGATATTTTTTGAGCGAATTGGATTTGCTGTGCGCCTACGGATGCATCAAGAGAAGTATTGCGCATTATGGGTGAACGAAGTTTGCGGACAAACTAATTCAACTAATACGAGGAAATTCATAACATTTGTTAAGAAATCTGTGAAGCTTACTTTACATTAGCTACAGAAGAGAACGCGTATTCTAAAGGCGACTTGGATGAAAAAGATTCAGAATGCGGTAAGGCACTCTCTTCCTCCGCTGTATAAGGTCAAACGTGAAGTTTATTGAGATAAGCAACAATAAATAAAATCATAAATAGTTTCTAACCTAATAAAATAATAATGACGACTTCATACTGCGAATTTTTGGTCTTAAGAGAAGACTATTATAATTAACATTTCTGGAATATGTGCGAATACAAATAACTATGTCCAAACCAGGATTCGACCCGGTACACCGGCGTTGCTAAGCTAACACGCTAACATCTCAACCAAAGAGGCCGGCAATGACTTCGTGCATTACCATGAGTTAGAGCGTACAATGGGTTAATGAGTAGTGGAAAATTTGAATGTTGTTGAAATTGCCGTAATCACTATCAAATATTCCGTTTCTTCTATTCATTCGGCGACGAGGTACGTTCCTGTGATTTCACGACAATTCCATGAAATGGTATGTATTTAGAAAACTACATTATAATCAAGAGAATACAGTTGATGTAAGGACCGCAGACTGCGCACATCAAAAAGCTGTAAACAGTCATCTTAGATGAAAAGAAGATATTTTTTAAAGCTGAAATACTTACAGTTAACAATCATAGGATTACAGCAATTATAGCGCAAGAGCAGACCTCGTGGGTAACGCTTCCAAATTAACGAATACCTCTCTCCTCTCACTATACCTCACCAAACTATTTACAGGCCACTTAATCCGGTATCGAGCATCTCTTACGTACCGTTCGAAAACATTCCGTTTAAGCGAAAACCGGTTCCATCCGGACATTAACAAACACCCTCCACATTATTTTCTCCGCGGCTCGTTTTTGAGTTCCGACATCTCTCCAAACTCACAAATCACCCCTTGATAAAACAAACGCGGCGACCTCCTTCAGATCTTCGGAAGATAACCTCTTTGCGACCGAAAAGAAGAAAACATGAGGCGCGGCGCGACGACACCTTGGTACTCGAGGGAATTTCGGACTTCCCGAGAGGGACGACCGCAGATGCTAATCGAATCGACCGGGGAGGAAATGGTGGGCGGAGGGGAAAGAAAACCGGAAAAAAGACGGCTAAAAATCTTTTGCGCGTAATCCTCTCCCTCGGACCCTCGAGTATACCAAAACTCGAAGCGGCGCCGAGGTTTCATTTTTTTCGTTCCTTTATTTCATCTGCCCCTCTTCCTTCCGTTCATCTTTATACCTTCTTATTCGCCCACTCTTTCCGTATCTCCCACTCGAAGTATTTTCGCGCTTTGAGAAGCTCCTCGAAGAGGATGTTTCTCTTCGCCTCTCTCTATTCTGAAACTTCGTTACTGAGCAGTCAATTCGTGGACAGAACTTTCTTTTAGTCGTTTTCAAATGCGTCATTCTTTCGTGATATACCTGTACCACTTACCCTTAAATCGCATTAATTACTAACATAATACATGCCAGTTTAAATAGTAATGCCCAAAAATCAGGAAGTTAACCTCTGATACCCTCCCACAACCTCCTCTATTGGAAGAGGAGCCCAATTGGGCCTAACATCGCCAATGAAGGGTCTATCTATCTTGTCTTTCACATTCTCTCTCTCTTCAATTGGTGAATGTAATAGAATATGCCGCGAATACTATCCCTTGAACTTCTGATTGGACGTTTTTCGCGGGACCTATATATACTGACTAAGGTAATTTAAATAAAGATGCGGAAGTGGAGTTTCCGTAATTTTTAACGCATTTTTCTAAGAACATTTCCCTGACTCGTCGAATATTTTAGTAAAATAAGAACTATCGATCATATTCTCATAACTTAAATACATCGCACCAGCATATGATAGTAAAAGAACGAGGCATTCACTTCATTCACACCTTCGGCCATGGAAAATAAAACCTCAGGGACTCTGATATATACAGGTCTCTATGCGATGCAAAGGAAGAAAAATCTTTACTTTCGAGAAATGTTAATAATTATTCCGGTACCTTGACCTTTTCGGTAAACCAAAAGTGCTACTCGAGGGGAAGTCCCAAAGTAGAATATCCATCATCAACATAGATAATAATATTACCATTAGATTCACGATTTACTAATAGCAAGAGAATATAACCTTTATTTTTCGACGATTTGATATTTCCTCCACACTAGTTCTCTTCGTCTACCTCCGTTTTCTTTCCTTTTCCCTGCATCCATGGAACTCCGCATCCTTCAATAGTCCAGTCACGAGAGGTCAGATTCTTGACCGTACGACTGGATTTCGTAACGCCGAGCCCAAATCTCCCACGGAGAGAGAAAAAAAACCAGATCTCTCTCTTCCTCGTGGCAAAGCGAGCGGACGGATACTAGCAGGCTCACCTCTCCTGATCTCCTACTCCTTCAAATCCCATATTCCCTACCATCGACACCCCTCCGAGGAAAAAGCGAAAATCTCTTCCTCCGGAGAGGAAGCTTACGGACTACTGCCATCTTCTCCTTCCAATTTCCACCTTCCCCCCGTTTTTATTCTCTCTTCCGAATGAAAAATAAATAAGGAGCACTCCGTTCTCTCCCTCCTCCCGCGTCCGACTCTCTTCTCCCGGGACCAACTTCCTTTACCGGTTACCTCGCCTCATTCATTTATCCACTACACCGTTCACCCATCAAGGCTCATTAGTCTAATCTCTTAAGCGGGTTCATTTTTTTCCTTCGAGGAAAAGGACCATAATTCCTCATCTCTCCGCATTAATTCTCCGGGAAGAAAGAGGCGAGGCGAAGGGGTGTGAAAACAGGCGATGGCGAGAGGTGCAGAAAGTAGTGTCACGGATTCTCCGTGTCTCTTCCATTCCTTCCGTATAAACTTCATCTTTTATTCTTGAAGTAATGGCGCCACGAAACATTGAAGCAATGGCAATATTGGCCAGGGGGAAAAGGAAAAGCATTTTTTTACGAAAGGGGAACGAAGGAGTGAATCTGGGAGAAGAAAGGGTCGATTTTACACGTGAATGTTTGAGCGGCGAATGTATTGGGCGTTAAGGGTCGTCATACGTTCTATTTTCCTAAAGGAACGGCTTTTGCGTTTTTCGTAAAATATGTCGGGTGGGAAGAACAGCGACAGAGAGAAGGCGACGCGTGGCAAAATAATTCGATTTTGTTTTCCTCGAAAAGGGGTGGGGCGAATGGAAAAGGTGGAATTTTGATTTGACTTGGCCTACCGTCAGGACGAATAACGTAGGGAATTTTAGTATCTCCGCATTCCTAGAATAGATTCTGTTACTTCTGTTGGATTCCTATTCATTTTCCACGACTACTATGAACTATAAAGTTACAGCCGGTAAAACATACGAAATTCTTTTTGAAAATCATCGTTATTTTCCAGATTGGATGGCTGGAGGCATTGAGATGTTTGCGAGATAGTGTACACTGCGTATTATCGATCAAAAGTCCAGCCATAAGAGGGTTAAACAGTCGGGAATAATGGAAAACTCATTGAACAAAGAGCAGTCAAATTTTTTCAATGACAACAATTTCTTCTACTTCAATTTTAAAATTCTGTAAATGCAACTCTTAGAAAGATGCTATGTAGCAGGTAGGAATTTCATTTTTTTATTATAGGTTGCTTGACTTTTAAAATCTGTTTTATTCGAAGAAAGATTTACACAGAAAATGTTATGAATTAATCTATATAATTTTCAGTCCACTTAATGGTGTTGAAGATTATTTTGGTGAAAATTCGAAGTAAATTCTGCAAGGATTAGGCAAAGGTGAATTACTTAGCACGGAAGAGCCGTGCGGGACCTGGGTTCGAGTCCCAGTCACATCGCTATTTTTCACACACCTGTTATTCCTTAAATTCTGCAACACTGAGCTTGTATTTAAAATATGAAAATGGCCCTAGAATTCAAATGACCTGCTTATCATAATGGATGAAGTAAACTTATTTTATCCAATAGATGAAGACATCAATACCACTATCTCCATATCAATCACAGGAAAATAAAGCTGCATTGAATTTTCGGGGTCATCTTCACTGAATCATAAAGTGCTGCTCCAATATTTTAATTCCAGATAAAAGATCTACCACAACCCACTTTACCAACAACTTTACATGACATAAACAGTCTCGATTTATGCTTTCTCGATTTAACTTTCTCACCATTAGTGTTTTTCGATCTTGTAAAATAAACGAAACTATGCTAGTCCTCTTACAAGTCTTTCCTTGGTTTTCCAACCTTTTTCGATAAAATTTATTAGTAAATAAAACTTCGGAGGCGAAAAAGGAGAAAACCCTTCGCCTATTTCTTTCACAACCATCAAACCTGATTCCCTATCCCTCTTTAAACAAATTCATCACTCCCACCGCCCCAATCAAACTCGATTTGAGGCGACGAAACAATACAGGAAACCTCCACTTCCGTGGCAACACCGCCTCCGTTCCCTTTCTTCGGGAATGTTTATAAAAGAAAAAAAGAGACAGAAATAAAACCTCGAAATTCCCTCGAGGGTGAATTAGTCGAGAAATCCCGGAAGGAAAAAAGGAGAGATAAAAAAGAAAAACGTTTACGGAGGAATCTTGGAATCCCTCCCCCGCCTAAACCTATCCCCACGCGTCTATCCACGAGACCTCTCCATTCCGACCAACCCGACCACGACCCGACGCAACACATCCCATCCCCCGGTAGACCCTCCCAGTCCCGCCATATCCCCACGGGAATATTCCCTCCTTCCCTGAAAAAGGAACGCTCGCGCCTCCTCGCCTTCTTTTGTCTCATTTTTTTCTTACGCGCGACGTTGCCACACCTCCCCAGTCTCAGCTCATCCGCGAAGGGTATGGAAAAAAGAAGAATCGGGAAGGAAGAAGAGAATTAAAAGAAATGGAGAGATTTCCGCGATAAGCGTGCTTTATCCCCGCACGCACACGGCGCCGTGCTTTCCCACGCGAGACGAAGGTGTCGAGGCGACGGGGTTTTACATGCGGAGATGAAGGGCGTGTATCGGGGGAAAAGAGCGAAGGGGTATGAGGCGCCTGAGATGAGGATTGCGTGGAGGAGTGCTCGAAAGTAGGGCGTATCGAGAAAACGCTTCGTATGCACCGACGCCAAATAGCCGGGCTATCAACCCGGTCGTTCGGGATTTCATTCCATTACTTCTTAACGGGGGCCCCTTTGTGCCCCTCCCACTTTTTCCGCTGCGGTTTCATCCGTCAAATGGGCTCGTCTAATTCCGCAACTTGGGCGTGTCATAGGCGAAGGTGGATGCGGTCGCCGACCTGAATTCCGCGGAGCGGTTTAGAAAATGTTTATATGAGCAGGACATAATATTTGAAAATGCGTTCAAACTGAGACTACTTTTATAACAGAGTTGATGGATAGTCTCACGTCCAATGACGTTTAAGCGCCAGTGCAATTTACTTTAATGGCCGAATCTGTCACTGAAAATTTTTCGATTCATTCTATTACTTAAGTAAGGGAAAAGCCATCGCTAGCTCACCTCAAAATGATCCTTACCTCAAGATGGGTGGAGCATGTATGGAAAATAGCAAACATTAAATTACAAATTAAGACACTTATTTCGTATTTCTTAACTTGAAACTGATTTAGAGATGTCACTAAAAATGATACCGATAATGTGCCGTTATTATTTAGCAGTGGGCAATCATAAATGGCGATATTTCATATAATAGGCCCTGATAACATTTCCTATCCACCATTTAACAATGTAATATGACTTAAGGACAATAGTGGGTAGTGTTCCTAAACTCGAGCTAACAGATGGCTTCATTTTCTCCAATTAACAGCGCATTACCGGTGCTGTAACTCATTCAATTGCGAGTACCTAATGAACCACTAATTCAATTTGCAAGACTGAAACTGTGCCTTACTATCCTTAAAGATGTTCGTTTTAACTTGAAACATCCTTACTTCAAAGAGGCACATTGTCAAGTGTTAAACGACAACTTCTTAGAGGGATTTTAAAGCAAAATTAAAATTATATTTAATTTGTAAAAAATGCTCGATTCACTCCATAGGTTTAACTAAATCCTCCGGAGCAAGTATTCAGTATTCACTAACGGAGTAGAGAAGTTTTCCAGCACCGAATATACAACTAAGTACGCGTATGAAATGCATTTCCTTAACATTAACATTTTGTTGCTCTACATTTTTCCGGTTTAACCACCGTGACTACGTTCAACCCACTCAGTTCACTTCATTTTCCCACCGAAGGCATCACCCCTTCAAAATATACGGCAACTCTTAACGCTGATGAACCACCAATTCCCTCTAAGACGCGGCAATTATCCTATTCGAGCTGACTTTTAAGCCACTCGGTGCATAATACTTGAAGTGTGGTTCACACCATTCGTTTTACTCTCCGTGTCCCGAGCCAAGATTATGCAGTATAAGAATACATACGTAGTTTACGTTCGGGTATGCATCACCTCCAGCCTTTATCTCTCTTGCCACGCATTTTCAGCTAAGCGACATGACGCATTCCTCGCACAGCGACGGGGAAAAATATCTCTGGGGATGGAGAGAGTCGCGATTCTGAATTCCACGCGGGGCGTGATCGCTGCACTTCTCCCTCGACGAAGACGCGTGAGAGTGGTCGGGATATCGCATGTCCGTTGAGAATTTCCTTTTTATTCCGCTATTTAAAGGCAATATAAGAGTGAGATTCCCAACAGATATCCAGATGCAGGGACGCTGAAGAGTGAAAGAGGTTTCCATTCACGTGGAAACAACTGGTAAATATTCCAAGCAATTTACGAAGAACAGCTGCGTAGATATGTTACATTTTACCGCTTGAATTTCATTGTTCCTATTGCGATAAAAGATATTAAAAGAGTCGGAAATCCGAGTGCCGCATAGGGAAGTTTTCGGCTTTCCTATCCTACGGGAAGAGCAGAGCGAGGTAAAATGAAAAGTGGAATTATTTATCCTCTGCGAGTACACACTATATGCGACAGAATTTCACTTTAAAATTATAGAGATTTTCACGTAGAGACAGATTCTCCTAATTCCAATGATCAGTATGAATAAGCCAGATTTTCCTCTTCCATCTTCGGTACTTAAGCGAGCAAAACAAATTCCCATCCTACCCATCAATGGTAAGAAAACATTACGTAAACGTAGTAAAATAAAAATGTGTCTGGGGTCTGAACTCCGGTCAAACTAGTTGGAAATCATTGCTTAGAGCTAAACAAACATAGACCTGTATAGTCCTCACGCTTAGTTGAGTACTATTTCTCCACATAAATAATTATTGGACGATACGTCATTCTTCAATTAAATCATACTAAAAGGTAAACCTATCCCATTGATATTCAGAAATTTCGTCTATCTATCTATATATAAAACTATCAATAAAAGTAACTTTGAACCATAACGTGATTGATTGAAAGCAAAAACATTTCGTTCCTTTCGACTTCATAATAGTGAAGCGAATGAAAACTTTAACACGGAGTACCCATATTTTGCGGATGGTTTGCAGCAGTCAAACCATCCTTAAGGAAACCGGAAACTAATAACTTTCATACTTTCTCTTAAACCTTTGAACTTAATTTCCGCCAATATACAACACTTACTCGAAAAAGGAAAACATTTCTCTCTCTAAACCCACACGAATAAAATAACGTGAAAAACACCCCAAATCGGCTTTAAACGATCCGGGGAGAAAAGCCAAAAAAGCAATTAATTTACGAATAACCACATCCCCGGGAGCATCCTCCTCCTTTGGACTGAAATCCTCGAGGACAGAGGTACGGTAATAGAAATCTCTACACCCCAAAGAAAGAGAGATGTAGCGGGAGTCTATTAAAGAGGCGCATTCACGAGAGTCGCGTGGGTATAATACGCGGAGCATATAGACTCACCTCCTCCGATGCTGACGACGCGGCCTCCATCCGGATCCACTCCACTCCTTCGGAGACTCCGGAGCGACTATCCTCCCTCCCCTGCGACGAAGAGAAAAAAGAAGAAAGAGGTGAGGCAAGGTCAGATTCTAGCGAACGCACACACACACACACCGAACCACTTGGGGAAGTCGTGAGAAGAAAAAACTCTTTCGGTCGGAACACAGGAGATTACCACTCTCCTCGGATGCGTGGGAGGAAGATTTTTCGAGAGAAAAAGACAAAACGGCGGAAAATGAGCGGAAAAAGGAAGAGGGGAATGGAAAAAGAAGACGATCGGGAAGCGACCCTATTTAAGGAGTCCGCACTCGTTTAACCATTACGTGAGGCCACGCGGCTTTTTTTTCTTCTCAAGACTGGGCTAAGAATTTTGTTTTTGAGGAGAGATTGGGATAAGGACGGTAAGCTGTAGCAAAAGTTTTTCTTCCTTGATGAGTTATGGAAATCCAAAAGGAAGAGGATGGGAGAATAAGTAGCTTATTAATAGGTAAACGATGATCGAATTCCAGGGGTTCAAGAAATCGCATCCATTGCCGTGTTCATTAAAACAGATAATTTGTATTTCCCACGATATTTATAATCAATAAATGCGAAAACAGTTTTAAAATTAAAAATGACAAAATTCAAAGTTACATAACTGATTATTGTGAGAATAAACTCAATATGGGAATGCATTACCTCGTGGAAGGCCATTACAATGAAATAAAGACCGTTTCGTACACTTCCACAGCAATTTTATTTATGGCAACATGTTTCGCTAGTGTCCAAGCATCATCAGGCCTGCATGCTAGGGCCTGATGATGCTAGGACACTAGCGAAACATGTTGCCATAAATAAAATTGCTGTGGAAGTGTACGAAGCGGTCTTTATTTCATTGAAATGGCCTTCCACGAGGTAACGCCTTCCCATATTGNATTACAATGAAATAAAGACCGTTTCGTACACTTCCACAGCAATTTTATTTATGGCAACATATGATGCTAGGACACTAGCGAAACATGTTGCCATAAATAAAATTGCTGTGGAAGTGTACGAAACGGTCTTTATTTCATTGATTATTGTTAGCGTTCGAATAAGTAAAATTCACATCGATTACACTACTTCTAATAACGCAACGTAATTTTAATATAAGAAATAGTTTATATATAATTTCATGCATTATAAAATACATATAAATCGATTTTGGTCACAACTAAACATTACTAAAATTTAATTGTTCGAATCCTTAGAGCATAATGCAAACCAATGAAAATAATGGGCAGTCAAGAGATAAGTATCATGGTTTGGGCTCTTTGAACCAGAGAGAGGTTGCACACAATTGAAAGAATCACGTATATACCTCTCACCAGAGCCGCGCAGTCCTATGGGTGCATCGCACCCGGGCGGCGGCATCCTAGGGGCGGCAACCGAAGCCTGGCCAACCATTATTATTAAAGCAAAAACATTAATTGTTGTTTTCTGTGTGATAAACGCGACTTGCCTAAGAAAGATTATGATTAATTTTAAAATTAAGATCTTCATAATTAAAGATTGGTAAACATTTAGAGGAAAGAATAAACGGATAACCCAAAGACGAGAAGGAAATATTTGTTCAGTGGAGTTTATCGTTTATTTTTGTTGCATTACAATTTTTATTAGAAACTTTCATTCTTAGTAGCGAAAAATAGATTTCATATAAATCATATTAATTTATGTTATTGCGTGAAGTAAATGCGAAAATAATGCTACTGGAAAGTAATGTGAACTATTAACAATTTGCCGTTCTGTATGCTGACTATTTACTCTGTCAGCATATGGAATTATTAATAATTAATTGTTCCTGGTGTTTTGTGACCAATGTAAGCTGGGGAAAGAAGACATAAAATACAGGTTTTTCGAAGTCTTTTAAAGTATTTTTACCTACAAATCAAGATATGTGTGTTTTTGGTATTTAATTTTCAGATCTGTGGAAAAGAGTACTTGTAATTTTATTCATACCATCCTTTTCAATCAACTTCAACACCAATATAAGGCTAGCTTGTCTTTTAAATAGCCTAAAGAGATGCCATATATTGAATTTGGGCTTTAACTCAAATCTTTAGGGATCCAGTGATATTTGATCCAGCCTTACCTAACATTATGCTCCACTCTTCAGGTTGTATATTTTTTAATAAATACGCTTTTGCACAAAAATTTATCAGATGGTGATTACGTATACCGATAAAAGATTGGAAGATTGTTGCATTTTTCCTAACAGACAATTTATATTTCGCAAAAGCAAATTAGAAGTGATTGACGCGTGGACTTCGGACAAGTACAGAGAAGCTAAATTAACACGGAAATGGATAACATGAAATATCGATTAATGCAAAAGCATGCTATTTGCTTACTTGCATTCCAAGTTCTTTGCTTTTCGAATTACTTATTAATACTCGATATCTTCCACTGAGCTTGATGAATATTTTTTCAACATCAAACTGTATTACTTTTTGAGCCTCATTAGCTACACGGGACGTCTTTCCTAAAACTTCGCGGTACTAGAAAATAATTAGTTTCGATACTTTTCCTCACATCAATATCATAAGAGAAAAACACGACATTGTATCGAAATAAGTTGACATCATTACTGAGAATCACAACTAAAAAACGCCCATTAGGGCGTTAGGCGTATAGGGATATAGTTCAAATTGAATGCATATGGAATAATCGGAAATTATGATGCAAATCAACAGAATCCTCGCTGCTCATGTCAGCTACATATACATCAGGTACACTTACTACAGACAGACAGACAAGGACTTTATACGGCGAAATTAAGGCTGGAAAGACGTATCTTTCATTTAATCAATACATATACAGTGGTACTCGTATTTTGGTTAACGACAGTAATCCGTTCCAAGATTGTCGTCTTTAACCAAGATCGTCGTTATACAGGGCGCGATTTTCTACAACCATACTGCATGTAAAATGTCTAGATGAAATTATTTAATATGTCATTAAAATATGATTATAATTTATTAAATTATATTTGCAACAAAATAACTATCAGTATTAAAATGAATAATTAAAAGAAGTTTCTAACTGACAATCTTCACCAGAAGGCGTCGTAAACCGGGTAAACTCGAGTAAAGACGGTGTCGTTACCCGAGACTTTTTTTTCACAGCCACTCGTAGTTAACTAAGTAGGTCGTTAACTAAGGCCGTCGTTAACCAAGGTACCACTGCATTGCCGGAGTAATCTTGCAATAAATTAATCAAATCTATCGTTTAATTCTTCACTAAATTAAGCTAAATTTGAGTAAATGATGCGTAATATTAAATAGGTTTAGATGTAGACTTATTCACATAACATCCAAAATAGTGACAATCGTATCCATTAGGGAGAGAACCGAAAAAAACTATCAAAACAGAGAAAATATATAAATAGACGTAATGTATGCTATAACTTATTGCATTCGTTAAAAACAAAAATTTATGAAAAACTCACCCACGGTACAACATCCTAATCAAACGGCTAAAACTTGACGTCGAAGAAAACGAGCGAGGACATAGCCATATTTTAGTCCGCATTTTTAAGGGAAACCACACCGAAATTGAGAAGATTCGACCTGGGTTAGTCCCCCGTTATTTTCACGTCGTTACGGATACGAAGCGTGCAATTTATCGCGAGGGGCAAACACGGAAAAATGGAACGCGTGTTAACGGATCTTCTCTTCTGTAGCCCTTGCTCTCCTCTCTAGAGAGCGTGTCCCTCGTTACACGGCGCTATACGATGGCTAATGAACCGGAAATTATGAGGTCGGAATCGACGACTGAATGATTTCGCGAAAGGAGAAGAGGTAAATCTTCTTTGAAGTTGCGACGGTTATTCAGGTCGCAGATGCAGTTATGTTCTAAGACAAGGACTAAATATTTATACGCTAATCTGAGACTAAAATTGCAATCGATTTGTCATCGCGTAGAAACTTCCGATCTTTCTTACTGCTAATACGATCCAAATTTCACTTCGGTTCTTCTTCACACTACCGACTTCGTATACTTGGCCGTCCCGAGACAAGAAAGCCTTAAAAGTTGACTATTAACCTTCCCCCTCCATTTAAACAATTTCGCTTTCGATCGTTGTTAACGATTTAACTTAAGCTAAGCTAATTGCAGTAGTAATAATTTATTGATTTTCATCCAATCAATTTGAAGTGCACTATAATTGATTGATAATACTTGTCCTCCACTTATCACGACTTAATTTATGAACCCGCAACTAATCTATAACCTCAGCTCTGCATTACAAAATTGAAAATTAGAAAAAAAACGTGATCAATGATTCAATCAATGACGAATTACGACTCTGTCATAAGCATTTCCTTAGATATTGAAAGTAATTACAGCTAATGCTTCACTTATTAATTGTATTATTGTACATAAACCTTATAAATAGAATAATGTTCAGGTGGCAAGGATTCAACAAATTCCCCTATTTAAAAATACAATAATAAAAATAGAAAATTTTCTTCTTCTTTCTCGTCGCCTTATCCTTATAAGGGTAAGGGTCGTTTTATCCTTATAGATGTAAGAATAGGCTAATTATTCTCAATCTCGCCCATGAATAAAGACGAGTTATTATTATTATCCCATATCAATGGGGTCGGCATGGACATAACAGCATACAGAACATAACTGCAAATGTTTAAAAAATAAATAAAACAATAAATACCATAATAACACAGTGAGGCAACTAGGTACACTAGAGCCCTTGTTGATAATACAAATATGTATAGTACAAAATAAATATAGCTTCAGTAGGTTCAGTAAAGAAGACGAAGTCAGTAAGTAAAGTAGACGAATTCAGCTAGTAAAGTAGATGAATTATGCAAGTAAAGTAGACGATTCAGTATGTAAAGTAGACGAATTCAGCTAGTAAAGTAGACGAATTCAACAAGTAAAGTAGACGAATTCAGCTAGTAAAGTAGACGAATTATGCAAGTAAAGTAGACGAATTCAGCAAGTAAAGTAGACGGATTCAGCAAGTAAAGTAGACGAACGATAAGGCACGAGTGTATGGGAGAATATAAGTAGGAGGATTGAAATTACCATTGCAAAAAAGGCCGGCAAAAACCAATCCAGGGAAAAGAAGGTGGAAGGGAAGAAACCATTTTCCTTAGCAATGAAACTCGAACTATTCGTCTTTGAAGGAAGAGTGACTTACTCAACATGCGCATCATTTTATTCGTTGCAGGAATATAACGATAAAAAGGTTTTGCCAGAAAAACGCATTCTCGGTCCCTTTAAAATTCACGCGAACATTAATACGCGAAGAATACACATTTTTTATCGTCCGACCCTTTCATACGTTTCCTTTCGCACTCTCGCCCTTCTCGCCTCGTGCCGAAAAAGATTAAACGCATACAGCCACCGCCTCACACTTTTAATGAATTGAAAGCAAGTGCGCGTAAGCAAAAACCGGGCGGGTGTCGTGTCATGGCCGCGATGCTTAACTTCCTCCTCGAACCCAAAAGAAGGGGGCGAAAGAAAGAGGCCGCGAGTGGGAAAGCCGCTCGCCACCACTCCTAACGTGAGGGGGTTCACACCTTTGAAAAAATTCACCGCCATTTCCAACCCTTCATGAGTCCGAACCTCGCTTTTTAACTCCGACAACACGGAGAAAAAATCCTCGGCAAAAAATGCTCGTCTCCAAAAGACCGTGGACTAACTAAAGCAGCACTTATCCATCTCGCCCTAAACAGCATCCTAATTCTTCATTCATCCTGCATTCACTGCTACTATCGCTCGATATCCTCGTTATTTTTCGATGATCACGAAATTGCTATGTCCCCGTGACATCGAAAATTTTCTCACTTTGTTTCTCCAACGCATTCCTCTATTTTCCTAAAGATTCCTCTTTAAATTCCCCACCAAATAAATTTCCCCATCAACAATGACACGAGTTTTATATGTGGTTGAAAAGGAGGAAATAGTTTCATATGCTTCTACACAAATACCTTGCAAGCCGCCTTCCGAGTGTCAGGGAGTGTAAACACCTTTTCATTTAATAGATGTCAAAACTAGCGAGAGACCTGGGTTCGAGTACCAGTCGTCGCTATTTTCACACCTGTCATTCCTTGGGTTTCAGCTGCACGGCTTTTCCGGGCTAAGTAAACCACCTTTCCTCAACCTTTTCCTTTGCTTCTGGTTCGCTTATTCTATCTTTATAATGATTAAGCTGTACATGACTATACATCGCTCTTCCCATTTTATTATATAACTCACCTTATGCCTGCCTAAACGGCATTTCATGAGAGTATTTTCTTTAAATTTCGATCTAAAAAAAAAGCTTCGTTGGTCACCCACAAAGTCAAATCCTATGATGCTCCCAAGCTCATCAACTTAAAAAACTTGTTTTCTCCTATGCTTATTTTGGACCATCTTCTGCTACTAAACGATATTTTACAAAATTTTTCCATAAATCACTTCTCCATATTCTCTACTTTTATCACTCACATTCAACCCTTCCTCCAACTTAACAATTTCAGTTTAATTTCTCCAACGGTGTATCCTACTTGGCTGCATTTCTCGTCTCAACGCCTGCCATTTATCCATTCCCGGCTACCATCCTCCAATCTACCCCAATTCTGCTTCCCATCTATTTTTCTCCGAAATTTTCCCCTATTTCCCGTAATCTTCGCCTTCTTAGCCTTGACTGTTCTTCGTCTGCCTTCCTACGTTTTTGTCTCGACTTCATTTCCTCTCCACCACTTTCCTTACCTTCCTTTTCTCCCACCTTCCATGTTCACCCTTAAAACATCCCCACCCTTTTTAGACTATCGTTTCTCGGCCTTTCACCCTCCCTGAGACCTCAGTTCACATAGCAAATAGATGAGGCTGTCTCTTGATAATAATTTGAATCTTTAACGGCATAGCGCTAGATGTAAATGCTATCTTGCCGATTAAGAACCATCCGATTTTTTAACTTAACACTACAAACGAAATCTACTAAGATATTACTCCATTTTAATTACGTGCTTACTAACCCGAGGTGAATTTCAGGTTGTGCCACTGTCCCTTTCCTATCTTCACCATCTCTCTCCATCCTCCCCTTTCATAACCCCCACACCACAACGCCCTCGTTCGTTTCGTGCCGACGCCTCGTTAGGCACTTCAACGCCTCCAAAGGAGGGAAGGGGCCCTGGTTTAAAATGTACGGCGTGAGAGAAAGATATTTATATATAGGGAAGAGGGAGGAATGTAATGAGGAAATGAGGGAAACAGGAAGGGATAAAGAGGGAGGGAAGTTTTTAGGGGTGCAGGAGGTGTGAAATGGAGAGGCGAGGAAAAACACGGCAAAGGAAACGAGAGAGAGAAGGAAAGCTGTTGAAAAGGGAGGAGAGAAAGGCGGCGTTGATTTACGGAAGAGGAACAAGGGGCGAATATGAGGATGGGATGAATAAACGTCGGGAAGAGATAAGAAGAAAACCCGAGGACAAGGTAAATGGTGAATATTCATTCGCGGGGAGGAGACTCCCCCGATATTAAAGTAGGGTGTCCAAACGAGAAATAAAAACGCTACGAGGAGAGAAAGGGGAGGACACGAAAACCAAGGGAGAAGAGCATAAGAAAGTTGCCAGTGGCACCTATTTCCCAGCTAAAAGTCTAGAAAAAAGGAATGTCTTCATTGAGAGAAATGAAAATGGACTGGGAATTAGTATTTACAAATAGAAAGATTATTTTAAATGGATAAGTCTGAAAATGTTACTCTAGAGATGAATAATGACATACCTGTGTCGGCCTTCTACTCGAGACAAAATTCATACATGAAAAAGGTATACGCTTTTATGGTACCGTTTAAATTTCCAGTTATTTTGAAAATTGCAGTAGTTACAAATCTGACCCAGCTGCTCGAAAATTCCACCAAAAAGTGAGTTTCATTTTCATGGAGAATTGTTACATTTTTGCTAAATTCCGATCAAAATCGCGAAATAAGCGTCAAAAATATTCACTAAGGATTGATTTTCAACGCGTTTTATAAGCTAGTAAATCAGTGCTCACTAGCACCATAATGATAACAGCGTTTCATTATGTATAACTTCGTCTTGCTCTCCTCATGTAGGGAATATCAATCGGGGGATTTATAGCTTGAGACTCTTCCACTATCCATAACACACGACTATCTATCAATACAATGATAAAATAGATATAAACAACAAAATATACTTCCGTAGGGTGGAGTTCCTGTTTATGACAACTACTTCAGTGGGTATGAATGCCCTTGAAGTATAAAATCTTTCAGGTATATATATAT